>JAPXFY010000012.1:23827152-23919652 GCA_030674185.1 Monoplex corrugatus
TCCCTGAAAGACGCAAAACGGAGTAAAGAAAATCCAGGCAAAAGGCAAAACAACGCCTGCAAGTAATAGACCAGTCAGTGCGGCCTTCTCGGCAAATATCAAGTTTGGTGCTAGCAGTTCATGTTGATTCCACAGTTCAAATGGACTTTTTACTGATATACGTTATCAGTAATAGCACAGTGGAATCGATAGGTGTCAAAATCAACAAGTACATAAAGAAATGGATTGGTGTCCCACCTGGTCTCACTGACGTTGCATTGGTAAAAGGCAAAGCTGAAACTACCCTTAAAGTACATCGTCGATGAGTGCAAGGTTGGAAAAATCTTTTAATAGGCATGCTGAAAGTTTCAGAGATCAATCCAGCCCAAGACTGGCAGAAAACGATAAGTTCAGGAGGCAGTGGACACAGTGAAGAAATGCCTCGTGGTCAGAGAAATAATTTCGCCCGCAAGCCAGTAAGCAGGGACAGAGTCAAGAAAATGGAATGATGATCGAAAGCGAAGGGAAAAGCAAAGAGAGACTTGGTAATGCAAGAGATTAAGAAAGACTGGGGTGCCAAAAGAATCCAAAAGGCATCCACTAAGTCTGTACACTCTGTTAATGGTGGGCATGTATACTGGATGTTTTCGTGTTTCCATGAACCACCAAGCATGCAGAAGAAGTTGATCAGTTGTTCCTAATACTGACAGATGAAATGCACAGTCTAAACAAAGGAAATCCTAATACTGACAGACGAAATGCACAGTCTAAACAATGGAACAGTTTGTAGAGAATTATAGTTATTGTGTGTACTTACCTGAAGATTTCGCAGTCCTCGACGAACTGGAGACAGCCACTGAGTGGCCTTATTGAAGGTATTTTCTCGCTGGTGGTTGTATCTTTCTGATTTTTCAAACTTGGGATCATACTGAAACAAACAAAAACTGGTGATCATAAACTTTATAACTTCTGGATTTTTTTTTCTGAAGCTCAGAATCAATTGTGTATTTTTACCAAGCCATTCCAATTTAGAATGATACTGACATAAAGCGATTAAAAATCAATAGATGCATAACAAACATGAAGACAAGATAAGATAAAGGCAGACGAAGACAAGACGAAGACAAGACGAAGACAAGACGAAGACGAAGACGGGATGGGATGGGATGGGATGGGATGGGATGAGATGAGGATGAGATCAGGATGAGATGGGATGAGATCAGGATGAGATGGGATGAGATCAGGATGAGATGGGATGAGATCAGGATGAGATGGGATGAGATCAGGATGAGATGGGATGAGATCAGGATGAGATGGGATGAGATGAGGATGAGATCAGGATGAGATGGGATGAGATGAGGATGAGATCAGGATGATATCAGGATGAGATGGGATGAGATCAGGATGAGATGAGGATGAGATGGGATGAGATCAGGATGAGATCAGGATGAGATGAGATGAGATCAGGATGAGATCAGGATGAGATGGGATGAGATGAGGATGAGATGAGGAGAGGATGAGGGTGAGGATGAGATGAGATGAGTGAGGTGAGGGTGAGGGTGAGGATGACATGAGATGAGGATGAGATCAGGATGAGATGGGATGAGATCAGGATGAGATGGGATGAGATGGGATGAGATCAGGATGAGATCAGGATGAGATGAGGATGAGATCAGGATGAGATGGGATGAGATGAGAATGAGATGAGGAGAGGATGAGGGTGAGGATGAGATGAGATGAGGGTGAGGGTGAGGATGACATGAGATGAGGATGAGGATGAGATGAGATGAGATGAGGGTGAGGATGAGATGAGATGAGATGAGATGAGATGAGGTGAGTTGAGATGAGGTGAGATGAGATGATGAGGTGAGATGAGATGAGATGAGATGAGGTGAGATATGGTGAGATGAGATGAGATGAGATGAGGTGAGATGAGATGAGAGGAGATGAGATGAGATGAGGAGATGAGATGAGATGAGGAGATGAGATGAGATGAGGAGAGATGAGATGAGGAGAGATGAGATGAGAGAGATTGAGATGAGAGATGAGATGAGAGATGAGATGAGATGAGATGAGAGATAAAGATGAGAGATGAGATGAGAAAAGAGATGAGAGATGAGATGAGAGATGAGATGAGAGATGAGATGAGATGAGATGAGATGAGATGAGGATGAGGATGAGATGAGATGAGGTTGAGGAGAGGATGAGGTGAGGATGAGATGAGATGATATGAGGATGAGGTGTGGGTGAGATGAGGATGAGATGAGATGAGGGTGAGGATGAGATGAGGTTGAGGATGAGATGAGATGAGATGAGGGTGAGGATGAGATGAGGGTGGGGATGAGATGAGGGTGAGGATGAGATGAGATGAGGGTTAGGATGAGATGAGGATGAGATGAGGATGAGATGAGGAGAGGTGAGGAGAGGTGAGGAGAGGAGAGGAGAGGAGAGGTGAGGGGGAGGTGAGGTGAGAGGAGGTGAGAGGAGATGAGAGGAGATGAGAGATGAGATGAGATGAGATGAGGAGAGGAGATGAGATGAGATGAGATGAGATGAGATGAGATGAGATGAAAGATAAGTGATATGAGAGGATGAAAATTTCTAACCATTGTAGTTTTTGTACTTGTAAAATTTTGTTCCACATTTCTTGTAAGACAGAGTCCAAAGTAACCGTGTTGACATTGCGTTTTCTTGCACGGTACCATGGTTTGTTACGGTAGAAAATTAGCACACACAAAAAAAGCCAAAAAAGACCAACTACATGTAGACACAATAACGTCAGCTACAGCAAAATAAAGAAAGAAAGAAAAACAAAAAATATGAACATCATCTGATTCATCATCATCATCATCATTCTCCTGCCCGTGATGGGCGTAGAGGAGAGATGAGAGACACTCTTGAAGCCAGCCGTCGCCAACCGGTCCTGTCCTCCGCCTGTCGCACCAGCGTGGGGCCATCCAACCTGGTCCATTCTTTGATGTTGTCCATCCAGCATTTGGCTTGTCGTCCCCTTCGTCTGCCGCCTCCCAGTGTACCCTGGAGGACCGTTTTGGGCAGTGAGTTGTGGCGTGTGACATGCCCGAACCACGACAGCTTCCTGTTCTTGACTGTTGCCAGGAGGGGTTCTTGTGGGCCTGCGAGTGTTGTTATTTGGCTCCACACAAAGTCGTTTGTCTTCCGATCTTGCCAAGAGATCCCGAGCAAGCGCCTGAAGCATTTAGTTTCAAACGTCTGGATTCTCTTGGTGGTCTCTGCTGTCATGGTCCAGCTCTCGCATCCATACAGCAGGATGGGGAGCACCAGGGACTTGTACAGCTTCATCTTCGATGGAAAGCCGATCTCTCTGCTCTTCCAGATCTTGTTTAGCTTTACCATCGCTGCTGTTGCGATCGCTAGTCTGGTCTTGATTTCTGTTGTAGAGCGACCGTCTTTGGTGAGAGTGGCGCCAAGGTATTTGAAAGCGTCCACTTCTTCAAGCTGTTGCCCGTTCATGTAGATTTCAGCATGGGTGTTGGTTGTGCTGTTGACCAGGACTTTGCTTTTTTCTGTGCTCACTTCCATTCCGTGTGCACCTGCACTTTCTTCCAGTCTCATGGTCAGGTCTTGTAGTTCTTCGTTGCTGCCTCCCATCAGGTCGATGTCATCTGCGAACCTCAGGTTGTTGATGGTTCTTCCTCCGATGGAGACAGTGGAGTGGAAGTCATGGAGGGCTTCACGCATGATGTTCTCCAGGAAGAGATTGAACAGCACGGGAGAGAGTAGGCAGCCTTGACGGACTCCAACTGTGGTCTTGAAGTAGTCCCCTATCTGGTTGTTGAGGAGAACTGCGCTGCTGGCAGTGTTATACAGCGCCTGGATGGTTTGGACGAGACCTTCCTCAATGCCAAACTTTCTTAGCACCTGCCACAAACCCTTATGCCACACCCTGTCGAATGCTTTTTTAAAGTCTATGAAGTTGTGGAACAGGTCTCTCTGATGCTGCAGATGTTTCTCCATCATTATCCGGCAGGTGAAGATCTGTTCTACTGTGCTTCTGCCCGCCCTAAATCCAGCTTGTTCTTCCGCAAGGTGTTCTTCCGCTTCTTTCTTCAGTCGATTCAATATGACTCTGAGCATGATCTTGCTGGTGTGGCTAATGAGACTTATTGTTCTGTAGTTCTGGCATTGGCGCATATTTCCCTTTTTGGGCAGGGGGATGATGAGTGATTGAGTCCATTCTGTGGGCCACTGTTTTGTCTCCCAGATCTTCTGACAAATCGATGTTACACGAGTGACCAAATCATTCCCTCCATGTTTGAGCAGCTCTGCTGGGATATTGTCTGCTCCAGGTGATTTCCCTGCTGGTAGGCTGCGGATGGCTTCTTCCACTTCTTCTCTCATCACTGGTAGCGGTGAGGATTCCCTCAATGGTGTTGAGTCCCCCTGAAACAAACTGTCATCTGGCTGTATTGGGTAGTTGTATAGTTCTTGGCAGTACTGCGTCCATCTGTTCAGAACAGCGGAGCTTTCTGTCAGCAGCTCGCCTGAGGTATCCTCGATGACTGACGATCTGTTTTGGTGCGTCTTGGTAAGGTTTTTCAGTGTGGTGAAGGCATGTTTGCTGTTTCCTTTTTTCATGCCTTTCTCGATGTTCTCACACTGGTTGTTGATCCATTGTTCTTTGGCTTCAATCATTTTCTTCTTTACAAGGTTGTTGGTTTTACGATACTGTGCGGCTTCTTCAGGGCTGGAGTTTTTCGTCTTCTTCAGTGATCTTCTGTTGTCGCAGAGGTCAAGGATGTCATTTGAGATCCATGCTTGGTGTTTCTTCCTCTGTCGCCCCAGTACCTCCTCTGCTGTTTCGCGGACTGCCTCACCAAAGTTGTTTGTGAGGTCGTTGATGTCGCTGTCCAGGAAGTTGAGTGCCGCGAACCGCCCCCCGAGCTGTGCCTGGAATGCCTCTTCTATCTCTGGATCTTTTAGCTTTTCCAGGTCAAACTTGATGCGTGGCTGCGCAGCTTGGTACTTCTTTTTCAATTTGATCTTCATTGTGAGCAGCACGAGGTCGTGGTCGCTGCCTATATCAGCTCCAGGGTATGTCCTCGTCTTTGCTTTATTAATGCTTGATTTGAAGCGCCGCGGTGTGAGGACAAAGTCGATCTGGTTGTGAGTCTTTCCGTTCTGGTTGTGAGTCATCATCTGATTACTCCTTAACAAAAGGATGACTACCATCTTCCGTTCAGAGGGTAGAAAGTAATTCTCATGAAACACCACACCAGCTACAATTGGCTAAACACCTGTATAAACTGCTCCAGCCTGCCCTATGGTCAAGTGGACTAAGCAGCTGAACATTTATTTCAGTGACATCATCTGTTTCAAGTAGAACGACTGGTGACGGGGCCATCTACAACTCCACTGACCACCAAGCTCTAAGCTCTATGGCAGATGGACATGTGACTACATCTCAAGCCGAACCGGCCAGTGACTGGTTGATATTTTGGTTGATGCAGCAGACATCTTGCTTACGCATATGTATCAACCATGACCTGGAGGAACAGAGTCGCATGATCGAAAGACGCATGTTGAACACTTCTTTACCGTCACTCTAGACAAAATTGCTGAAGAAATAGTGCGAAAAAATACGGGATAGATCTAGCCATCGGAACAACCGGACACAATCACACAGGGAAGATGCGCTTCCAGACTAACAGGATATTAGACAATATGTACACATTCGAGATATGATGCCAAGAACATAGTGGATATTAGTTTTAGGTTTTCGATCATGTGACTCTGTTCTCTCAGGTCATGGTTTATACATATGCATATCCATATGCAAGATGTTTGCCATATAATCGAAAATATCAACCAATCAATGGCCGGTTCGGTTCGAGATAATAATATATTTTTTATTTAATAATATATTTTATTTATATAGCGCAAAATCTTGATAAAATCAAATCTAAGCGCTGAGCGTATACATGCATACATACCTACATACATATGAGCGTATACATGCATACATACATGCTTACATACTTACATACATAAATCTAAGCTGAGCGTATACATGCATACATACATATATACATAAATCTAAGCGTATACATACATACATACATACATACATACATACATACATACATACATACATACATACATACATACGTACGCACATGCATACATAATAATTACAATATTTATATAGCGCAAATCTCGACAAAATCAAATCCAAGCGCCGAAAAGACACACACGCACACACGCACGCACGCACACACACGCACACACACACACATACACACACACACACACACACACACAAACACACACACACACACACACACACATGCATGGCCACAAATGGGGAGAAAAGAATAAAAGCAATAAAAGCAAGAATAAAACCAATGGAAAACCACAGAGAGCACATCATATACAATTATATATTAAAACAAAGTGATTCCCCTCCGAGCGGAGACAGGCTGCAGAGGGGGGTTGAGTGAGGTTAGGATTTTATGCAGAGGAGAAAAGGTGAGTTTTGAGAGCGGACTTGAAGGAGGCAAAAGTAGGTTGCTGACGGACTGAGAGAGGAAGTTTGTTCCAGGAGAGTGGACCAGAAACAGAGAAGGCTCGTGGACCATAGGTATTGAGCTTAGTGCGTGGAAAGCGAAAAGTCAGAGGATCGGAGGCAGAGCGGAGGGTACGTGAGGGAACATAGATCTCAAGTAGGCTTGACAGGTAATCGGGGGCTGCGTTATTGAGGCTTTTGTAGCACATGGTGTCTAGTTTGTACTGTATGCGCTTTGATACAGGGAGCCAGTGAAGTTGTGCCAGGAGAGGAGATATGTGGTCAGCTTTTTTCTTTTTGAGTACAAGGCGTACAGCATTGTTTTGAATGCGCTGTAGGATGTGAATGGTGGAGGCAGGAAGACCAGACAGGAGTGAATTGCAATAGTCAATGCGAGACATTATGAAGGAGAGAACGAGTTTTGCAGTTGTTTCGACAGAGAGATACTTCCTGATCAGGCTTATACGAGATGTGGCCTGACCATGTTGCCCGAGAACAAAAGAAGACAGCATATTGGTATGGTACACATGTACTGAACTTGTACCATCAGTACAGCACGTGCTGATGTCATATCATGTTATTTGGACCTTCTTTGTGTCCAAGTTTCTTTGTTTTTAACTGAATAAAAGCTAGGGCTTGTCGTGTGAAAGCCACTTTTAGCAAAGGGCAGGCCTTTGAGATGAGATAGGTAGAGAGATAACTGACTGTAGAACATGTGATTTTAGAAAGAAGCTGCTCTGCATTCTGACTTTAAAGAGAGACAGATGGAATATGAACATGTGACCACAGTTATTTGGAATCAGCTATTTTGATGTAAAAATGTTATTGATATGATTTGAAGAAGTCAGCAGTTTAATTGTTTATTTATTGTTCAAGATAGATTGCAAATGTACTGTTGTAGTGTCACCGTGAAGACAAGAATAAAGAACCATCAGTGAAGCTTTATCAGGCCTTCAAACTGTTTTATTGATGAAGATGAACTCTGTGTTTTCTCGATTCCCCCTCTATTGGGTTTCTTATCCACTATGAACGCGGGCTGGGAGAAGATAATAAAACAAACCAACATCACCTTCTTCTTGTCCACCCTACTACAACCAGATCAGATCAGATCAGATCAGAATGACCTTATGATCTCGATCATAAATTGGTGCCAGGGGAAAACATAAAATGCCAGGAGGAGAACATTAAAATATGCGTCAAAAATGTTATTTGACATTATGAATTAGCTGCACTACATATTTTTCTGAAACAACATTAAAACAATTACCAACATTCCATTTTCAGATCACTCAATTGTCCATCATCACCCCTACCCCATCCCTGCCCCAACCGATCGTACAGCTTGAAGCGGTAAAAAAAAAAAATTGTATTAAAATAAAATCAAAATATTCCTTCCCCTTTTCTTTTTTTTTTCCTTTTTTTTTTTTCCTTCCCTCGTCCCCTCTCTTCACAAAATATACATGCACATAAGAATATATGTATATGTTTTTAAATATACATACACACATATATACATACATACATATATATATATATATATATATATATATATAGAGAGAGAGAGAGAGAGAGAGAGAGGAGAGAGAGAGAAGAGACAGACAGAGAGAGAGAGAGAAAGACAGACAGACAGACAGACAGAGACAGAGACAGAGATGCGTGTGTGTGTCTGTGTTTGTGTGTCTCCGTGTCTCTGTGTGTGTAGCACTATTCTCCAAACTCATTTAGACTCACTGCTCATAAAACAATCAGATATTTTCGTGGATCACAGAGAACTCCAGCTGCAAGGCAAGCTACCCAGATTCCACTATGTCGTTGCACAGTCCATACCTTTAGTGGGCATGTTGGATGTCTTCATGTTTCCATAAGCCAGCAGCTGACATCACCTACACGATCTTTTCATCATCATCATGTGCCCTGCAGCATGGCGTTGGCGATCATGGCCCTCAGTACGAATCTATCCCTTATCGCTGCAAGAACATCTTCCACCTCTGTGTCCTCAGCCACCCTGCAACTCCGTCCAATATTTTCTCCCTGGTCTACCCTGGTGTTCTCTTTCCCCCCAGCTTTCCTGTTGAGACCACGTGCTCTAATTCCCCTTTCCTCATAAAATGGCCTATAAGTCTTGCTTGTCTTTTCCTAATCTTTTGTCTCCTTCAAGTCCGCTCTCAAAACTCACCTTTTCTCCTCTGCATAAAATCCTGACCTCACTCAATCCCCTCTGCAGCCTGTCTCCACTCGGAGGGGAATCTATATTGCAATATATAATTGTATATAACATGCTCTCTATAATTTTCCATTGCTTTTATTCTTTTCCCCATTTATAGCCGTGTGCGTGTGTGTGTGTGTTGTGTGCGCGCGCGCGTGTGTGTGTGTGTGTGCGTGAGTGCGTGTGTGTGTGTGTGCGTGCGTGCGTGCGTGTGTGTGCGTGCGTGCGTGTGTGTGTGTCTGTTTCAGCGCTTAGATTTGATTTTATCAAGATTTTGCGCTATATAAATATTGTAATTATTATTATTATTATTATCTTCTTTATCAATGATCTTCCTGTGTCTCCTCCATCGAGACTGTCTCGTTTGTTTTCTTTGCTGTCCATGGAACTCTCAACATTCTTCTTAGAAACCACATCTCGGCCTCCTCGATCTTGTTCTGGCTCACGATCTGTTAATATTTGACATTCTGCATGCGATGGCGGTTTCAGCACTGGCAGGTATGCATGCGTTTTGAACCTGAGAGATGGAAATATCTTCACACACCCTTTACCCACCAGGCGGAGGTCCTGAGCGGGCTGAACCCAGGACCCTCCGACTGGAATTTCCGTCCGATGTTGACCCCACCTGACTAGCTCCTCGTCATTTATATGACATAATTAAACATCTAAATTGAGAAAGGATTCAATAACAGAAAATGTCAGTAAGTTAAGAGAGAGAGAGAGACAGACAGACAGACAGACAGACAGACAGACAGAGCGAGACACTCGTACACACGTACGCATACACACATACAAATCGCACGCCACACACACACACACACACACACACACACACACACACACACACACACACACACACACACACACTCACACACACATACACATACATACACACGCACACACACATATATATACACACACGCAAACACACACATACATACACATACACACACACGCACACACACACATGCACAGTCTCTCTCTCACACACACACACATACATACATACATACATACATACATACATACATACATACATACATACATACATACATACATACATACATACATACATACACACACACACTCTCAGGAAACCACACAACGTTCCACATGCAAACTATTCTGGCTGTCAGGAAACCCAAATCTTTCCTTACCTGACTCGCTTGTCGTCCAAGTCCTCGAGCACCAGTCTCTTCCTCTATCACACTGCCCATTCGGCTGGTGCGGCGACTGTGTCCACCAGACAAGGCTGACGCGGTGGACAGTCTTCGCTCTCCCAGGTCATAGTTCAAGGACGAAACGCTCTGTCTTCTGGAACTGGGCGCTGATCCCCTCCTTGAACTGTGAGCTGACCCTCTCCTGAGGTTGTCGCTTAAAAATGGATGACTGTCTTTGGTACTGCCGTGGAGAATGCCGTGGAGATGATCCGAAGTTTCCAGAAATCTCTCACCTTGAATCCCAAGAGCTGTGCTGTGGCGTCTTCTAACCTGATGTTTGGTGTCCGACTCTGGAGTCTTCCCTCCCCAACTGACCTCCCTGTTCAATGCTGAGGGATCGGGCAAGGTGAGATCCCAGTGGACAGTTCCTACACTAGCCATGCTGCTTCTACGGCTGCTCATTGTTGACCTGATGCTGCTGCCGCGATGCGATCCCTCGGGGACCAGACAGGATATGAGAACTTCTTCTGTGGACTGAGATACGATACCTCCTTGCATATCGTTGGAAGTCCTGCTGGATGTGTTGCAATCGGAAGTGGCGGGTCCAGGGTCGGGGTTGGACACAGGTCTGAAAATGTTGCATTTGTGTGAGGAGGATGGGGTAGCAACTTCTGTGCGTTCAGACACAGAGACTTCTGGTGCCTTGTTGGTTGTTTTCCCTGGTTGGGTATACTCAGAGGTGGACGGTCTAGGGCTCGGTTTAGAGGCGGAAAGTCGTGAAGCCTTCTGTTTGCCTGGGGTAGACCTTGAGGTCTTGGGTTTGGGTGAAGGCTGGTATAGTTTATGAGGGAAGGTGGGCGAGGTGTCTACAGGGATTGGTGAGCTGGGTCTAAACAACGTATGGGACTGAAACTCCACATTGTAGGTAGATGGAGTCAGCGTTGTCCTCAACCCAGCAAGTTCCAACGCAGCGGATGAGTGATATCTTTGGACGTACTCCAAGTCCGGCCTGAGAGTGTGCAGTGACCTGGTTTCCTGCAGTCGAGATAGAATCCTTTCCTCGGATATCTCTGGGTTGCAAGGAATGCTCAACGTTGACCTTACATTTCTGTAATGCTCATTCAGCTGATGAAGACCGTTATATGTTTGGTTGTAGGGTATTTCCAAGCCATTAGATTGATTCTCAGACTGTACACACTGAATGAAGGCCAGATATTCATCAGCGTCTATGGCTACAGCATCCATGTCTTCACTGCAATCGCTGGCATCTCCCACCGTGCTGGCTTCATCCACAGTTATGATGGGAACGATGAATCCGGTTAATGCAGCGTTGTCCTGTTTTTCTTGATCTGTATTTGTTGCAGCAGTTTTGGTTTCTCTTAATGAATCAATGGCCATATAGTTGGGTGCCATAAATGTGATTTCTGGTGTGGGAGCTCCGAGACATGTGGTCTCATCATTGACACTCTTGCCGATCTTTTCTTGGTGAATTTCTATTGGATCAGTAACAACATTGGTGACAGTCTTGACAACGCTCTTGGCCATCATTTGCTGAGTTATATCTGGTTTAGTATCTACAGTCTTACTGGTATTGCTGCCCATCAGTTCATGAGTTTCTACTGGGTTAGCAGAAATATGACCAATAGTCTTCATAGATTTGCTAGCCATTACATGATACGATTCCACTGGTTCAGCATCTCTGACACTCCTGCTAGTTTTGCTGGTCCTTTCTCGGTAGGTATCTATTGGGTCAGTTGAAAAATCACCAACATTCTTCTTGGGCTTATCGCCCTTCAATTGACACATTTTTGTCTTCTCAAGAGCTACATTTCTGACAATCTTGTCACTATCGCTACCCATCTCTTGATCGGTGTCTTGTAGGTTACAGGCAATATCACTAACAGTCTTGCTACAATGTCTGCGCACCACTTGGTTAATTTCTATTGGCTTAACAGTAACATCACCGACAGTCTTATCCGTCTTGCTGTTTCTTAATGATTGGTTTTCAATCACGTCAATACGAGTGACGGGTCTTGGATAGGCAGGCAAACCCTCTGATTCCAGCGGCTGCTCTTCTGCATCGACACAAATCTTGCCAGACGTCAGTGATCGATTCCCTTGGGTTTGATCGATTTGAGCATCCTGTGTTCGATCTTGTGAGACACGGTCGTCAGCAATAAAGCATGTTGTATTGACTGGGCATGTCACAGGATCAATTATTCTGTCATCATCGCCCACTTTCACGTCTGTGATTGGCGATTCAGAGTACCCTGAAACCTGTTTCGATGAACCCGTTAGAGAACAGCTGTCATTTTTCTCGTGTGTACTGTTTGTCTTTAAATCGGAATCTGTGATTGGGCTTTCAAGGGACTCTGAAACCTGTTTTAATGAACGAGTTAAAGGCGAATGTTCACTCCTGGTCGACTTGAACTCAGGATGTAATACTGCTATGTTACATGAGCTGCTTTTTCTGGTTTGACTCTCTGAAAAATGCTGTACTGTTTCATTTTCATATTGTTGTTGGCTCGATGAATTACCTTCTGTTTTTATGTATGTTTGATTATCGCTTAGCAAAAGAGCACATTTGACTGATTTAGGGGCAGACGTAGCTCCCTGACCCCAATTTTGTGTCTTAGACTGGAAATCTTCACGCTGATTCTGTTGAGAGACGGGTTCGTTTTCTTTTCTTCGGTTCAGATGTGAAGTTTGTGATATTTTGTTCTTGGACATGTAAAAGCTAGCAGTAGTTGTAATCGATTCTTGCTTCTTCTTGAGCGACTGAATTTTATTACGAGGGCTCCTACTACGACCATCGCCATTTCCTTTCAATGGGCGTTTACCAGCTGATTTCGACGCTCTGGGAGACTTGCCCTGGACTTTGGTTTTTCTGTTTCTTTTCATGTCAAGGTTACCACAGTGCGTACGTTTCTTTTCCTGAACGTCATGTAGTTCTATGCCAGGAGCCTCATCAGTGTTTCCTTTTTCATGAATACTGTGCGCTTCTGGAGTCATATCAGTGTCTTCACACCCAGACCCCATTTTATGCACATAGCTGACCCTGTGCGAGTCATTCTCCATATCTGCAAAACGTTCTACCAGTGTGGTGATTTCAGTGGAAGATCGAAAAAAACAACTGGCTGCTTGTCTATGGGTGTTACTATCGATTCCATTTTCTCGTTCACAGGCATCAGAATATCGCTGCCAATCCTGTTGGATACAATTATCTTGTGTTTGGAAATTCTGGTTCAAATGCGAATCAATTGATGGAGCAGCTGTGTCTGGATCAGTGTTTCTTTCTGCGTGGACATCATGTGAATTAGTTACTGTTTCTGTACCTCCACAACTCTCTCCGTTAGACATCTTGTTTCTGGTGATCTCTGCTGAGTCAGATACGCCCTTCTGTTCTGTTAGACATCTGCTTTCCTTGTTAGCAGATGAGATAGTAATGCCTTCAGTCTTGACCTGAACGCTATTGTTTCCTCTGTTTATAGACTGTCCTGCAACAGATATAGTGTGGTCAGGGCTTGCATCGTTGTTAGGGCCTTCGGTATTATCATCAACACTTTTCTGATCGTTGCGAGGAGGTAGAAGTACAGTGAGTATGTCGTGTTTATGATCGTTAGTAGTGAATTGGGGGTCAGCACTTGGACCAGTGATTATTCCAGCATTGCTCTTAGATTCTGTATTTTTACTGTTTGTTTCAGAGTCAGGGTCGGACTGTGCATTTATGGAATGTCCTGCACTACGGCCACTGTGCCTGAAGATGATGGCATCTCTGTTTCTGATATTAAGGGAGGATTCGGCGTAACCTTCAGCGTTACTCTCGGCATTCGTCTTTCCTGTACCTGCAGACTGCATTGCTCCAGTGCCAGAATGGATATGATTGCTTTCTTCATTCATGTACTGACGTTCTTCCTTTCCACTGTGGTTTTTATTTTCAGTATGGCTGTTTGCAGCATCGTCAGTGGACGATACACCATGTTTCTGGACATTTCTGCCTTCAGATTGCGTGTAGGGACTTGTGTTATCACCAGCCTGTCTTTGATTGAGGGCAGCTTGGGTTGAATTATCTGCAGATGCTGCATCTGTTGTCTTAAAGTTATGACCCTCCACTTGTCTCTGATCAGGAATCTCTTGGTTTGACTTGTTTGAAAACGATGTATTAGCCGCACTGGAGCTATGACCACGGACACTGGTCAAATGATAGACGATGGAGCGAGAAGCAGCACTGGATGACCCACTCCTGACCGACGTCTGTCTGTTGGGATGGTGGGGCAGTCTGACTGTGTGGTCAGTGGCAGGGGTTGGGGGATGTCCGAACTTAAGCTTGATCTCGCCATCTTCTACACATGTCTGAATCACGTGAGCTGTGTCTTTGTACACCATGTAGCGGTATTCTGGCTGCTGGCGAATGTAATCTGCGGAAAACCGTTCCATAGTGGGTCTGGTGCATCTATAGTAGGTGTATAACACTACAGTTTAGGGGCACAAGTATCCAGTCCATGGCACATCCCAGTTCATCTGTTACGGATGTGCAACACCAAAATCCAGTCAGGAAAGCTTAGTCTGTCACATCCAACTTTTAGTGGGGCGACGGTCCCAAACCCAGTGGGTCGCCAGGGCAGATGGCAGATGATCATTAGATACAGCGGTTAGCTGCAAAATAAACCAGGCTTGTCTAGACAAACAAGCAGTCCAGGACGAACTGGCAATAGTTTCTATCAGGACAGGGGCAGAGGAGAGGTGGCACTTAGCAAGGCCACACCTAGGCAATAATAATAATAATTAATAATAATTACAATATTTATATAGCGCAAAATCTTGATAAAATCAAATCTAAGCGCTGAAGCAGACACACACGCAGGCACGCACGCTCGCACACACACGCACGCACACATACAGACACACACACACACACACACACACACACACACCCACACACACGCATGGCTATAAATGGGGAGAAAGAATAAAAGCAATAAAAGCAAGAATAAAAGCAATGGAAAATTATAGAGAGCATAGCATACAATTATATATTATAACCATGTGATTCCCTCCGAGCGGAGACAGGCTGCAGAGGGGAGGGTTGAGTGAGGTTAGGATTTTATGCAGGAGAGAAAAGGTGAGTTTTGAGAGCGGACTTGAAGGAGACAAAAGTAGGTTGCTGACGGACTGAGAGAGGAAGTTTGTTCCAGGAGAGTGGACCAGAAACAGAGAAGGCTCGTGGACCATAGGTATTGAGCTTAGTGCGTGGAAAGCGAAGAGTCAGAGGATCAGAGGCAGAGCGGAGGGTACGTGAGGGAACATAGATCTCAAGTAGGCTTGACAGGTAATCGGGGGCTGCGTTATTGAGGCTTTTGTAGCACATGGTGTCTAGTTTGTACTGTATGCGCTTTGATACAGGGAGCCAGTGAAGTTGTGCCAGGAGAGGAGATATGTGGTCAGCTTTTTTCTTTTTGAGTACAAGGCGTACAGCATTGTTTTGAATGCGCTGTAGGATGTGAATGGTGGAGGCAGGAAGACCAGACAGGAGTGAATTGCAATAGTCAATGCGAGACATTATGAAGGAGAGAACGAGTTTTGCAGTTGTTTCGACAGAGAGATACTTCCTGATCAGCTTTATACGATGGAGATGATAGTAGCAGGATCTGGCAGTTTGAGAAACAAAGTTGTTCATGGAGAGGGTAGAGTCAATGCAGACACCAAGGTTTTTAGCTGAATCAGAAATTGGGACTGATGTGTTACATAATGGGAGAGAAAGAGGAGGCAGCTGAGAAAGTTTCTGACGGGTGCCAATGAGGATAGCTTCTGTTTTGTCGTCATTAAGCTGAAGTCTATTGTGTGTCATCCAGTTCTTAATGTCCGAGTAACACTCAGTGGTGCGAGTCAACAGGCGCTGTATATTATCAGGTGAGTCACTGTCTTGAAGTTGGGTGTCATCAGCATAGAAGTGGTGTTTTATAGAATGGGAGTTGGTGATGGTGGACAGGGGGGAGGTGTAAAGAGTGAAAAGAACAGGGCCAAGGACAGATCCTTGTGGAACACCACAGGTCAGGTATGCAGGTTGAGAGTAAGTGCCATTGATGAGAACGGTTTGTTTTCTGTTTGATAGGTATGAAGTGAACCAAGACAGAGCAATGTCAGAGATGCCAAAAGTATGATGAAGTCTAGAAAGGAGAATACCATGATCAATGGTATCAAAGGCTGCAGACAGATCAAGGAGTGTGAGGAGAGAGACTTTGCCAGTATCAGTTGCAAGGAGGAGATTGTTGAGAATGTGTAGTAGGGCAGTTTCAGTGCTATGGCACTGGCGGTAGGCTGACTGGAAAGGATTGAGGAGATTGTTGGCAGACAGGTGAGAGTTCAGCTGGTTGAGGACGACTTTTTCAAGGAGTTTTGACAAGAAAGAGAGATTAGAGATAGGCCGGTAATTTTTCAGTTCATTTGGATCTAAATTGTGTTTCTTGACATGATATGTCCTATAATGGAGCCAACAGTACATTATATGTGCTATAATGGAGCCAAAAATACATTGTATGTCCTATAATGGAGCCAACAATACATTACATGTCCTGTAATGGCGCCAACAATACATTATACGTCCTATAATGGAGCCAACAATACATTATATGTCCTATAATGGAGCCAACAATACATTACATGTCCTATATAATGGAGCCAACAATACATGATATGTCCAATAATGGAGCCAACAGTACATTATATATCCTATAATGGAGCCAACAGTACACTATATGTCCTATAATGGAGCCAACAATACATTACATGTCCTATAATGGAGCCAACAATACATTACATGTCCTGTAATGGCGCCAACAATACATTATATGTCCTATAATGGAGCCAACAATACATTATATGTCCTATAATGGAGCCAACAATACATTACATGTCCTATATAATGAGCCAACAATACATTATATGTCCTATAATGGAGCCAACAATACATTATATGTCCTATAATGGAGCCAACAATACATTATATGTCCTGTAATGGAGCCAACAATATATTATATGTCCTATAAAGGAGCCAACAATACATTATGTGTCCTATAATGGAGCCAACAATACAATATATGTCCTATAATGGAGCCAACAATACATTATATGTCCTATAACGGAGCCAACAATACATTATATGTCCTATAATGGAGCCAACAATACATTATATGTCCTATAATGGAGCCAACAATACATTATATGTCCTATAATGGAGCCAATACATTATATGTCCTATAATGGAGCCAACAATACAATATAATTATGTCCTATAATGGAGCCAACAGTACATTATATGTCCTATAATGGAGCCAACAATACATTATATGTCCTATAATGGAGCCAACAATACAATATAATTATGTCCTATAATGGAGCCAACAATACATTATATGTCCTATAATGGAGCCAACAATACATTATATGTCCTATAATGGAGCCAACAATACATTATATGTCCTATAATGGAGCCAACAATACAATATAATTATGTCCTATAATGGAGCCAACAATACATTATATGTCCTATAATGGAGCCAACAATACAATATAATTATGTACTATAATGGAGCCAACAATACATTATAATTATGTCCTATAATGGAGCCAACAATACATTATATGTCCTATAATGGAGCCAACAATACATTATAATTATGTCCTATAATGGAGCCAACAATACAATATAATTATGTCCTATAATGGAGCCAACAATACAATATAATTATGTCCTATAATGGAGCCAACAATACAATATAATTATGTCCTATAATGGAGCCAACAATACATATATATGTCCTATAATGGAGCCAACAATACAATATAATTATGTCCTATAATGGAGCCAACAATACAATATAATTATGTCCTATAATGGAGCCAACAATACAATATAATTATGTCCTATAATGGAGCCAACAATACATTATATGTCCTATAATGGATCCAACAATACAATATAATTGTGTCCTATAATGGAGCTAACAATACATTATATGTCCTATAATGGAGCCAACAATACAATATAATTATGTCCTATAATGGAGCCATCAGATGGATAAGGGCCACGTAAAGCCCTGGTCTCCTCCAGTCACAGAGCAGTTCTTTTGGCCATGAACTAGGGACGGCGTGACTCCTGCAGAAAACCAAGGGAGCTGACGCCAGAGGTGCCTGCAGGCACCTTCTAACAAACCATTGTACCATGCATTATAACGTAACTGTCTACATCTTTTACGTGGGCTGGTTGGTTCTTTCGACTCACGATCTGATATCTCCAGTTCAGTTCCAATCCGCAACATTAAAAACTGGCCTGTTCACTGCCCATCTTAATGTTTCCATCACTTTGGTGGTGTCAGCTTCGTGTTTCATAGGCCCCTTAGTCTTTCCCCATTTCAGGACCTCGCCAGCGCACAGGGTTTCGGACAAGCTTAGGGAGTATCTCAGATAATTCCTGGCAGATGTTGGTGGAGCCCATATGGGATTGTCTGAGTGTAACGAATCCCTCTTTAATAAACTCCCAACTCCAAACTTCATCAGAAGAGAATGATAGTCGTCCATTTTGGTCACATTAATCAACAGATGGGGCCTGACTATGTGGACAGCAAACGAAGGAAGAAGAAGAAGTCATAAACGTCCCATGGTGGATCTCATGCCTCAATCTACAATGGATGTATGGTACTAAAATTCAGTTACGTAAGGTTTGAGCTGGTTTATAATGTCTTTTCTATGTTAGATTACCTGCTATAGTTATTACATGGTAAAATTCATTTTGAGAACTTAGAGATATGTAATGGCCATTGCATAGTGCATCATTGTACATGTTATGGGTGTAGGCTACAATCCAGATTCAAAGATTTAAAGTTGGTCTATTGTAACTATTCCACGGGTTATTTCATTATAAATCTTTGTGGATTATGGAAACATGAAAACAGCCAGCATATACTCCTTCTAAAGACGGAGCATACAGACTGTGCAGCAATATACCGCCTGCATAGTGTTGAGCAAAACAACGTATATACACACATCTGAAAAAAATCGGCACGTTTCCAAAAACAAAAGTGTACATATTCAGTTGGTCCAGTTTGAAGGACGTAGTCAGAAATGGTTTGCACAGCGCGCATTTTATATCAGCTCTGTGCCCTTACGCCTTCTCAAGCAAACTAGAACTATAACACAGAGCTGATAGATAGCTGACTACGTTTCTGATGCCGTTTTCTACAATATGACACAGAAAACAATAGTATAGTGTGCTGATAATATCACTCTGTATAAATCTATCTCTTTGCATTCAATTAACCTCACATGAATTTTTCAGTCATACTGCTGTTTTCTTTTTGTTACAGGCAGCGATTAAATTCTGTCAGCCAAGTTGATTCACACATTTCAGTACAAAAGACAACAACCAGACAAACAAACGCACTATAAAAACAAACTTGACATGCCATTCTCTGGCTTACCGTAGTTAATGTTTCGACCATGATATTTGATCTCTCTCCTCGATTAATCAATCCTACGTCATAGTGCAGATTTTATGTTAAGTTTTCATGTCATAGAAACCCATCTCGCGATCAGTCACAGTGCAGTAGCGGTCAGCGCAACGGACTAGCGAATGTGAGTTTTTGGGTTCGAATTCCATCAGCCCTATCAAAATCATTGTTTTTTTTAGCCCCAACCGGCCTCTACCCAGAGTTGAGTGTGCTACTGGCTCATTTGGAAGAGTGGGGCAACACAGTTGAGTCTCGTTCACTTTACGGATGCGTCATTGAGGGTGTTGCTCAAACTTTTTTTTTTTTACCAATACCATACTGAGATGTCTGGAAGTTTATCTCTCGAACATGCTTGACGCCAGGATGTAGTATGAAGGTAAGCGTGGAATACAGCCTTGTCTCTCAGACTCAATGCAAAATAGAATTCCACAGCATCATGATTATCATCCCCATTATCATCATAGTATTGTGAAAAATTGTCCCAAGTTCTGTTGTCACCAAAAAGGGACCAAAAAAATGTCACTTCACTCTTACTTTCATGTATCCCTTATTTGAACCCTTGTGACTATGTGTGCTGCACATTTCTAAGCTTACTCTCCTTGTGACTTACACAGAAGAATTCCAACACCGTTCTCACTGACCTCGTATCCAAAGAGTGGCAACACAGTTGAGTCTCGTTCACTTTACGGATGCGTCATTGAGGGTGTTGCTCAAAATGCGGACAGACTGATTCACTGTGGTGGTACCCTCGAAAACAATACATGATAATTCATATGAAGGACAAGCTACCCCCTTCACCACTTCAAAGAGAAAACAAAGTTCTCTTTGTTGTTAACTGTCCTCCCCACCCAACCCAATACAACCGACGATACCCTCACCTGTCTTGTCAAGTAATCTATACGCTCGTAACTCACAAAGCATAAAAATGACAACGACCTTTTCTCGAGTTTCCAATAACGAAACAATATAGACTGGTACAGAGCGCTGTGAATGCAAGACTTTTCAACAGAAATCCTGTGAAGCAGCCGACTGCGCGGCAGCGGCTTCCACCAAAGAGGTATAAACGTGTCTGCAAGCTTCCACTCCCAGAAACAGATAACCAGCTGATCGTAAATAATCTGTCTCTTTGAGTAGCACTCGCGTTCATCATATCTCGGTTGTGTACACACACACTCACTCACACACGGCACACAAGAAGAGGAACCTTGTCTCTGTAGTGGCTTGTAAAACCAGCTCGATACTAGTCAGAGCTGCCGCACAGAAGGGAGGTTTATAGACCCAATGGCTGCCGTGTTGAGTGGTGTAACGATCAGCCATCGAGGGTCATTACCTCCTGTCGATTTCAGTGTACTGTCTCATCAGCCCAACATGCTGCAAGCTATGCTGGTTTGTTGGTACTTTTGATAGAATCGTGCACTCAAGACCTCATGCCTCCAGTTCAATCCCCCACCCGCCACAAATTAAAACAAAACAGCCACAAATTAAAACAAAACAGCCACAAATTAAAACAAAACAAAGCAAACAAAAACTGGTTTGTCCTCTGGTTATCTTAATACTTCGATCATTCGGGTGGTGTCAGCCTAGTTTTTCATACATCCTTGTTCCCTCCCCTCCTCATTTCAAATGCTAACCAGCGGATTGTGTTTTGCGCAGGCTCAAAGAGTTTGCAAGTTGATTGCTCACAGATTTGGGTAGAGTTTATGGAATTGCCCGAGTGCAATGAATCCCTCTTGAATGAACTCCAAACCTGCAAAAACTCAAACCACAGTTCATGAACAGAGAAATTGTGATAGTCGATGCAAGAAAATAATGGTTGATTTTTTCCTCAGTTTCAGATATTTCTGACACTTACTGCTTCCTTTAAAACATATTTTTTAGCGTTCCGATTTCTCGTAAATGCGTGTATACGTTATTTTGTTCACACTGTGCAGGCAGCATGTTGCTGCACAGTCTGCATACTCCGTCTTCGGTGGGTCTGCATGCTGGGTGTTTTCATAAAGCACCGGACACTGACATAACCTGCTGGATCTCTGATTGAGCATATTTTATGTTCTGCATGCGTTTTCACACGGATATTTAAGCACTTACTAAGAGGTCTGCACACATACTGACCTGGGAAATCAGAAAAATCTTCATTCTTTATCCACCAGGAGAAGGTGCTAAGGTGGATCGAACCTCAGACCTTCGGATTGCAAGTCCGAAGTCTTACCCATTTAACTACCACACCCAAGCAATAGCTTTGAATCTGTTAGTTTCTCTATGGATACAAAGCTCCCTATGATAACAATGTATTGTATCATCAGTCCAGCATGCTTCAATCTGCATTCCACGAGCAAGGAAGATCAGTGACAGTAGTGACAAGAAAACTGTCTGTATGTTTTTGCCTAAGCTTCAGACATCTGTACGTTTCTGTTTCCTATGAATTCTACTTTTCTCTCGAAAGTGACGGTTGAGACAAAAAAACAAACAAAAACAAAACAAAGCAAAACAAAATACCACACACACAAAACACACACACACACACACACACACACACACACACACACACACACACACACACACACACACACACACACACACACACATACACAAACACACACACACACACACAAAGTAATAATGTGAATCATCCAGGGCTAGATAAATTTGTTATAAATTGCTGGCTGACTAGGAATCTGATATTTGTCTTTGGATCTTCTTCTTTCGTTCACCGTCTACATGGTCAGGCCACATATGGCGATGAATGTGCCTGGTTTTGTTTGTTTGTTTGTTTCTTGTTTGTTTGTTTGTTTGTTTGTTTGTTTGTCTGTTTGTTTGTTTGTTTGTTTGTTTGTTTGTTTGTTTGTTTGTTTGTTTGTCTGTTTGTTTGTTTGTTTGTTTGTTTGTTTGTTTGTTTCTGTGTTTGTTTGTTTTTCCTGTTCCTGTTGCTGAGAGGGAATCCTGCTGAGGACAAGACCAGGCGATGCTCCATCCTAAAGGGAGCTCAATCGACGAACGTCATCCTCATCTAATGTAGATGACAATATAGACAATTGAGTTTTATTTTCATGGTTGCACGGCTTGTTAGAAGGCGCCTGCAGGCTGGGTCTGGTACCTCCTACTTTAAACCTACATATTTTCTGTAGAAACTGTCCAGCCCTCAGCCTACGGCCAAAAGGCCTTCCCTGTGAGCACAGGGCTTTATGCGGCTCTTATCAGCGTGATGGCTCCTTCATAAGACATTACAAAGAGTAGGCCTACTTTCTAAGTGTGTCTCTGCCATATGCCACCCCACCTCGTCTTGATAGAAGCCACCATCAACTGGGACTGCTTATTCGTGCAGGCAAGCCTGGATTATTCCGCAGCTTACCTCCATATTTGAAGGCTATCTCCCATCCACCATCTGCGATCCGCTGGGATGGGGACGGTTGTCTCAATACCAAGTTGGAAGTAGTCTTCCCCACTTCTCTGGATGAAAACCACAGTGCTATTAGCCCAGCAGCAGACGGAAAGCTGGCCCATTAGTTCAGGTGGGCAGAGCCCGCGCAGTGCCGATAACGCGAAGGTCGTGGGTTCGACTCCTATGTTGGCCATTAACTTTGTAGTGGCCTGTCAGCTCGGTTGGTTAACCCTTTTATTCCCGCACCCTATTCACCAACTGCAAAAACTTAACCCTTTGACTCCTTCACCCTGTCCACCAGCTTCCTGCTGGTGTCCAGGGTGCGGGAGTCAAAGGGTTAAATCGTCATGCTGATAGCACCGGGGTTGTGAGTTCGACCATTGGGTTGGCCACAATTTTGGCAGAGTGGCTTTCTCTTTTGACAGAGCTTATACATTGATCATTAATATTATCTACCACAAGGCTTCTGTGACTTCAGTGCGTACGAAATTCATTGTGAGCTGTGGAGACGTCATCTTGAGAAACTGAAACTGAAACTGAAACTGACAGGAGTCGAGGACTCAAGATCCCATGTGTCGAGTTCAGTGCCACGCTGCAACATAAACTATGGCTTTCATTTTGGTGGTGTTAGTGTTTCATAGGTCTGTTTTCCCTATCCACTAAAAAAAAGTTAGTTGGTTAGTTGGTTGGTTGGTTGGTTGGTTGGTTGGTTGGTTGGTTGGTGGTTGGTTGTTGGTTGGTTCGTTAGTTAATAGTTAGTTGGTGGTTGGTTAATAGTTAGTTGTTGGTTGGTGGGTTACTTGTTCGTGTGTTTGTTGTTGGTTATTTTGTTTGTTTGTGTGTTTGTTTGTTTGGTTTGTCTTTCCGTGCATGATGTTTTCGGAATATATTGGCATTAATGACGGGCATGGTAGGGGCTACTGTAAGTAATACGTCGGATTTCGTGGAGATCTGGAGTTTGTCACGATTGGATTCTCCAGCTGGTGGGTAAAGGATACTAACATTTTCCGATCTCCCAGATCAACATGTTGGAGTGCAGGCCTACCAGTGCCTAAACCTCCTCTATGGGTACACGTACGCAAACCATCAAATACACACATTCAAGATCCTGTAAGTGATATCAGTGCCCGGTAGCTTATGGAAATATGAAAATACTCAGCATGTGCACCCATCAAAGACGGAGTATTCAGACTGTGCTGCAGCATACTACCTGCACAATATGGGCGAAAATAGTGTGCATACACAACCCCGTAAAAAATGGAACGAAAAAAAAAAAGAAAAAAGGAAAAGAAAAAAAAAAAAGAAAAGAAACAAGAGGAGGAAGAAGAAGAATATAGAAGAAAAAGAAAGGGCATATAATGAAGTTCTGAACGCCAGCATACCACCCGCATTTGATAAGTCTTTTTATGGACATTCAAAAAATCAACTTTGATTTTTGGATTTGATCATATGGGATTGATCGTACTCGGACACTTCCACTGATGATATACATGCTCCATCCTATGCATTGGCAAAGTTTTGAAATGGAGAGAGGAACACTGACAGCACTGGACTGACTGGGACATGATCAGCAAACAAGCCAACTTTCGTGTTGGTGTGCATAATTGAACCCGAGACGTAAGACTGGTTTTGAATCCACAGTTCTGTCAGAAGAAGGAACTAGAAAAAAAACACGAAAGAAAAATAAGAACGCGTATATAATACGAAATCCGAAACAAGTGTGACTGCCCGCGTTCAAGCAAACAGGAACCAGAAAAAAACACGGAAGAAGAATACGAACGCGTATTTAATACAACAAGACAAGACAGGCGCAAATTTTCGGCCAACTGGCCTTTGTCAAGCGTAATATTACAAACAAACAAACAAACACCAGATACAAAAATTAGGAGAAAAAGACTGAAATTTCTCTACTGCTGGGTCCAGTGTGAGTTTATTCCTTTTCTCACATTGGACAGGACACAACAGCAGGGAAGTTTCGGTCTTTTTCTCCTAATTTTTGTATCTGGTGTTTGTTTGTTTGTAATCTTACGCTTTACAAAGGCCAGTTGGCCGAAAATTTGCACCTGTCTTGTCTTATTGTATATCTATTAATTAAATACGCGTTCTTATTCTTCTTTCGTGTTTTCTTCTGGTTCCTGTTTGCTTGAACGCGGGCAGTCACACTTGTTTTGGATTCTGCCAGAAGAGTCAGCCAGCCCACGTGCATTTTTTTTCCAGGAAACATTTAGTTGCTTCTCTCTCTCTCTCTCTCTCTCTCCTCTTTCTCTCTCTTCTCTAGAGTGAGCCAAGCAAAAATTACGATATCAGTAGGCCTAGATCAGGCAGTCATTGGCATTCTTATATTTTGGATAAATGTCAGCAATGAATTGGGCCATGACGGTTGACTCTAGCGTTCATTCAGTTCTCAAACTTTTCAACCTCAATTCGTAGTGGTCTTCAGAAAGTTTAATGTAACTGTATATGTATCATTAGCAGTATACAAGATGTTAAAACACATCAAAATGGGTTGCATGTATGCAATAGAAAAGCCACGGAATAATCTTATCATAAACGTTGTATCGATAGAAAAAAGGGCAATAAATTTTAACGTCTTTGAAATCCGAGTCAGTTTCGTATCGTTTTTGTTGCAGGTTCAACCTCAGCTGACCTTTGTGGCCTTAAGTGGAAATTACAGTTGTCTCCCGTGGATAAAGAAACCGGAAATGGCTTCTGGACCAATCAGAAAACGCCATAACAACTTTCGGCTTATCATGGCGGAGATCATCCAGTTGGTATTGTGAAAAGTACGTGGCGTTTAACTATTGCGTTATGTTTTAGTGCATACATTGATTCTGAGTGGAAGGGATTATTCTTTTATAGCAACATTTCCATCCAGGTATGTTCTTTGTCAAGAAAACAGATCGTTAGCAAAGCATCCAAACCATTTGACAGTGGCATCCTGCTATAAAGTTGCTACCGTTACTACCGTAGACGGTAGATAGAAAAGCCGTCTGCTAGACCTTTTGCTATGGTGCTATGTGCTTCCCATAAACTGGTTGAGTTAAAGGCAATCCCATTACCCTGTGATCGTTGCGGATTGAGATCGCAAATGTTTCATTACTCACCGTCTCACGAGTTTGCTTCTGAGACTGAGGGCGTGTCCCAAAACTTTTCATCTCTGCTTTATCTTCCCCAACCTTGAACAGTGTCCGATATCCTTTTACAGGTAGGTGCGAAGGAAGTGGTGACTAAGTAAAAGCGGCAGATGAAAACTTAAACGCCCCATTTTGACATTGCTCATCTTTCCCAGAACATCGCTGTTCCATATAATTCCTACTGCAAGATTTCATTGAATCTTTGATAGACCTGGTATACAAAGCCCTTCAAAGGGTGAGGTGTGCTGTGACCAGTGACTGTACGCAATGTTGAGGGAGGTAGGCAGAACAGCCTGATTTCTGATGGGCAGAAAAATGGGGTGATAAAGTTTACATTTGTTGTAAAATCATTAAAGTACTCATCAGGGAAATGAGACAGCTCCACGTACAAGATTTTTCTCCGTCTTACACAAGACTGTGACAAGTGGTAGTCTAGGTGTCAGTCTTTCAGATGTAATGGTAAGTCAAGACAACATGTAAAGTGCACTTAGTATATGTAAAAGAATCCACAGCAACTAAAATGATGACTGTCAAAATTTTGTAGAAAAGTCCACTCAATATTTCATTGACAGGTAAAAAATAGCTGGTGGATTGAAGATAGGTAAACAACAGCTGGTGGACTGGAGATAGGTAAACAACAGCTGGTGGATTGGAGATAGGTAAACAAAAGCTGGTGGATTGGAGATAGGTAAACAACAGCTGGTGGACTGGAGATATGTAAATAACAGAGGGTGGATTGGAGATAGGTAAACAAAAGCTGGTGGATTGGAGATAGGTAAACAACAGCTGGTGGACTGGATATATTTAAATAACAGAGGGTGGATTGGAGATAGGTAAACAAAAGCTGGTGGATTGGAGATAACATGGACAAAGTTTCTCTCGCTAGACTTAAAGATGTTAATGCAGATAAGAAGGGGGCGATTGATCTCTACACCAAGCAGGCCTCAAGAGTGCATTAAAAAAATGCAAAGTGTAAAATCAGCAGTAATCAAGTTGAAAGGAGCCTCACAGTTTTCAAGCCAACCCTAAGACAGGGCAGTTGATATTTTATTTGTTAATCAGGACAAATAATCACTTCCAGAATATACATAACTGAAATGTATGTGAATAAGCATGCATGAAGTACACATACACACACTTGTACATACACACACACACGCGCGCACGCACATACACAGTGATACACAAGTTATACATGTATAATTTATATATTATACATGCTTGTATTCATGCATACATTCTCCATATGTGCATACACATACATTTGATACAATTATATGTAGTGTTATAACATTTTTATGTCATTCTCAAATCCTTAAGCTTTACCTCAACCCACACAAAACTGGCTTTCTACTTTTTTTTTCTGAAGCCTGTACTGAACTGTAGACATAAAAAAGTCCTTGTGGTATTGAATATATATATGTAAAACTCAAAACGGTCATGCATTTCTGGAGAATCTCACCATTTTCCCTCAAGTCTCCACACAATATATAAATGTTTTGAGTGATATGTTAAACATGGAAGAAAGATAGATAATTCACATAGTCATATTTTTTTGCAAAGTATCTGGCTTCCTTAAGTTGCTTAACTCTTTGACTCCCACATCCTAACCACCAACTGCAAAAACTTAACCCTTTTGAATCCCTCACTCTATCCACCATCTTCCTACGGGAAGCTGGTGGATAGTATGAGAAAATTAAGGGGTGAAATTTTTGCTTTGCTAGCATGGTTGACAATGCAGGATGCTGGTGTATAGGGTGCGGAAGTCAAAGGGTTAACAAAACGAACACCAAACAAACAAACGAGAACATTGTAATTTGTATTTAAGTAAAAGAGCTGGATGCCTCTTTCCATGTACTCAAATTGATTTTTTGTTGTTTTTATTTCCTAGCACAGAATCCAGCTTATATTGTGAAAGGAGGCAACACCATGAGATTGTTAGCTGTTGTGTGTGTTGGAGTGTTGGTGTTGGCAGCTGTATCATCAGCAGGATGGGCACATTCGGAGTCAAAGTCAAAGACGCAGACTAAGCGTCAATGGAGTTCAGACACCAGCAAAAACAAGGAGGCCCGTACTGGAGAGAGTGGTAAAGGGACACCATTACCACCATCACACAAACTAGAAAAGACTGATAAATCTTCATCAAAACTAACTGAAAAGTCTGGTAAGTTCCTATGTTCATTGTTATTCAGGTTTGTAAAAAATATGCTTTTGCAAGTATACTTTAGAAATAGTAAACAAAATAAGATGCTGAGGATATGTATTTAGGAAAACAACCAGAAACACACACACACACACCACACACACACACACACACACACACACACACACACACACACACACACACACACACACACACACACACACACACACACACACACACACACACACACACACACACTTGAGGAAAAAACTGTTCCCCCAAAACAAAACAACCCCCCAGAAACATTGACAACAAAGAAAGTAGTACCATAAGACCCAAAATAAACAAGTGATGTAACTTTAATTGAAGTAGTTTAAAGACATACAAATATATGTTTGCCATTACATCTCAAAACATGGCTATAAAACACAATCTGGTTGAACCAAGTTGATATAAAAGTTCATTATTTTAACAGGTAATGATTTCACATTTCACATCATCATCATTATCATCATGATCATCATCATCATCATCATCATCATCATCATCATGTGGGATCATGCATACCAGTATGGATAGTCTTCTAGTAAAGCAGTATGTGCTCAGTTGTGTATGTTAGTGAATATGTGTATTCTGGGGGGGAAAGTGATATATATATATGTAGGGCCTATGTGTTGTAAGTTGTGGGTTTGTGCATGTGTATACATGTGTATGTAGTGTGTGCATGTATGTAATGTATATGTATATATTATATTATATATATATATGTGTGTGTGTGTGTATGTGTGTGTGTGTGTGTGTGTGTGTGTGTGTGTGTGTGTGTGTGTGTGTGTGTGTGTTTGTGTAAGAGAGAGACAGCGTGTGTGATATATGAGTGTTTCTGTGTTACGTGTCATGTAAATGTGTTATGCTTAGTGAGTGAATCAGGAATATTTGGAGAATAGTGTTGTAGAAGAATGATTTCTTACTGATTATGTAATATTGTATTGCTATGTTTATCTTTTGTCCAGATTTAAAAGCAGAACCTGTGGAAAAATCTGACAAAAAAGAATCAATGGAGCAGCCAGAAGAAGTTAAGAAGGAATCAGAGCTATCAACAGAACAACGGAAAGGTAAGGCTTAAAGCTGTTTTGTAGATTTTGGTGTGCACATGCATAGGTGTACAGGTTTTGTTACCATAAGATGAAAGAAAAACAAACAAAATTCTGGTACAAAACAATCGATTTGTTGCTAGTCAGTTGTTGGTGATCACATTTCATTTGTTTATGTATGAAGTATACAGTCAGTCAAGAGTCGCTTTTTTGCCTTGGAGTTCATGTAGTCTGGAGAACTATTGTGTCTGTAGTAATACCTGGCAATCTCCTTAACCCTTTTCCTACTAAGAAAATAGATCACTGTACTAACTATTGACCAAGTGATGTTAGGAGATGACTTCAGAAACACTCAAATTACGCCTGTTTTTGCCATTTTTGCCGCTTCAAACGTCGTGTAACTGCAGAAAGGAAACGACAGTAGTGTACTCCCTTTGCCAGAAAAGGATTACGTCAGCAATGCGGTCATTTTCTGTTTATATACTCGAAATTGAAAGTACGGTTCAGGGCATGAAATCCTCGTGACGCGGTCCACGGAGAGAGAAAGCTGAATCACAAGGATCTCGTGACACGGTATGGAATGTGTTAAACCTGTGCAAAACCTGATGTGGTGGCAAGGTCTTGAGAGAAGATAAAAAGGTAGGGAGGTGAACAGTACCTATGAAACATTAACTCTGCTGACACCATCGTATTGATTGGACAGTCCCAAAAGACGGCATTTTTGCCCACTAGCCTTTGGCTGGTGCTTCAGCATTTTTACCAGCCAGATTGAAAAATTTACCAGCCACAGTACAAGTCCAGCCATAGAACAGCAAAGTGCTATTATGAGATTTTACTTGTAAACAAAGACTGATTAATACAGGGGTGAGGGTGGGTGGGAAACCAGGACAGCACTGGATTTCATCAAATTTTGTGTTCCAATCAGTATGAAGGTACAGTGTTATAGAAAACCAAAAAGAATTATAATGAAAACAACAAAACGAAACAAAACACAATACTGCCTTGCAATTGTGCACGTTTTAGTCGTTTGACATCAGTTGGGATTTTTCTACAGATTGGTGACACCATGGTTGTCTCGAAATTGTGCATGTTTTTGTCATTTGATAGCACTTGAAGTGCTTGAAGTTATTATGACTGATTGTGTAATGATTCAGTAAACAATTCTGAAGAGACTGACAAGAGTGGTAATGTGCATTGTACAGAACAGACACAAAAAGTCGATCTGCATGCAACCCGTTTTCAAAGGGTTTGTAGCCACAGTTGATTCTGGCAATCATGCGGTAACCTCAGAATATGTAATATACCATCTCATTATTTATGGCACGAGTTGTGAGAAACACTCACCACAGGCGGGTAGTATTTCAGGTATGAAGGAGAGGAACAGGATGATGGTTTGGGGGCAGGATGGTGGGGGTGCCGCGGAGGGCGGCATTACCGATCGAGTTACTCTGTGCACTAGTTGGGCTCTTATTTGCAACACAGCAGTCAGTAGTCAGCCTACACATGGTCATTCAGTCTATGAACACTTTCATAATTTGTCAGAAGGGCCTTATCTCCTTTTATTTTGTTTCTGTGGTTAGCGCTTGTGAGTTTGTTTGTTTGTTTGTTGTTGGTTTGTTGTTGTTGTTGTTTTTTTTTGGGGGGGGGGGGGGGGAACATTCACAGAATATAACGACTATGCCAAATGCAGAAGTCTGTGTAATTTAATGCATAGATTCTACAAATGTGGAAGTTATAGAAGTTTTATTGTACATGGTAGTGATGCATCTGTTTTCATTGGCATATGAAAACCACCAGACCTAAAAAAACAGGCAGTGAAAGGGTTGAAATTGGCAACAAACAGGTCTTAAACTGAAATGACAAGAAAACAAATGGAAAAATGTAATCTGGATATTTTTTGTTTGTTCATTTTGATGACTGAAGTACGTGTTAACTTAAACTTGTCAGTATTGAGAGTTGGATAGCATTATTTTACTTTTTAGTAAGATTATTGAGGAAAGCCCCAGTGGAAACAGTATTTCTGAGGAAAGTCCTAGTGCAAACAATATTTCTTAAACACAAAATGATTGATTTTGGTCTCTTTTTGTGAATACTTTGTAATAAAATAATTGATTCTGGTCTCTGTGTATGTATACTCTATAGTAAAGTGTTCAGAGTTGATGTCCCTGTCATGTCACTGTTCATAGAATTGAAATTCTCTGTATTCTTTCCAGCCAAAGAACTGTATGAGCAAGGTGAGGCACTGATCAACAGCACCTTCTTCAAGAAGTATGCAGAGTAAGTGTTGACAACTGACAAGGTGATGGTGATCATGGTGGTACTGATGTTGGTGGCGGTGTGTGTATGTGTGTGTGTGTGTGTGTGTATGTGTGTGTGTGTGTGTGCATGTGTGTGTGTACTCGTGTGTTTGTGCCTGTGTGTTTGTGCATGTATATGCTTGCACCTTTATCAAAATCTTTGTGAAACTGAAAGAGTGTATTTTTAATAGATTATCAACAGTTTATGGTTGGCTCTCTATCAAATTATGTTGTGTAGTATTTCACCAGCAGTTTCAGTCACTGAGGAAGTCACTGAGTGTCCTATTAAGTCATGTGTATTGTTTATCATTCGCTGCTTTAGTGAATTGAATGAGTCACAAGCACGCAATTTTTAATGGAATAGTAAAAAATGTACGTAAGGATTTTTCATTTGCAAGCAACTGAATATCTTATGTATGGTTTTCATCTGTAAGTAACTGAATATCTTTGTATATATTTACTTACTTATGTAATCTATTTATCAGTCCTAGTTTGCAAATGCATTGTTTGAAAGGGAAGAAGTTTAAAAAAAAAAGCCTTGGCTTGCGTTACTAAGAGGTACTGATCATCGGCAAGTGACTTATCTCTTACATATTACAGAGCCTTGGTATATTTCGAGCGAGCAGCAAAGCTCAACCACCCCAACGCCAAGGAGTACGTGGCACTGGCACACCTGTTTGGTGACCACTTGCCACAAAATGTTTTGCATGCCAAAGAACTATTGGAAGAACTGGCTGCTAGTGGATCACCTAAAGCTCAGATGGTAAGCCATGGCTTCACAATTCTGTTAAATGGTGTGTTAGCTCAATTTTTTATATATGTGTTTTAGTGCCCATAGTTATGCTTGCATTTATATTCAGGTATATTTTTTAAATCCCCTGTGTGATGAATTGGATGGAGTGGTCAGTACCAGGGGCATCTCCTTAGATTATATGTTCCAGTGCATTGATATGTGTACTTAATTTTCTTTTCCTGTTTTTCCCAGTTGGAATTATTTTGTATGTTTTGAAATGATTTTAGCCCTGATATGGGACACAGTCGGTTTGGCTTAAACAGAAAATAACAATAACAGTAAAATAGCGTCACTAAAATTGGAAATATCTTCTCTTACTTCAAATCGCAATTTCTAAAAATGACCACCTGCCACTTGCTGATTTCAGACTACTATAACTTGCATTCTCAATATTCACAACAAAATTTGTAACAGTGTGTTAAAGGTTTTTTCCTTTTAGTTTGTAACAATACTAGAAGTATATATTTTATCAGCAGAAAAGCGTTAATCGTAACTGTTTGGTAAATTGATTAATTTGTTGCTGTTCCTGACTCATGTTTATTGTATACTTAGTTATTCATGTTTTGCTGTCTTATCAGGGCCTGGCATTTATGTACAGCTCAGGAATCCACTTCAACTCCAGTCAGGCAAAGGTATAATCTCTTTTGACTATTGTTTATAATGATCCCCTCTGCATTCATTTTACGTAAGCGCTACATGGCGGACTGTCTTAAAGAAACTCTTCAGAGATGTCCCTCCAGATGCAATTAGTCTTTACAAGAAATCAATAGACTTCGCCTGATATGATATTACATGAGTATGTTATTTTTTAAACATATTTCAGACTTGCAAGGATAACGATGAGCATGTTTTTTAATTGTTGTCTTTTTATTTTAGCCTGGCTGTAGTTCTTGATGTGGTGTTAGTCCTGATGTGGCTCTTATAGTCAGCTGGACTATAAGCAGTATGAACCTGAACCTGAACCTGCATTCATTTTGTGACCCCAATAGCTCGGTTGGTTAGATGCTATGAACTTCAGGTGAGCCACAGGTAATTTTTTCTGTTTCCTTGTAAGCTGAAACGGTTAGAGTGCTATGCTGATAATATAGGAGTTGTGGGTTTGACCCTTGGGCAAGCCACAGTGGTTTTTTTCCAGTTGGCTGACTGGCTCTTTTGACAAGTGCTGTCATGTCTTGTTCAGTCGCACTGCCCGTAAAAGTTGTCTTGTTTGTTGCCCATCTTAATGCTCCAATCATCCTACTGGAGTGGATGTTTCATAAGTCCTGTTTCCCACACCTTTCCTGCACCTTTTTAGCTTACAGGGTTTTGCCCGGGCTCAAGGAGTCTGCTAGATAACTGCCGACAGAGCTGGGAGAAGCACATATTGAATTGTCAAATTTCATGAATCCTTAAACATAGACTTCAAACTCTGTATTCAGCAGATGTTGTGTGGATAGTAGTGTGTTATACACTTCATGGAAGCAGCAGTTCCACAGACTCAGAATCAGTGTATTTTACCCTGATATAGCTTCTTTTGTGCATTAGAGTTCTGTGTAATGAAAAAAATGAATATTTTAGTGTAGATAAGTGTGTTTGATTTAGCTGTTTCTAATTGTTTGCCTGATGAAATGTAAATCTTTAAAGAATTCAAGATGAAGATATGAATTGAATGAATAATTTCACAAAGAACTGTGACAAACTAGTGTTATATTATGCAAAAGGGAGAATATATTTTTTTATATGATATGTATTTAGTTTAGTCTCAGGAATTGTTTTTAGATGAAATGTAGGTCTGTAAAGAATTTCAAATGAACAAAGTGAGTGAATAATGTCACCAAAAGCTGTGATAGCTTTGAGAGGTTTAACATGCATGTATGGGTACAAACATACTCCCCTCTCTCACTCTCTCTCTCTCTCTCTCCCTCTCTCTCTCTCTTTTTCTGTCTGTGTGTCTGTGCCTGTCTGTCTGTCTCTCTCTCTCTCTCTCTCTCTCTCTCTCTCTCTCTCTCTCTCTCTCTCTCTCTCTCTCTCTCTCTCATACACACACTTACACACATACCACAGAGGTGGTGTTCCTTTTTTTTCTTTTATAGGGGGGTAGGGATGGGGTTAAACTTGATTAAATCTATTACAGTGAAGAAAATGTTTGTGGAAAACTCTGCTTGTTGACTTTTCAGTCCTTGGTTTACCTGACTTTCGGAGCACTAGGTGGTGATCCTTTGGCACAGATGGCATTGGTATGTGAAGTTGTCTGTGTGCATGTGTGTGTGTGTGTGTGTGTGTGTGTGTGTGTGTGTGTGTGTGTGTGTGTGTGTGTATGTGTGTGTGCGTGTGTGTGTGTGTGTGTGTTGTGTGTGTGTGTGTTGTGTGAGACCTTATTTTTGGCAGTAATAAAAGTTAATAGAATTTGCTGAGCGGTTAAATGGTTAAAAAAATAGTTGTTTTCATATTCTGCTGCATAAAATGTGTGAACAAGATTTCTTTTAATTTTGTTCTATGTAACTTTGTTATTGTTTACATCAGCTGTATTATGTGCTTGTTTTTGTTTTTTTCTGTCCCGGGTGTTGTTTCTTTTTTTGTAGTGAGTTGTATATTTTGAAATGGTTATAGCCCAGATACAGCTATGCGCAGTTGACTAGACTTTAAACAACAATAGGCTAACAATGTTTGTTTGCATCATGTGTATTCTGTGCTTGTTTTCTTTTTAAGTGTTCTGATTTTTCTTGGCTGCATGTACATACATTGCTGTGCCCACATTGTGCTGATGTTATATTCCTATACACTCTACATTCTCTGTCTTCAGTAGGCATGTGTGTTGGATGATTTTATGTGTCCATAAGCCACCAGACACTGATATGACCTCCAGAAATCTTTAGCATGCATATTAGAGTATTCTGCATGTGTATACACATCAAAGGTCTTTAGTCTTTCACAAGTCTCTGTATACATGGAGACTTGGGAGATCAGAACTATCTCCACACTAACCATACATTGGATCTGATTCAAATATTAAATGAAGACCACACCTTCAAACCCCAATACCTGTTCACTTTGGATGTGACCTCTCTGTACACCAGCATACCCCACTCCGACGGGTTAAAAGCTCTCCAACATTTTCTGGACAAACGACGTGACCAAACATTGTCCACTTCAACCCTTGTCCGACTTGCCGAACTGGTTCTCACCATGAACACATTTTCGTTCGGAGATGAGACGTTCTGGCAAGTTAGCGGAGTCGCCATGGGTACTAAGATGGGCCCCAGCTATGCCTGCTTATTCATGGGATATTTGGAGGAACATATCCTACAACAATACAAGAAACCGAAACCTGAATTATACAAAAGATACATAGACGATTGCATTGGCATGACATCCCTCGATCATGACCAACTTTTACAATTCATCCACTACGTTCAAACGTTTCACCCATCCATCAAGTTCACATATGAAATTTCAAACACATCCATAAGCTTCCTGGATATCGAAGTTTCCCTTCAATCTGAACAACTAGTCACTACAGTCCACTACAAACCTACAGATTCACATTCCTACCTGGACTACCAATCATCTCACACTTCCAACACCAGAAACAGCATTCCCTACTCGCAGTTCTTGAGACTACGACGCCTCTGCTCAGACGAAGACAATTTTCAGGACAAAGCAGTTGAAATGACTAGATTTTTCCTGCGCAGACATTACCCACCCGAGGTCATCAATGAAGCCCGGAAAAAAGTCAGCTCTGTCTCTCGGCCAAATGCCCTCCATTCAAAGCCCAAAGCTGTCACAGAGGATCGGCCAGTCCTCAGTCTAGTTTACCACCCGTCCGTGCATCTCATAAAAAGGATTATCTTGTCCAACTGGAACATTTTGCGATCCAGTCCCACTACAGGTGAAACCTTTGACAAGCGCCCTTTGCTCGTCTACAAGAGAGACACCAATCTCCGCGACTTGCTGGTGCATTCGAATCTCAGCAAACCAGTCAGCCAACCTCCAGGAACCTCTCCATGCAACAAACCTAAATGCAAGACTTGTCCTTTCTTGTGCTCAGCCACCACAGTCAAAGGCCCCAAATCTCATATGAGAATTACAAAACATTTCAACTGTCAAACTTATAACATTGTCTACTTGATCAGCTGCTCTAAATGTTCCCAATTGTATATTGGTGAAACTGGACGCACTCTTGACACACGTTTCAAAGAACACTTGGCTGATATCCGCCACCACAGGGATAAAACTATCCCCAATCACTTCAACCAATCAGACCACTCAATCAATGACATCCGAGTGAAAGGTCTGTGGCTTCTACACAATAACAGCACCATAGACAGGAAAGACAGAGAATCCCACCTCATAAATAAACTTGGAACACGCAAACCACATGGTCTTAACGACAAACCATGAGTAACAAAATTCAGACATGCCGTTTCATGTCTCTTCCTGTTCCCACGCCTACCAGATTCTTGGCACCGGGCACAATCTACTCCCTTATCTCTTGGCTCTTGCCCTGTGCCTTCTTCAGAACAGGGCTATACCGATATAGCATGGCCACTTCTCAAAATTGCAGAACTTATCTCACTTCCCTTTTGACATCACAGTTGCCTCCCCTCTCCCCTTTTCTTACTACTGCTCATGATGACATGGGCATTCCATCTCTTACCCACTGGACGAGGCGGCAGGGAAGTTTTTAGTCCCGTTTTTATTATCCATTGTTTGGTGTCTGTGATTTGTCTGTGACCGTGCGTTCGCGCTTGACAAAGACTAGTTGGCCGAAAATTTGCGCTTGTTTTGTTTTGTTTTGTCTTGTTGGAGACGCGCTTACATTGATTTTCTTGTTCTTCTGGTTTATCTCCACCCATCGATACTTGGCATAACACTAAAGCTTTTTTCCCCCTGAATTCTTTCTTGCCCACCCTACACCCCACCCCTCATACCACCCCAATCAATGTTTTTGGATTATTTAAATTTCATGTTTGTCCATGTGCTGTGTGCTAGGACACAGGGACATTTCAGCTATTTTTCTCTTTCTTTCTTTTCCTTGTCTTCCCCTTGATTTTCAGCTCTTGTTCTTTATGTAGAGGTTACCCTTTGGCCCAGGTGGGATCAGCATATATAGTTATATATCATTATCTTTGTCATCATTCATCTTCCTTGAAGGCCTGTAGAAAACTGCTTAGGACTATACATACTTAGTTAGGAAGTTGGCTTTATTTCATAATGTCAATAACAAATTACGATTTTTTTGACTGTTTTGTGTGCAGGCATATCGTTATTATGCTGGTATTGGTGTGGAGATGAAATGTGAAACAGCATTGACGTACTACAAAAAAGTGGCTAGTGCTGGTGAGTCTTCTTCGTAAGGGAAATCTGGCATTTTCTTTTCCCTTGGTTCATCAGTGATGAACAGGAATAGAAGTTGATTACATCTACGTGAGTCTGGTGCCTGTATATTTTCACAGTTCTTTGTAAAGGATTCTTGAGACTGATCTCAACTGAATCAGATTGGTTTATAGCAGTGTTCACAAAAATCAAACCCTGAAAAAACAAAATAAAGTGTGAACATTTATTATCAAAATAATGAAAGAAGACTGGTACAAATAGTAAATTTTCAGTAAATTTATCTGTAGCTGTTGTAAGTCATATGTATTTTTGTTAACAAACTTTGCTGGGGGAAAACAGATGTTAGCAGTTACTTGTACGTGGAAGGTATCTGTATATGTATATTTGCTTTGCTTTGCTTATTTGCCGCATACCAGCATTGGTAACAATAATAGAAAACTTGTAAAAATCCAAGAGGTTTTGGAAATTACACAGTGGGATATACAATGGGATAAATAGCTGCAATGGTGAAGTGGACAAGTCAAACTTGATCAGAAAGTCAGGGGATTAATCCTGCCTGGTGGGTAAACATTGGGTATTTTTCCTATCTCCCATGTCAGCATACGTGCAGACCTGTTATTGCCTGAATCTCCTTTGTTTGAATATGCTCACAAAATATCAAGTATGCAAGTTCAAGATCTTGTAAGTCATGTGAATGTTTGGTGGATTATGGAAACATGAAGACATCCAGCATGCACACCACAATGAAAACAGAGTATGTAGACTGTGCAGTAACATGTCACCTGCACAGTGGGGACAAAAGAATGTGCATAGAAGTATCCAACAAAAATCAAAATGCTTGAAAAAAAAAAAAGAAACACAAGGGGATTGAGAGAGCTACAATTAGTCTGTTGGTTAGCAGTCAGGCTACATTGTTTTATGCTAGGCACTAGCAGATGTCCTGTATACATAAGAGATCAATACACTGTACACCACAGGAAGACTGCTGTAAAGCTGAAAGTTGCAAAAGAGACTGCTGCTGTTGATTAGGGCTCTTTAGCCACTGTAGAAAGTGCCTGTATAGGATTTGACTTTATGTGCAAATCAGAGAATCAGGATTAGTGTCCACAGAATTAATTATAGAAATGCTTTGGTAGGTGTAAATGAGTGGCTGACTGTTCAAGGTTAGAAAAATAAAACCGTAAAGGATGGAATGGGACATTGGGAAAATAAAACACGATTTTATTGTAACAGTGTTGTCTCCCTCAAAGGTTTATGTTTTGTTTGTGTTGTTTCAGACCAAACAGTTGTTTTTGTCAAGAAGAAATTGTATTTTGTTGGCTTGTCTTTGTCTTTCTGTCTGTGCATACCATTCCAAGAGAGACAACCCAGCTTTCCATTCTCTTGCAGCTGAGAAACTTACCTACATGTACTCTTCTCATTTTCATGGTGTTGTGGTGTCATAGCTTAGACATGGCACATGACTAAGAATCAGAAGCCTTCACTGTATTGTGTTGTGTGCACAGTGGCGGATGCTGTGACACCTTCAGGTGGGGTGGTGGTGCAACGGATCCGACTGCAGGAGGAGGTGGAGAACCAAGGGAACAACAGTCCACTTCTGGACGAAGACCTGCTGCAGTATTACCACTTCCTGGCTGATAAGGGCGACACACAGGCACAGGTACATAGTTACTGAATGCAGGTAGTTCTCTTGACTTTACAGTTTATATAGGAGGGATTCAACACACTTGGGACAATTTTGTATTCGCCCCATCCAGTCAACCATCTACTATCTGGCAGGACCCCTTGAGCCTGTGCCAAATCTTGTGTGCATGCAAGGTCTTGAAATGGGAAGTGGAATGGGATCTGTGAAACACTGACACCACCAGAATGATTGGTGCATTGAGATGGGCAGCTAGTATGCCAGTTTTAGTGTTATGGGATGGTATTGAACTTTATGCAGTACATCTTGAGTCCATGGCTCTTTCAACAGTTACCAGGCCCATATTACATGAAGAAAGGGTACATCCCAGAATCACCTACAGTTTTCCCTCTCCGGCTATCTACCAACAAATTTGTGCATACCTCATTGTGTAATCTCTTTGTAGACTTGTTACAAATCTATTCACAAGTCTGCTCCATCATATCTTTGCAACAACATCAACATTTATACGCCAGCTTGCACCTTGTGCTCAGTTTCAGACACTGTTTCCCTTCAGCTCCCTAGATTTAAACTATCGAGTGTTGGCCAGCGTTCTTTTGCTGTATCAGGATCATCAGCCTGGAATAGACTTCCGCACTGCCTTTACCTAACGCCTATCCTTTCTTATTTTAGATTCAATTTAAAAACCCAACGCTTTTCCCAGCAATGAATTCTACAACTAGAGTAAGGAAGTGAAAGGTTTAAATTTCTCCACTTTCTGACATGTATTGCTCATTATACTTTTTTATGCCCTTTCTCATATACTAGTAAGACACAGGCAGTGACACTTTTCATGTACATTATTAGTTGTAGACTTTGGGATCCCTTCACCACCTTCTTTCTAACAGGATACTGGTACCTTGTTCATGATAAGCAGAGGTCAGTGTGTTCTGCATATTAGATTGCAAATTTACCAACTATGCTGTAAGTTTTGACCAAAACATCAGATTTTCCACTTGTGAAAATTGATTTACTTGTGAGGAAACGAAGTCAGGACATGCATTGTTTGTCTGCAGTGTGTTTTATTATTTGGGCAAACCATGTGGAATTTATTGACCAACTGACCATACCACATACCACATGCACAGACACACACACACACAGACACACACACACACACACACACACACACCACACACAACACACACACACACACACACACAAACGACACACAGACACACACAGACACACACAGAGACAGACACACACAGACACAGACAAGCACATACACACACAGACACAACACACAACACACACAACTCACACCAAACACACACACACACACAACACACCACACACACACACACACACACACACACACACACACACACACACACACACACACACACACACACACACACACACACACACACACAACACTTGTTTCTCTCTTCTCTCCACCTGAAACATGCGCTCGAGCTCTTTCATATCTGTAAATAAAGTTTCTCTTTCAGATTGTTTTGGGGCAGCTGTATTACCAAGGGGGTCGCGGGGTTGCCGTCAATCATGAGATGGCCCATCACTATTTCATCATTGCTGCTGAGTCAGGCAATGCCAATGCTTACGCCTACCTTGGCAAGGTATGGTTTTTGGCAGATGCCATTAAAAAATTGTGGTTGGTGTGTGAATGCTATGAGAGAGAGAGAGACAGAGGTGTGTGTGTGTGTGTTTGTGTGCATGCGTGTGTGTGTGTGTGTGTGTTTGTGTGTGTGTGAGAGAGAGACAGAGAGTGAGAGAGAGAGAAAACACAATGGACGTGGCGGAATACGCTCGTAGAAGGAGAGAAGATTCAGATTCAGTGTATGTATGTTGGCCATTTTATTTATTTAAGCCATAACTCCTTATTTGAAAGGGTGTAAATTAGAAAGTATTGTAAGTTACAACTATAGGTTTTTCAAAAACTTATAAACGCTATAACTATTAAAGCAGTTCAAACAACTTTGCTCTAGACCACATAAACAAATCTTCATGATCATATCTGTGTAACATCTTTGTTGACTTTCAACTTCACAAGATTTGTACAAGAATGTTACCAAGTATTCAACTGTGTGTTCATTATGTTTGAGAGAAATAGAGTTAATTTACCTTTATAGTGGAGCTCCGATATATTTATTGGGTATTTTTTTTCGTCTGATCAGAAAGTGAATGTTTTATCCAAGTGTAAGGATGCCGGTTAGCACAACTGACCTGGTCCAGGAAGATTGTGGGTTCAAATACCCATCAGTTCCTTCAAATCACTGTGGAATGTTTTGGCTCCAACTGGCTCCCACCCAGAGTTGAGCGTGCTATGGGCTCATTGGAAAGTCTAGAACCACACAGTTGAGTCTCATCCTTCTCATAGATGCATCATTGAGACTATTACTCGAATCTTCTGACCAACACTGTAGATATCTGTATCTCTCAGGCGTGGTTGAGCCAGCATATATTATGATAGTAAGCTTAGAGTACAGCCCTGTCATGCAATCTCAGTCCTAGATGGAACTCCATAAATCATGATCATCATCATCATCATCTTCATCGTCATAGCTTTGTAAAAACTGTGCCAGTTTCTGTGACCATTAAGGTGGCGTAGAAAATAGGAAAAGATGTGCATAAAGGAAATCTGTCTGAGTGCAGTGATTGAAAAACACACACACACGCTCAGAAAGCCAAAGTATAAGGACAGGCAGGATAGTAGAGTGATTAGGACACTGGTTTTCCAACTGGGACATCTGGGTTTGAGCCTGCTTTGGTGGGGAAGTTTGGAGATTTTTCCAGTCGCTCAGGTCAGCATAATTGCAGACCTGCTAGTGCCTGAATGCATACAGAACATGAAATAGCCACATTAAAGGTCTTGTATATATTCATGTCTGTGTTTAATAGCTTATGGACATACAGAAATAAATAACATGCACACCTCTGAAAATGGAGTATGGCTTCCTTGATGGCAAGGGAAAAAAAGCTCATACACTTAAAAGGTCACTCGTATATTTCAGTTCACATGGAAATTGTAGTCCACAAATGAGGAAAAAAATTAAGTATTAATAAGTTCTTTTCATAGACATTTATGGAGATGGAGAGATTGGATTTACTTACCTTCTTGTTTGTTTTCAGATGTACTCTGAAGGCAGTCCATTTGTGCCACAGAACAATGTGACTGCATTTCAATACTTCAAAAAAGCTGCCGATAAGGTAAGTCAGTTTTGTTTTTTCTGAAATGGCCACATTTGATGCAGTAACTTTGAAGTGTTCAGTTATCACATTGAATTTGGTGGCATTAAAACATTTCGTGTTACCCCCATCCCCCAAAATGTTTTGTCTAAGCATTAGGAACTTCTGTTTATAGATCTTAATGGAAATGGCATTGACAGACATCCTTCACCCAACCCCACGCCCCAGATCAGGGTTTTAAAATTCATACTAATCTGTCATGAGCTATGAACTTTGTTGGAAGCATAGGAATAATCATGAAGCTTTCGTGTTTGATTTCACAAGTTTTTTCCTCTCCAGAACAATCCTATTGGACAGGCCGGCTTAGGCATGATGTACTTACATGGACAAGGCATTGATAAGGTATGCAATGCAGTTTGTTGTTTGTATTGTGTGGGTTTTTCATTCTTCCTCTTGTGTGTGTGTGTGTGTGTGTGTGTGTGTGTGTGTGTGTGTGTGTGTGTGTTCTTTCTTGTGTTGTTGGTTTTTCATTCTCTGTTGAACCTTAAAAAAGAAACATTGTTTCATATTGATCGGGAAAGAAGTGTGTGTGTGTGTGTGTGTGTGTGTGTGTGTGTGTGTGTGTGTGGTGTGTGTGTTTCAGCATCAGCGCTGTTGGAGTAGATACCAGCTTGTATTGATTGGTAGTTTTGTGATAACTCTTTGTTCCTGCTTTGTTAGTTTGGTTGTCTGTTTGGTTGTGTTTTTTAAGAAATGATTTGTTAAAAAATGTGTGTATTTGTGTGTGTGTCTGTCAGGAAACCTTTTAAAGCCCCTATAGTTTAGAAAATCTTGATATTTCAGTGTTAGTTTTATGCTCTTTTAAAATGATTTATATGTGTGCTGTGTGCAGGACCTGACCAAAGCATTTCGTTATTTCTCCTTGGCTGCTGATCAAGGCTGGGTGGATGGTCAGCTGCAGCTGGGAATTATGTATTTCAGTGAGTGATCTGTGATTAGTCCAAGTTATCTGTTAAGCTGGATAGGGTCAAACTTAAAGACAAGTCAGATTTTTCCATATTCTAAATCTTTAACATCTGATCTAAGTTTTATGGCTAAAAGCACCCCAACAATAAAATGAAAAAGAAACATGTCTAAGAAGAAAACTATTAGAGATGAATTATGTCTGTTTTTGTTTTTTTGTCATGTTAACCCTACCAGACCTGAGCCCCTGAGCGTAATTGTGCCCCCTGCCTGGCCTCCTGAGCTTGGTTCATCACTAGCTCGCTTCATGGTCAATTTTGCACCCAAATCACCTCAAAATATCATCAACACAAAGGCAGACATTTGCAATAGGCTGAACTCATGTTCACGCGAGACTTAGCAACGGTTGGGTGGTTATTTTTAGCTCTTGATAAAGTGACGATCATGTGAGTGTGCTATTCCCGCTATAGCGGGAACTCGGTATATAGTCATTTTCGTCATTCCCGCAATAGCGGGAACTCGGCCTGGTAGGGTTAATTTATATACATTGAAACTGTAAAATTGCGGTAAACACTCTACAGTGAAAAGTTTGCACTTAAGCCTGATTTTCACATGGTATGTTACATTTCTTGCGTTCTTTATTTGTTTAGTTTTTGGATTGATTTTGCTGAAAGCTTAGAATTCAGAGATTTTTCAAGTGGGATTGATTTCGCTTGGGCAGTTCCATATGCACACCACATAGTTCTGCCAGTGACCATCTTTGATTCCTTGAGCCTGCATGAAGCTTTATACTCTGGCAAGGTCTTGGAAATGGGGAGGGAAGAAGTGAATGGGACATATGAAACACTAAGCTGACACTATCAGTAGGATAGGAGCGTTCAGACGGGCGATGAATAGGCTAGATTTTGTGTTGCAGGGTTAGATGATGACAGAAACCATTGCAAGTTTTCCTAAACAGTAATGAAAGATGGGAATTATGAGTTGTTTGTTGGCTGAGAGATAAAGAAAGAATTTTTTTTATTGGTATTACAGTCTTACTATGTTTTTTGATGTTGCCATACAGATTGATATTTTCTTCTTTTCTTTTCTGACAAGTTTTACAATACCAGAATATCAGTGTTTATGTAGACTTATCATATTGATGCATTTTGCAGGAGTATGACAAGAAAAGTATTAAAAAAAATCTGTACAGAATCAACATTGATGGAAAATAGATCAAGGCGGTACATTCTTAAGGTAATGTTACTGACAGAAATGTGGAGGCACGGCTGTTTCAGTAGCTGCCTTTTTCACCTTTTAGTTGGCCGGGCAGCTTAGCACCAGATGTCAGATATCAGACGTCCGCCCTTACCCCGTAGCCATATGTTTCCGATTCCTTAGTCTAGTGGCAAGTGAAACAGAGGATTAATACTGCGCTGTGCAGTGATTAAGCCATTTTATCATCAACTTTGACGTTGTGTAGAACGAAATTGTGCACACTGTCAGTTCATTTTTTGGAATCCTTATTGTTCATTTATCATTTGACCGAGTGCAGCTATAAATTATTCGTTTGGTTATGTAGTTTGAGTTTGTGCTTCACTTATAGAGTTTAAGTGAGTGTCATCATTTCTCACTGTGGGTGTGTGTGTGTGTTTTGGTGTATTTCATCTACCTTCTTATACTGGAATTATTTCATGTGAAACGGGAGACAGTACGTGAGTGAAAATATTTTTTAAGTTGTTTTCCTGTTGTCGTCTCTTTTGTTTTTGTTGCTGTTTTGTTTAATTTCTTTTGTCACTTTTGTTTTAGTTGTGGTTTTGTTTTTGTTTTTTTGTTTGTTTGTTTGCTTTTTTTTGTTGTTTTTTGTGTTGTTGTGTGTGTGTGTGTGTGTGTGTGTGTTTCCTGTTCGCTTGAAGTAGTTTTACTGTTACTGCTTGTAGATTAAACGCTAATGCTAACACAAAAGACTGAATCTTAGAAAGCCTGATTTCCTTTCATTTTCTTTCTTTCCTTTTCATGTCTACACATGGATATATATAAAATCAAACCAAGCTGCTAGAACATTAACAGACAGGAGTTTAGCAAACGATAAAGTGAGTGTGTATCTGTCTGTTTTTAAGAATGGAAGAAATTGTGCATTCAGAAGCTGTTCATCTGGATAGACTTCATTCGCTCTGCAGGATCTGTGGTAAACGCTCAAAGAAATTTCGTTGTGATAAGAAAGTATTACACTGTAATTGTAAACAGCAGGTAGAGAATTTAAGATTGTGTTATGATCTCATTATCTCAAATGATTCGCATTCAAAATGTTCTGAAACCATGTGCAGAAAGTGCTACATGCAACTCAAATATCTGACAAGAACTGGATCTGAGCACAGTTTACATTACACGGTCATCTTCAATTTGGACAGAGTTTAATCCTGTTTTATCAATCAAAGAATGCTCTGTATGCGCGTGCTTTGATTCTCATTTTAGAGCAGGAGCTCCCAAAAAACAAAACAAATCACGCAAACATACATATCAGACAACAGACACTGACAGTGATGAGGACACAGAATCTGCAGATTCATTTTACACTACACAAGGTCCAAATAAGTAAACACCCAAAAGAAAATGCAGTTCTTCACAATCTTTGACTGATACCATTCACTATTCACAGTGTGCGTCTGATGATTATTCTCACACCTGTACAAACCAGTCTGTTGACTGTAACACATCTCTTTCGATGATCACACACAGCTCTATAAGTTGTGGCACATCCCCTGTAAAATCTATGCCATTGCGTCCTCTGAAGGATGTCACTCTCCCTTTAACGAAAAAAGAGGAGCAATATCTCACTCATCTCATCCGACTGAAAATGGCAAGTTCAGGGGACAAGATGACAATGGCTTGTAAAACACGTGGCCAGCCACTAATATTGAAAAAAATCGTCAAACCAAGGAAGCCTTCTACCTTGGCGTCATCTCCTGTTCATAAGAAAAGGACAGTGTTGATGCACAGAATTAGAATGCATGTGGCAGGTGGCACTGAAAAAGACGAAATCAAACAGCAGTGTACCGAAATCAGAAAAGCACCCAAAAGCAAAAAAGGTCTTCTGTTAGAAGAGGCCGGGTACAAAAAAAGCAGTGTTTTTGTCAAGAACCAAAGCCCTAGCAATGAGGACCTCAATTGGACTGAGCTGGACTCAGCAAAGGAAACAAGCCAAAATTCTGAAAGAGTGTGGTGTGAAGATTGAAAGTGAGAAAAAGCAACGGGGAACACGACAAACCATGCAGCTGTCCAGCATTACAACAGACCGAAAATCTCTCTACAACCCAGACAGTGGTAAAGTTGTGACTCCAATAACTTACATGACGGATATCTCTCAGTTTGTCACCAAGCTCCTGGACCAGTACGCAGACAACAATCCACTCACATGGCATGACAACACCATTCCATCTGATGAAGTGTGGGTCAAAATAGGTGGGGATCACGGGGGTGGGACTTTCAAGTTGATGCTACAAATTGCTAATTTGCCACATCCAAATTCTAAAAACAACACGTTTCTTGTTGCTATTGTCAATGCCAAAGACACCCCAGAGAACATCAGAGTGATCCTGAGACCATACAAAGTACAAATAGAACAGCTGCAAAAAATGGAGTGGAGAGGTAAAAAGTTGCGTGTCTTCATGTTTGGGGACTATGACTTCCTGCTCAAAATGTATGGCATATCAGGTGCACAGAGCACATACCCATGCCTTTGGTGTAAGGCATCTAAACTACAAATGCAAAGAACAAGAACTGAACAACAGGCAAACATCAGCAAGAGAACAGTAGACAACCTCAAGTCAGATCATTACAAGTTTCTAAAGAGAGGAATTGACAAAAGCAAAGCAAAATTGTATAACAATGTCACACACTGTCCAATCTGAGACATCCAGCTCTCCCAAGTTGCACCTCCTTATCTCCATCAGCTCTTAGGCATAGGAAAAAAACATCATTTGTCGCTTGAAAAAGCCTGTCATGAACTTGACATGAAATTAGGAGAACATTTTGCTGAAAGTGGCGAGCATGAAAGTGCTTCACCTTTTGGACGGTATGTTAGTCAATGGAGTAAGATCAAGGCCGCCAAAGACAAAAAGATTTGCTTGGAGGGTATGGCCGTATTTCAGGAGCCAGACACGTTTGAATCTTTACGTGCCTTTCAATTAAATCAAGAGATGCTCTTCAATCAGATAGAAGATATGGATGTTGAGATAGACACACTCAAAGAAAGTCTTGAGCTGCCATTTCTCGCTGGCCCAATAACTGAAAATCTGGACCAAGTTTTGCAGCAACACAAAATCACTGCTCAGGCATATTTTGACGGTCATTTGTTGGCAACCATTGCCACAAGTATCTGCAACAAGATGTTTACAGTAGTATTTGTGAAAGTGTTGTGACAAAAACAAAACAACTCACAGATGACCCACACTTTCATGCTCAAGCACAAGGTATTAGTTCTACATTAAAAAAACTCAACGGTCTTTACTCTGAAGTGCACAGTAGCTTGTCTCACACACAGTCACTACATTAGAGTATCACTGTATAGAGTTCATGGACAGATGGGGATTTGGGCTAGGTTTACATGGGGAACAGGGAGGTGAAGAGACTCATGCTGTTGTCAATTCTCTGAAAAGGCGTGCATGGGGTCTGAGGAGTGAGAAAGACAAACTGGTATTCATGATGAAGGAGCACATGACCATGATGTCACCAGTTCTTCGCTCAGCTGTCACACCAACCACACAGAGCACCAAGAAAACATCCATAGATAAACAGATATCGATAGACAGACAGACAGACAGATAGATAGATAGATAGATAGAAGAGAGAGAGACAAAGACAGAGAGAGACAGAGAATTAGTTCTAAGTAATTACACATAATAAACAAAGACACCCATGCACATACAGGAGTGCACACTCAGAACATTGAGTATCACACTCCATACATTTCATGCAGGGACTATAAAAGTGCTCCTTGTTTCTCTCATGCATCTGCGCGCATACACACACACGCACACAGGCGCGCGCACACGTACGCACATACTTATGCATATGGTCATTGCATTTATCTGCACACACAGACACATGCATACACGTGCGAGTAAACACACACTCACACTCTTACTCAGAGATTTATGTATATGCACGAGAAAATGTGTGTGTGTGTGTGTGTGTTTTGTGTTGTGTTGTTTGGTTGTGTGTGTGTGTGTGTGGTGTGTGTGTGTGTGTTGTGTGTGGTGTGTGTTGTGTGTGTGTGTGTGTGGTAGACTCAGTTTCGTCGTTTTATTTAGATTTTTTTTATACTGAAACTTTTTTTTTCCCCTGTTATTCATTGTTGTTGTTGTTTTGTTAGTGTGTGTATTTGCCGTATTTTAGTAGTTGTGCATGTGTATCTGTGACGGAAGTGGTAATATGAACTGGCAAATGGATGTCTGCTGGTTCTGTATTAAAAGACAGTTAGTTGAGGGTACGTAAGCCTGTATAGTTAGCCTCTGCAATGTGTGAAAGAAGGCTGCTGCCTTGTACTGTGAGAGAAATCTGTGCCATATCAAAGTGATGGGATACTTACTAAACAAGCTGATAACGATCGTTACGGACAACCAAATGCTTATTCGGTAAGTTTGGTGTTGTCCACACACATGCAGCTAACATCTTTGAAAATATGAATGTTATAAAAGTGCAGGGTGCATGAACAACTGTCATTTAAATTGGATTTTTTATTTAACATTGGTGGTTTTCTTCTGTCAGTCATCTGATCTTTGCAAGCAAAACAGCTGTTATATCTCATTTTTTTTCTGCATGCCTGCTATCAGTTTCTACATGAGTCATTCCTGCGTTTGGTTATTTTGTTCATATTTCTCTTGGTGAAACTCAGACTTTGTAATTTAATGTTTTTGCAACCTACCCATGTACTGCAACGCTATAAAAAGTTAACTGGCCTTGCTATGAGTCTCGTATCACTGACACCTGCGGTTCCTTTTGACAGCTCACACTTGCACTCACACACTGCTCTGTGCAGAGCGCTCAACTGGCTAGCTGCCACTTGACAGTCCACATCGGGCTTATCGTTTATTTCTCCTCTCCCCTCCCATCCCCTCACCTCCGCCGCTCCTGCTCTCAAACTAAAATCTTGCTGGGGAACAGCAGTGGAGGGGATAAAGAAGGTGGTTTGTATTTCAATATAATTATGATTTCAAGGTAATGTGGAGAGTAGGGGGAAAGGTGGAGAAGGTGGGATAGGATTGTAGACCTTTGTGAATATTATCTTGAATTTCTTTATTTTTGTTATTTCCATTCTGGACAACTGCAATTATTGCGTGTGTGTGTCAGGTGGTCTTGGAGTGCGTCGTGACTACAAGATGGCAGTGAAGTTCTTCAACCTGGCATCACAAGGAGGACACGTTTTGGCTTACTACAATCTGGCCATGATGCATGCTACTGGAACTGGGGTGCTACGCAGCTGCCATACTGCTGTTGAGGTTCACTTTTGTTTTGTTTTGGTTTCATCACGTTTTTTTTTTCTTTTCGAGCACTTTGAGGTTCTCAGTCACATGCCCAGTAGGATATGGTAGATTTCACGTAGGGTGGCTGGCACAGTTGATACAATCTTGTATTCAGGATCAGATATCTTGAATTCATTCCCAGTCTGCGTCAAAAATTGCCTGTTTGCTGCCGTCTTTATGCTCCAGTCATTCTAGTGATGTCAGCCAAGCGTTTCTTAAGGTTCCTGTCCCTCCTCCCATTCCAAGACCTTGGCCAGCACATTGTGTTTTGCACAAGGTCAGGGAGTCTGGCCGGTTGGGATGGAGCATGTAATGGAATTGTCAGAGTGGACTGAATCCCACTTGAACAAACCCAGAATCTCACAAACTACAGTTTCACAGAATTCTATCATGTTTGCTTGTGGTTGCTTCAGGTGAGCTGATGATTACTGCACAGAATAAAATACAGTAGTCCCTCCATTATAAGGCTTTAAAAAAATCAAGCAAAGGACCCTCCATTATAAGACCTTTGAAGAATCAAGCAAACAAGGCCACATAATGGAGGAGTCTTATAACAGAAGTTGACCCATACCATAAATCTTGTCTTCATAGACTTCTTTCATCCCACTGCATACAAAACTATTAAACAGTTACAAATGCAAATCGCTCGCTTATTTTGATATCACTTGGCCATTCATTTTTTTTCCCCAGAACACTCATCTTGGAGTTAAGAGAATTGTCAAGGTTGAGTACATTAACAAGAAACAACAGACAGTAAAACAAGAAACGAAAATATATATCAGGAATCACTGGTCACTAAGAATATGGGAGAGTAAAATCCCACCAACTCTTTGGAGATGCACTGAAAAAGTGCAGTCAGAGTTGCTTGACACACTATTTTAGATGTTTTTCAAAAATTCATGTGGGACAACCCATTGTATGTATATGTTAATATGAAATATGTCTGAAAACTTATTATCTCTTCTAAGTATGCAGGTTGCTAGCATATATAGTCTAACTTTTTTTTTCTGGAAGGCTACTGGACAACGTATATAAGCAACAACAACAAAAAAAACAAACAAAAAACACTTTACAAATGGACAGCATATAGACTTACCAACCCCATTGTGATCTGTCATAGTAATCCAGAGGCAGGTATCCAGGGTAAAGAAACATCACAAAAGGTCTGTAAATGTCAGCACTTCAATTCTAACAAGTTCCTTGATTTAACCCCTTGAGTGCCGACGTTTTTTGACATCCAGTGTTTTCCATGTGCCAGGGAAAAAATGTTGCATCGCTACCATGTACATTAAAACAACTGTTGCTTCCATATTTATGGGAATCTGTGCATGAAATTACAGAGAATGGTGCATTAGGCATGACTAAATGTATTTTCAGATGATTTATGTAGTAATTTTTTGAAATTACTACATATTTGTAATATTTTGTGGAAATTCCCGTAAAAAAAACCTCATAACCACTCGCGATGGAAACCAGAAAAACAAAGGAAAAAATAGAAGATATGACCCTCCTGATGAAATCTAAAAGTATTCAGACTTAGGCAGACATCCTACTAAGAGATCACTGACAGCTGACCAGTTACAAAGAGCCACAGTGTGCTAATACACTGAGTGGCTTGACCAGGGCAAGTCCTCCCTTGAGGCACACCCCCCCCCCCCCCCACCCCACTCCATCACCCTAGTCTTCCCCTTGCCACTTCTAATACTACTCACTGACAGTGTGGCTTATATAATCCTACAATGTGGCCTGCCTGAACCCCCCCCATGCAATGTTGGCTAGCTGCCAGTATTGCCTGTAGCCAGGAGCCCTTCCCTTCATGTTGGGGGGGGGGGGGGGGGGGGGAGCTTGGAAAATCAATACTTTTTGTGTTGGGCCTGTCTGCTGCTCATTTCATACTAACAGCAAGTAACTACTGCTGTTTTCAACCTCTTCTTGTGTCAGATTTGTCTTCTGAACCATCCTACGGTCATTTATAAGTTCTTGACTCAACTCACATGCTTTCAAAGGCTGAAAACATGCAGCACTGCAAGGCAGTCCTGGTGTCAACATTTTTGCTGAAAACCAGTTTCTCTTTTCAGATAAATAAAACCAATCTGGTGTGGGTTGCATAGGTCAAAAAGCCATGTAAGAGAAGCCAGTCACTTTTATGAACCCTCTCTGAGACTGACAACATCAGTCAGTGCTTCTCTCCCATTTACATCGGGCTGAAACATGCGTCAAACTACCTCCGTAAATTTCACGTATGCAGGCACCAGAGAAAGCTCCGAGAGCTCCGTAAATTTTACGGATACGGCACTCAAGAGGTTAAACCGCTTTTATTTGATTTAAACCGCTTCTTCCATGGAGTACAACCGACGCAACAACTTTTTTTTTTCAGCAATGGTCACACACATGGGTGACCTTGATTCTGTACCAATTACGGCTTTGTTTATGCTTCTGCTTACTTAACAGGAAGAAATTCTGGTTCTAAAATGATTACTTTACCATCTAGTGTACGTTCCCTTGTTTAAGAACTTTCTCTGTCTCTGTAAAAGAAAACAAAATTTCCTCTACAGCTATAGCTGCGGAGAATCACTTGTGTGACATCACAGCTTGCCTCTTTGGCTGTGGAATGTTGTTGACAAGTTAATAGATACAGCCACGTCTTCACACTCAAAAACAAGTGTGTACACTCATACACACTCACAACATGAACACATGCATAAACACACACACACACACAACACACACACAACACACACACACACACACACACACACACACACACACACACACACACACACATCTCTCCTCTCTCTCTCTCTCTCTCTCTCTCTCTCAAGAGTTTGGTTACTCTCAGATAGCCACCCAGACCACAAACAGGTAGCAGGCTGGGGTGGGCACAGCAGCGGCACCAGACAGTGGGCATCTTTTCGCCATTTTCTCAACCAACCAGTAGATAAGTTTGCAGTTACTATGGTCTTTCGCAGTTGTTGAGCTTTTGCTCTTGTAAAGATATGATGAGTAAAAGGGGATTTGTATTAAAATCCCCCATTCATGTATTGTTGACTGTTCTCAAGAGTTTGAAAGATTTTGATAAATAACATCACTATTTTTGTCTGTTAATAGCTGTTCAAGAATGTGGCAGAGCGTGGGCGATGGTCAGAGATGATAATGGACGCCCATCGTCTGTATAAAGACGGTTTCTCCGATGCAGCCCTCATCAAATACATGTTTTTAGCAGAGCTGGGCTATGAAGTGGCTCAGTCCAATGTGGCCTTTATGCTGGATAGAGGTCAGTGAAGACAGGAATTTTGTTGTTGTTGTTTAAATCCACTGGTATTAAACAATTTCTCAAACAGCGTTGTGTTTGTTTGTTTGTTTGTTTGTTTTTTGGTAAAGTCTTGAAACAGACCTTGTAGTTTTTGTCTATTAAATGATGTGTTGAAATAGTGGAGTTAATGTGTGGAAATTTGAGGAAAGAAATTTGTATACAATTGTGAAAACAAAATTTGTTTGTGATCACATTGTGTAATATTTCTTTTAATGTATGGTTATCTATACTGCTTTGAAGCTACTGGGTTATGTCCATTTATAATTAACAGCATCTGAAATTTGCATAAAGTTTTGGTCAGTGTAGAAAGTGGGTTTTTTTATCAAGGTCAGATGTGTGTAGTTTTTCTAATAAACATTTATAATATATCATAACAGACTTGTTTGTTTCTGGTGTTTTTGTTTGTTTGTCTTTTTGGGTCTCTTGGCATAATGCAGTGATGATGCTGATACAGTTGCATAAAGTAATGTATCTTTCGGAAAGCATTTTTGAGATTCTGTGCTTATTTGTCGGATTTTTGGGACATGGGCCATCGTTAACAAAATTTTAAAAAGACAAGACATTGAACCGATGTTAGTTTGTAGTTTGTGTGGAGTTTGTTCAAGAGGGATTCATCACACTTGGAGAATTTCATATGTGCTGAAAAGTTAAAAAAAAGTAATGGCACATTGAAATAAGTGATTCCTTCCATGGGCTTTATAACTGTGCCAGGATGAATGTGAAATAAAGTATGAAATTGATGTATTTAATAGCGGGACGAATTGGAGGAATAAAAGTATGGTTGTGATGTTGATTATGATGATGGTGCTAGTTGTGGTAGGGATATGTGATGGACATATGTGTGTGTGTGTTTTATTTGGGGCTGAGGGGGATAAATGTTGGGGGATGGAGGTGGATGCATGCCCAATAAGTATTCTTCATTTTGTTTATTCGTCATGCTGGAGATGGATTGTTTCAGAGGACACTACCTTGTTTGATCAGGAGGAGACCTTTCAGCGAGCATTGCTCATGTACAGCAGAGCAGCTTCTCAAGGTAGAGTGTGTGTGTGTGTGTGTGTGTGTGTGTGTGTGTGTGTGTGTGTGTGTGTGTGTGTGTAGTGTTATGATGGTGGTGTTCATTTGACATCTATTCATTTAAGTGATTTTAAACACTATCAACTGTCAGGTGCAGCAGTCAAGTGGACAAGATGTCAGACTTCCAGTTGGAAGGTCTAGGGTTCGATCACACCTAGGTACCTCCTATCTGATGGGTAAAGGATGGAGACATATTTGTTCTCCCAGGTCAATATTTGTGCAGACCTGTTAGCATGTGAATTTCCTTCATGTATGTATGCACTTAGAGCATCAAATGTGCATGTTATGGATCTTGCAAGTCATGTCAGTTTTCCAATGGTTTATAGAAACATGAAAACGCACAATATGCATTACTGAAGATTGAGTATACAGACCGTGCAGCCACATACTACCTGCACAGTGAGGGCAAAACATGTATACATGCATCCAAGAAAAATCGTAAAATTAAAAAAACAAAAACAAAAACAAAAAAAGCATATGTGTGTGTGTTGGGGAGGGGTGGTGTTGAAGGGGTAACAAGGGATCTACTTATGTAAAAAAATGTTTGACAAATAAATAAAATACCAGTAACTAAGCTGAACTTAAAACAGTGAACTGGCTGTCTACAACAATTAACACCTAAGTCATAAAGAATTATAGGTGATGAGCAATAAGATTTTTTGAAAGGCTGACCAAAAAAATGGTATGTTATTGATGCTATTCATGATGCTGAGTCAAATATTTCACAAATGATTTTCTTTGAAAGTATTGGAATGCATTGTTTTATCTTAATGCGAGAAGGAATGTGACTAGTTGAAATCTGCACAGAAAAACATGCAATATTCCTGGAACATTTTGTTTTGAATGTATCATACTTCTCTCTGAATATCAGGGGCTGTCTAACTTTGCTAGTTATAAGCTACCTATTTTGGTAAATTAAAAATCATGTTAATATTATCATGTTTTTTCCTGGCTATCTTGGAGCTGTTTCCAAACAGTTGTTTGCTAAAGTATGATATCCATTCAAAGAGAGAGGGAGCTGTATGATATCCTTTCAAAGAGAGAGGGAGCTGTACATTGTTTGTATTCTGGTGAAGTCTTGGTCCCTTGTTTGGCAGCCCTGTTTAGTATTGTGGTGTGTGTGTTTTGTATGTATGTGGTGTGTGTGTGTGTGTGTGTGTGTGTGTGTGTGTGTGTGTGTGTGTGTGTGTGTGTGTGTGTGTGTGTGTGTGTGTGTGTGTGTGTGTGTGCATACATGCGAGTATGCTCTTTTTTTTCAACATGATTTAACTCTGTTGTGATTGGCCTTGCCTTAGGGCTATGTTGTGCTGGTGCGAGTTTGCCCTGAGAAAATTTGGTGTGTTTGTGTACTTGTCATTTAAAAAAAAAATCTTGTTATCAATACAATTACAAGAAAGTTGACATCCTTACAGTAAAATGATTGGGGACTTTGCATCTGACAAAATAGAATTTGTATATTTAGGTATTTTTGTAATATGTAGCGTCAGTCCACAGTAGACCATGATTCCTTCTCTAGGTTGTATCTGTCATTGATATTGTTGTATTGATCATGTATTCAACACTACCTCTTGTTGAAGGCATTGCCATATGTGTTTCATCCACTTCTGAGTCACTTTCCTCTCACCTCAGAAACTCATCTTCACAATCATCCGGATTGTTGTCATTTACTTTGTCTAGGTGGAGCAGTTGCATGATTTCATCTAGAGACAGACTACAATTTCTTGCTATTTTTTTAAAAGGCTTAGAAGTCACTCTGACTGCATGCAAAAACATAACTAAATATTGGTGGAAGAAGACAAATAAGGCAATAACTTCTAAGTGTGGGGCAGAATTAGAATGAGTGTTATACTTTTAATGACATATCTGTGCTGATGCTTCCTGTCTGCAGTAGGTTGCTAGCATGAATTAACTATCACTGCTTCATGTCAAAGAGAGATGTATTCAGGATGTATAGCTTAACTCAGTATAAAGAATCACAAAATACACAACACACATATTTAGAAAGTATGCTTTTCCTGCTTATTGTTTTAGTTTGTATGTATGTACTGTATCTCATTTGTGGTATAGCATAGAGTACTGTATCATATGAAATGCTGCTGTGTTTGTATTTGACTGAGACTTTTTCCTCCTTGTTTGCAGTTTATCCTAAATATCTAACCAGTAAGGGATTTTTTCTGTACTCCTTTCTATATTTCACTACACGCACTTTAACAACTGCACCTACCACTGTATGCATTTGAAGAAAGAAAAAGAAACCTATTTTTGTCTACCCTCTTTATCTTAAAATGATGAATATTTATCCTCTGTCTGTACATGATGACCAACTGTCTGTGTTTTACAAGACAAAGACATCATTATTAATTATCCAGTTCAGGAAATTGAAAGTGTTATAATGACAACTATCTTCAAATGTTTTTGGCAGGGTCCACAGTAGCTCGTCTGAAAATGGGCGACTATCATTATTATGGTTATGGTACGAATGTGGACTATGAGAGTGCAGCCACTCACTACCGCCTGGCTTCAGAACAGCAACATAATGCTCAGGCCATGTTTAACTTGGGCTACATGCATGAACAAGGATTAGGACTCAAACAGGTAAGCAATTGTTTTGTTTGTTTACTATAAAAAATTGGTATGTTGCTTTGCTTTCGTTATGAGAATCTGGTTTGATTTGATTTTAAAAGAACATGAACAGATTTTCGTCACTTGCAGTCTGGTGTTCCTTGAAGAGAGCTCTAAAACATCTCATTAAACAGTACTGTTAGTCTTGCCTCTTTCTCCCATGTATTCTTTGCCCTACTGTCCACAGTGTACTTGTGTGATTGATTGTGTGAGAAAATGTTTATTTTTATATGTTTCATCTGTTGGTTTGAAATTGTTGCTTCAGTGTATGTGCATTTGCCTGCGTTTGACCCTGTTTAGGTGTATATGTGTGTGTGTCAGTATGCATGCATGATGTGTATTTGTGCATGCCTGTGTATGTGTGTGTGTGTGTGTGTGTGTGTGTGTGTGTGTTCATATGGAAGCATGTTCTGGTATGTGTGCACTGGGTTTTTTTTTTGACAAGCTTAACCCTTTCCCATTTGCAGATTCTGCTCAGAAACTCTTCCTAGTATTCGGAGATTTTCCTATGTTTTTGAAGAAAATGTAGTTCTGCAATTTGACAGAGCACCACACGATTACTATTTATCATAGAGCATTCACATTTGGCAAACTTATTCATGAGATGTCATAGTTTGTTATGTACCCCAGTATGTGTGTCCTGCCTGCTTGTGTCATGCTGCTGTCCCCTGTATTGTCACCAAATCAAGGTAAAATCATGATGACATCATGCTGTTAGTCCACAACTAGCCTATAACATACACAGTGGACATATGTGAGTCACAAACAGCACATATGGTCCTACCTGAACGTGTCCGCCATCGTATCCGCTGTCATAATACTCCAATCGAATATGTACACTTGTCACAAAATGAATGTCACCAACCACTCAATCATTATGTATCTGGCGGTAGTTATAGCACACAATGTACAGTATTTACAAATATATTCACATATTTACACATCCACACTATGTACAAGAATGTCGGGTGTCTATTCAACATCAGCCACCAAGGTGGCTGTCACAGTAAACTGTCACAGCTGAGTGTCACAGCAGCTGTCACCTGTCACCAAACATGTCATCAAATTAGGATGTTATTTCCCTGACTGGGCTGGCCCACCATATTTTGTTGGTGGTAATCCCTGAAGCAGTCCCTTTTGTGATGGCACAGGGAAACTTGACAGAAACTGCACATATATGATGTTTCCACCTGTCCACCTTTAGCTGTGCGTCGCCCATTGATGACACATTGACGACAGACTCTCTTGCAGCCATCTCTCTTCACTAGCTTGTGCTGGTCGATTGTCTGGAAGGCAATGGGGGGCTGTGAAGATGGCTTCCTTTTTGCTGCAACCTTTTTTCTGCAAGTGAAGCCTCCTCTAAGCTGGTCGACAAGGTCAGAGCGAAAGGCAAAGTGGTCGTACCTCTTCTTGACAGGTGTGACATGTGCTGATTTCTCCCAGGTGAGAAACGCATTGATGATGCAAAGATTGATCATTGAGTTGAAGATATATCTCCACCACTTCTTGTTTGCATGGCCCACAGGATAGTAGGACAAGTGTTGATCACATTTGTCCACACCTCCCATGAGCTTGTTGTATGCAGCAATGACAGTGGCCGTCTCTTTTTTCTTTGCCATCGTTTTACCTGGGGGCTGGTTGGTGCTCAGCATAAATATTTGGCGCTTGTCTTTGTAGACTGTGGCCATCAGTGATCCCTGCTCCATCTGCAGCAGATCCCCTTGGTTGGCAAGTCTTGCTTTCTTCACCTCCATTGGCAGTCCTTTCCTGTTGGGCATAACTGTCGCGCAGGCATATGTCCCCTTGGCACGCAGATTTTTCAGGAGGGGCACAGAGGTGAAGAAGCGGTCAAAGTATAAGTGCCTGTTCTGGTTGAAGTAGTCAGAGGCCAGTTTGTTGACGACTTCTTCCCCCAGGCTGATACTGGTGTCCTGGCGACTGTGACGACCGGTGTAGACGTCAAAATCCACACAGTAGCCCGTTTCTGCCTCACATATTTGCCACACCTTGATGCCCCATTTTGTTGGCTTTCCTGGCATAAACTGCTTGAAAAATACGCGTCCCTTGAAGCCTATCATGGATTCATCTACACTCAAGTCACGGCCTGGATTGTACTGTGACTTGAACAAGGGCTTCAACATGTTGAGAAAGGGCCTAATTTTGAAGAGGGGATCATAGTCAGGGCTGTCACGCCCAGGTGTGTTGCTGGTATCTCGCAGGTGAAAATATTGATTCAGCTTCAAGAACCTTGTTTTTGGCATGACAGCACTGACCCATGATTCAGAAAATTTGTCGTCTGTAGACCAGTAGAGGTGCACCCTTGGCACAGGTTTCATCCCCATCATGATCAGCATCGACAGGTAAGCTTTCATTTCTGCTGGTGTTGTGTCTGACCATAAGGGGTCTGTGGCTAAGCCCTTAGCAGCGATCTTTTGCCTGGCGTAATTATTTGTTTCATCAGCTGCTGTTTGAAAAAACTGCTCAGGTACAAATAAAAAAAAATAATCCAGTGGTTTGGCATCGAGAGGGAGAGTGTGAGTGGGGCCAGTTGGCAGTACGAATTCATTCACTGCGACCGGCGCGCCTGCACTTCGCCACGTCGTCTGCAACGATGCCAGTGGAATGTCGTCGTCAGGGTCACTTTCCTCTTCACTATCTTCTCCAATTTCATCTCCATCTTCAGCTACTTCAATTTCGACATCAGATTCGTTGCCTAAATCTCTTTCACACTCCTCCAGTTGTCGCAAAATAGCTTGCGTTTCCTCATCAGTGTAATCTTCGAACATTTCTTCTTCGTAAATGGCAGCCATTCTCAACACAAAGAAAGCGTGTGAATGAAAAGGTCGGACGCTGACCGATATCTTGTAAATGAGGCGATGTGTGGTACCAGACTCAGCATCATTCTTTCATTGGTTTATCCTGACTTTCGCGGGAAACTTCATTCATGAGGTGTGTGTAACCCCTAGTGCTTAGAGCGTGATGGAAATTCCCCACCAGGCCTAAGTAACGGGAGGCGGGCTGCGGCGGGTGTAAATAAAAAGCGGGGTTTCCCGGCCGGCGGGCTGCGGCGGGATAAAATGGGAAAGGGTTAAAGTGTTTTTCTCTTTTCTTGTTCCATGTCATGATATGCTTCTATGATTAATTTTAATGTTGACTTATGTTTTTATTTTGTAATATTTTCTGTAAAGTGCAGAGCATTTAGGCACTTGCTTCCTAGGATGTTATGCTATATAAATCTGTATGATTAAGAATATTATTGTTTTGAATATTTTGATAGTCAGAAGTGCAGAATTTGTTTGTATTTACAAACTGGAAATATTTTTGAAAAAGAAATAATGAGTGTGTTTGGCAGCCTGTGCTAGCTGTGTGAAAGACATGTAGTACAAAAGGCATGAGTTATTGTTTTGGACAGCAGTCATGTCCATGCGTGATGTTGTAAACTTCTTATGATTGTCAAGGTGTTAAAGCTGTAATGCTGAAGTTATAATGTTTTTCCTGTATATGGATTAGAATTTTTCTGTTTTTATCTTCATTCAAAATATTGATTATAATTTTATGTACAACTGTTGCATGCATAAACACACACACACGCATGCAAACATAGCACACGCACACGCACACACACTCTCTCTCTCTCACACACACACACACACACACACACACACACACACACACACATACACACACACACACACACACACACACACACACACACACACACACACACACACACACACACACACACACACACACACACACACACACACACACACACACACATACACATCCTTACAAACACACACGCGCACAGCAACGCACACGCACGCGTACACACACACACACACACACACACATACGCAAGCACACACACACAGCAATATATAAACACAGTATGCCTCTTTATTCATATGAAAACTCTGTTAATCTTTCTTCATTACATAAGTCAGTGTTTAAATTTTAATACTCTGTGGTTTCTTATGTGTCTTCTTACTTGTATAGCTCTAATGTTTGTTGTTATCTTATTGTGTATGTAATTGTGAACATTTTTTATCACCTTTTGCCTTTCTTGCGAAATGTAAAGCGCTGGTGAGCATGTTTTTATATGGAATATGCGCTATACAAATAAACATTATTATTATTATTATTATTATTATTATTATTATTATGTCAGGCCTCCAGTTTTGTGCACTGAAAGTGAAGTTGAGCAGAACAAAAAGTAGTTTTGAGCCAAAGCAGAACAAAAAATAGTTTTATGCCAAAGCAGAACAAAAAGTGATTTTGTACCAAAGCAGAACAAAACGTGTGCCAAAGCAGAACAAAAAAATAGTTTTGTGCCAAAGCAGAACAAAAAGTGGTTTTGTGCCAAAGCAGAACAAAAAGTAGTTTTGTGCCAAGGCAGAACAAAAAATAGTTTTGTGCCAAAGCTGGCCATGCTCCATATCTAATGAGTCAGATGTGCACAGATGCACTTCTGGTTTGCACATAATGTGTGGGTGTGCAGTTTGGTTTGTGTGTGTATGTGTATATTTTTGTTTGTTTGTATTTTTTGTTTTTATGATTGTGGCCAGCTCTGGACAGCAGTTGTGTTGTGTATATAAATTTCTCGTATAGAGATGATAGTGTTTTAAATTCAGTGAGATTGGATTAATAGTCTCACATCAACATGCCTGACATTGGTGTGTGTGTGTATATGTGTCAGGATGTTCATTTGGCCAAGCGCTTCTATGACATGGCAGCAGAAACTAGCATTGATGCCCAGGTGCCTGTGGTGATGGCTCTGGTCAAGCTGGCCCTGTTCTATGGTGTGGATGTTTTTAGTAAAGAGGTGGGTATGCTGTGTGTGCCTTTTCTGGTGTAACTTATCTTCCTGCCTGAGTTTCTGTGTTTTCTCTTTCTGAGATCTTATCCATGCATTCATTGAATAGTCTAGATCATTGCTGACTGCCACAGGTGAGAAAACCACATTGGTTATATGGTGTTAGATTTTCAGCCGAAAGGTCTGAGTACAATCCTGCTAGGGTAGCGGCTGGTTGGTGACGTGTGGACATTTTCCTATTAACCCAGGTCACATTTGTGGGGACTTGCGAGTACCTGAATCCCATTTGTATGTAGACATATGCAGAACATCAGATACACATGTTAGAGATCCTGTAAGCCATGTGAGTGTTCAGTGGCTTATTAGATAACCGGAAAATGTCCAGCTTGCACAACTTCTGAAATGGAGTGTAACTGCCCATGTGGTATCCGCTGAAGACAGTATGCAGACTGTGCTGAAATATAATGCCAACACAGTGTGGGGCAAATAACTAGAACACTGCATAAATGATCCTGGAAAAAAACAGCGCTCAGGATATAAAATAAAAACAAAAACAAAACAATTAGCACACACACACACTCTCTCTCTCTCTTTCTCTCTCACTCTGTCTCTCTCACACTCTACATGCACAAGTCACACACACACAGAAGCCAAAGCATATTTTCTCCTTTTTTTTTTTTCTTCATGCCTTTAGATATATGTATATTTCCTTCTGATAACCTTGCTGTTCCCCTCTTTCTTTTATCCACCATCTACATGATCAAACTACATTTGGTGATAAATGTTATTTTTTCCAATTCCTGCTGAATGCCATATGAACTGCAAGGGCAGGTTGGTGCAATGGGCGTACACCATTCTCATATGATATAGATAAGGTTGAAGACAGTTGTGTTGTATTCGTAGTATCATGGTTGTTAGAAAGTGCCTAGGCATGGTAGCTCAGACCTAGCCTTTTTAGAGACATTTTATTTTTTTGCTCAGTCATGAAATAAGACTTAATCTGTGAGTGTAAGACTTAATCTTTCATTAAATTAATATTTTTGAACAAGCTGATAACAGTTTGTGATATGTGATTTCAGCTGGAGGATTACCAGTCAGTGTTTTCGGCCATAAAACCCAACTTCCTCATGGGTCAAGATTGGGACTTGTACGTCGTCACAGTTCTGGCTATGATACTTGGCATGCTGATTATATTACGAAGGAATAGGTAGCCACGCCTTGTCAGTGGGGTGTGCATCGTTTTCCAGTGTATTCCTGTCTTTCTCATGGCTTCTCTAATGCAGCTATGGACTTTGGATGCTTGTTGTTTTTGTGTTTTGTTTGTTTGTTTTTAACCCTTTGACTTTCTCAGTCTGTCCACTTGCAAGAAGTTGATAAAACTAGTGGATAGGCTGACAGAGTTTAAGGATTAAGTTCTGATGCATTTGGTATCAACTTGTGTTGTTATTATAATTGTTTTGTTGTATTTATTTTATATTTTTGTTCGTTTCTTGTGTTGTTTTTAATTGCCTTATTTCATTGTTTTCATTGCCCCTTTTATATTGGTTCTGTGTTTTCATTTGTTTTATCGCTTTTTATAATTTATTGTCATTGCTGTTTTTATTACCCCTGTGTGTTGAATTTGTGGACTGTAGGCCTATTGTTTTTGTCACACTTTGTGAACGTATGGAAGTGGTGAGAATGTGTGTGTGTGTGCGTGATGCAGAAAATGTTTCAGTGTGTTGAATGTCATGGATTTTTCTTTCCCCCCCCCCTTTTTTTTTTTCAAATTAATTTACCAGTATGGTGGGACAAAGTTAGGCCAAAACATTGTCCTGTTCTCTTATCGTGACTTGTTTTTGTCAGATTCCAGATTGCCATGTGAATTTGCTGTGTGATTTGCTGTATATCATTGTGAAAGTTGGTGTGTGTGTTGGTGTATTCATTCAGAGTTTGGTCGGAAGTGCGATGTACATATGAGCTTCTGTCAGTCAAGGGTTCAATTATTGAAGATATTCCTATTATCCTTGATGTGATTTGACTTATTGTCTGTCTGTCTGTTTTTCTGTTGGTATTACAATGTCACATTGGACAAGAAAGAAAGAAAAGGAAAAAACAAACAAAAGGAAAGCACAGTGGGGTGTAAGAATTAATTTACATAAGATGGTTGTCTCATGATTTCTCTTTGTTTTTCTTTTATTGAAATTGTGAGAGTGATTCAAAACAATGTGTGTGGTCACATGTGAGTACGTGTGTGTTTTGGATGGGGTGCTGGAATGTGTGTGCAAGTGACTGTGTTGTGGTGTGTGCGCGCGCATGCAGCGTGCATGTTTTTGCCTGTAAATAGCATTCACGAACACTTGGGGGAAAGAAAGAGAATTTCAGCAAGGTTTGAATATTGTAGAATATTCTGAAACAGTTCAGCCACTGTTTTTGTTTCAGAATGCATTTTGTCAGATTGATTGAGATTGCTGTGTGACTGGGTAGCATTTGATGCGATGCATTTGTATTGAGAAGCCATGCTGTAAAAGGTTTCACTTTTTATAGTATAGGATTCAAGATTTATCCAGTGATTTTTTTGGTGGATATTTTTTTCCTCACGTAATTGTGGTTTTGGTGATTAGTTTATGCAGTGTTTGATAATTTGCTTCTATTTTCTTTTTCTTTTTTTGTGTGTGTTGGTTTCTTTGTTTTTCTTCTTATCTCTTTTTGATTTGTCATGCACAGTAAAGGGTAAATGGTGGAGGAATGATGATCCAGATCAACGCAAGCTATGACTGAATGAATGTGCATGTTGTTTGTGTGTGTATGTGTCTTGCATTTTGTGTGCACGTTAAGGAATCTTAATCTGACAATAAATAATTTATGAAGATGCTTTACTTTGTGTGTGTGTGTGTGTGTGTGTGTGTGTGCGCGCACTAATAAAGGAAAATAGGAAGGTATGAACAATGATTTATTCATATTCATTTCTTTTTGTCACAATGGATTTACCATGTGAAACCTTAGACTGCTCTCCTCGTTGAGAGCATTTCACCGCATTGCACCACCACCCATGAAGATGGAGATAACAATTTATTAACTCCATAAGGATGGAGTTTGGAGTATTCAAGATGGATTCATTGCATTTTGACAGTTCCATATGCATTCCACCCGAATCTGTAGGTAAATACCTAGCAGACTGCTCAGGCCTGTGGAAAAACCTATGCACTGTCAAGGTCTTGAAATGGGAGTTTGAGGGAGAGAGGGAGATCAAAAGTGGACGAGGAGCTGTCAGACAAACAGGTTACCAGGCCAACAGATCATATTCGAGAAAGTGTGCAAGGGATCATTATTTTCATCGACTACAACATAGCATTTGACAGATTCAGGCACCATCTTCATTCTTACACCATTAAGATGGGTTTCCGTGAGCATCTATTTCTCCTGTTGTGGTCCTATACAATGACGGGAAAAGCAACAATTAGATGGAACAGCCAAAACTGAATATTTTAGCATCAAGAAAGGATTTTGTCAGGGCTTCATTCTCTCATATCTGCAACATCTACATGGAGCAGGCATTGAAGACATGGGAATATAAACTGGCAATTGGAACATTGCATTTCTACGATATGCCGATGATACTGCACCGATGTCAGACAATATCGCCACCATAAAGAGAATTGTACAGTGTAGATGCAGTCAGCAAGAGGGCAGGCCTTAACCTAAATGCTAAGAAGACAAAAGTAATGTAGGCCTATCTAGAAGGAGAAGAAAGTCAAGAATATTGAGATATCCAAATCAAAAATACTTCATAAGAGAGTGAGTAATATTTGAATAGTTATGCTCAAAGAGTGAATGGAGGACAGTTGTTGTGACGTCTGCTGCATTGGCTACCATCAAACTCAATGTGGAGGGGTGACAGGTGAGTGTCATTTTACGGTGTTAAATTTCATTTGAAGCCATTGACCTATGGCAGTGAAATCTTTTTGTTTTATCTGGAAAAAAGGAGGGATGAAGGGAGAGTGAGTATGGCTTGATGATTGTTTTATGATTTTTAGGTATGAAGCACTGCAATATATGGACAGACTAAATTCAGACAAGTTTATTTTTGCATGAATTTTTATTGCAAGAACCATATCAAAGTATTCAGTTATATGTACATGAAAAAAGAATCTCTCTCTCTCTCTCTCTGTCTCTCTCTCTCTGTCTCTCTAACACACACACACACACATCACACAGAGTACTCAATTATTATACATATGACAAAAGAGTTCTAATTCTATATACAGTAACATTTCTCTTCTATTTCATCACAATCTTTAAATAACTATTTGACAAAAAAAACTTTTTTGTACATTCTATCCTTAAAACTTATTTAGTTATTAAGGCTTGGTTGGTGGAGAGGTAGAGCACCCACGTTCCATCTACTTGCGCAAGTGCTTATATGTGTGCATGGCTTCTGGTCTACCCAGCTGCCAATGGGTATCTGACTTTCTTCAATCTTAAGGAACACAAAGCAGTGAGGGAGAGGAGATGGACGCCGCCTTAATGCTAGCCCTGAGAAAAGCTGGTCTATACCACCTCACTCCCCTATGACAACGTCATGAGACAACCTTAACCTTTCTGTGCACCTTTTTTTTTTCATCTGTTGAGCTTATGTCAATGAAACCTGATGCCCTATTTGTGAAATATGAAAAAATAACCAAAATATAAATTCTTTGTACATAAATTCAGTCTGACGGTACAAATGTCAAATATTCACACTTCAGACACAGCTTTTTAATTCATTTCTACAGCAGACTGACTGCATTTGAGACCTACCAATTATTCTGTGAAATCATCAAGCACCATCATATATCTGTACTTTCTACATCTGAAGCCCAGACAAAAACAATCTGATGGTGAAAATGAAACAGATTTTTTCAGAGTACAATGTTGCTTTTTAATAGCAGAGTGTAGTGTTGTTTCTCATGAATGAATGTTAACTTTTTTATTGGAGGGTAATGTTTCTCATGAACATTGTTAATTTCCTATGGAGTGTAATGTTCCTCATGAACATTGTTAATTTCCTATGAGAGGAGATTGAGTATTGTTATTGTCAGGGCTCTTGTTTGTTTTTCTTTCGTTTTGAAGTGTACAGTGTTGTAGCTCCTCAGCAAAAGTTCACTGCTTGCAGAGTGCAATGTATCTTCAGGGCAAAAAAATTATATATGTTGCAGAGTGCATGAGTGAAAGAGGCTTTTTTTTTTTTTTTTAAGAAATGCGACATTTTATTACGAGTGCATAGGTCCATTCCTGTCAGACAGTGTAATTTCTGTTGTAGAAAGCGGTACAAAAAAAGTTCACTTCTTGGAGAGGTTGATGTTGTTCCTCATGAGCGATTTCTGCACCATGCGCTGAGCCTGCCCCATTTGAATCTGCCCTTCACCGACATCATAACTGTTGGTGGCAGCTGCTTGCATGGGCATCATTTGAGGCGCTGGTGCACCACTTGGCATAGGAGCTGAAGACATGGGTGGAGGACCACTGCTGCGGCTTCTCATACCTCCCATACCTACCATAGGTGACGGCCCCCCAAACAGTGAGCACACAGCCTCCGGAGGTGCAGGACTGCCCATGGCAATTTCATCTACTGACATATGCAGACTTTGGGTTGGAGCGGATGATTTCCACTTAGACCTGACGCCGGCCATGTCTGAATGCGCAGATATACTTTGGACGTAGGCCGAGGGTGCTGCTTGAGCAGATTGGTTGACCTGAAGGTGCTTGCATTGCGCACCCTGCTTGTTAAGTCTGTCCATAACTTGGTGGGATAATGCTTCCATGTTGACGTTTTGCTCACCACGGGTCTGTACTTCTGCCATCACTTCCTGGTTGACCTGTGTAGACAGATACACTTTATATATATATATACACACACATATATTTCATGTTTACTGTTTCTTTAACAAAAGGTGTTTTCTATTTTCAGAATATTGATATGATCCTGATGATGACATTTATTGGCGAAAATTACACACTGCAGTGATAATTCGAAGAATCATCGTTGGCTCACACCAGCATCGTATATGTATATATATATTTGTGTATGTGTATATGTACATACAAACATACCTACACACACATATGTGTGTTTGTGTGTGTGCATGTATATATATATATATATATATATGCACTCCACAACATATATATAAAAAAATATATTTTTGCCCTGAAGATACAACACTCAGGCAATTTCATTTGTGCTCACTTACTTTGTGTTTCTGTCCTATTTTCTACGCCACATTAATGGCCACAGAAGCTGCGGTAATCTTTCACAGTGCTATGACATCATGAATATTTTATCTAGACATAAAAAGAAAATAACTATATGGGGTTGCATTTTCGAGAAAACTAAAAACACAGGTACATGTCCTCAGCCTCTCAGAGAGAGAAGATTATTAGGAGTTGCATTTTTGAGAAATGTAAATGCAGGTACATGTCCTCAGCCTCATGAGACAGAAAGCAGCATTATCTGCATCGCAGCAAAGAGGAATTTACAGACCCACACATGTATTTAGTTGAGTAAAAGATGTTTGTTTGATGAGGGACACAGTAGTCATGTCCTCCCATGGGGATGCTGGGGGCTCTTTCAGTATATATAGTATCCCCACTTTTTGGAAATTCTGTACTAGAAATTTCTACCTACCATTTTCTGCCTTAATGGTCCATTCATCTGTATGTGTTCAATAAAGTCTTACATACTTTTTCTTTGGATTGATAATTGGGTACATGTATTCAGTGCATTTTTGGCTTGGGGGGGGGGGGGGGGTGTGATATGCGGAAGCAATTTTAGGTATTTTATGCCTGTTTTGATATATGTTTTGATGTCTTGAGGTATGCTTGATATTGTTAGTCAGGTGTGTTTTTTAAATCCCCTGTGCAAAAATTGGACGGGTGGTCAACACCAGGGACATGTCCTTAGATCATGTGTGCGAATGTGTTGATATGTGTACTTTTTTTTTCCTGTCGAAGTTTTGTATGTTTTGAAGCTCAGTCGGCCGGGCTTTAAACAACGGTAACAATAATAAGTAGTCATGTGGGTAAATATCATCTCCTAATCAGAAGGTCCTGGGTTCAGTGTGCCCAGACTCCTCTGCAGGAAGGTGAAGGGTAGAAGGTTTTCTTATCTCCCATGACAGCATGTGTGCAAATCTGCAAATGCCTAAACCCACTTTGTGTACATATCATCATCATCATCGGTGCCTTGCCGCATGGCGTTGGCGATTATGGACTTCCATCTGTCTCTATCACTTGTCGCCTCAAGCGTCTCTTCCACCCCCCCTCGTCCCCAGCCACTCTGAAAGTCTGTCTAGTATTTTCTCCCTGGGTCTACCGGGTGCTCTCTTTCCCTCCAGCTTTCCCGTTGTGACCAGGTGTTCCAATTCCCCTTTCCTCATAAAATGGCCTACAAATTTGCCTGTCTTTTCCTAATCTTCCTTATGAATGATCTACTTGTGTCTGCGTTCATCAAGACTGTCTTGTTTGTTTTCTTTGCTGTCCATGGAACTCTCAACATCCTTCTGAGACACAACATTTCGGCTGCCTCAATCTTGTTCTGGCTTTGCTTGTTGACTGTCCACGCCTCGCAACCGTACAACAGTATTGGTTCTATATAACATTCAAGAACTCTCTTCCTGATGTTAATTGATAGGCATTTGTTGGTAAGAATGCTTTTCATCTTCTTGAATGTTGTTTTGGCTTGGCCGATTCTGCCGGCTATTTCTGATGTGCATCTGCCGTCTGGTGAAATGATTGTTCCCAGGTATTTAAACATATCAACCTGTCTCAAGGTTGTGCCATTTGCTGTTATTTTGCATGAGGGGATTTCATGTTTTATACTGATCACCATGACTTCAGCCTTCCTGCTGTTTAGTTCCAACCCCTTACCTTTGCTTTTGTGTACATACATATGCATGTAGAATATGAAATATGTACATTAAAGATACTGTAAGTAATTGTCAGTGGATCACTTATGTAAACCTAAAAATGTCCAGCATGGAAGAACGAAGAATGGTAAGTTTGAAAAAAAAAAAGGCTTTGCTCTGGTAACTTTTAGAAAGTAAAGTATGAATGGCATATCAGTGACAAATCATACTTTTTAAGTTTGTTAATCCTCACATTTGCAAGGAGACAATCCTGCTTCCCCTCTCACGGCAAGGCAGACAACCTGCTTTTCCTTTCGTTTCAAAGTAGACAACTCTGCTTTCTCTCTCCTTCCAATGTTGACAACCCTGCTTCATCTCTCATGGCAAGGCAAGCAACCCTGCTTTCTCATGGCAAGGCAGGCAACCCTGCTTTCTCTTTGAATGCAAGGCAGGCAACCCCGCTTTCCCTCTCGTTTTAAGGTAGACAACCCTGTTTACTCTCTCTCTCTTTCTCCTTGCAAGAGACACAACTCTGCTTTCTCTCTTATCGCTAGGCAGACAAACCTTTTCCCTTCGTTCAAAGGCACATTTGGCATTCCATGCGAGACAACCAGTCCAAGTCTTAACACTAGCCGAAACCTCGCCCTTGGAATGATTTTTTTTCCCATGAATTTTAATTGGAAGAACCGTATCAAAATATTCAGTTGTCATATGTACATGAAAAAAGTTCTCTCTCTCTCTCTCTCTCTCTCTATTTATTTTTAGGATCACTGCACTCAGGGAGGTTACCTTTGTGCTCACCTTTTTTTTTTCTTCCCATTTTCTACGCCATTTTAATGGCCATAGAAGCTGGAACAGTTTTTACAATGCGATGATGATGATGTCGATGAGGATGATAATCATGATGCTGTGGAGTTCCATTCAGGATTGATACTGTGTGACAGGGCTGTACTCTACGATTACTATCATGACATATCCTGGTGTCAACCAGGCCCGAGAGATACAGACACCTGCGGTGCTGGTCATAAGATTTGAGCAACACCCTCAATGACGTATCCGTGAAGTGAATGAGACTCGACTGTGTGGTCCCAGTCTTCCCAATGAACCCATAGCACGCCCAACTCTGGATAGGAGCCGGTTAGAGCCGAAAACCCCCACAATGATTTATAAAGGTACTGATGGGAATTCGAACCCACAACCTCCCAGTCGGTAGCCCGTTGCATTAACCACTACACCACGGCGACTGGCTCTCTCTCTCTCTCTCTCTCTCTCTTCTCTGTCCTGTTCCTCTCACTCTTCTTTCCCTCACATGCTCCATGCCACGGGCTCAAGCGAAAGCTCATCTTGTGCCCCTCCCACGAGACTGCCTCAAGAACCTGGCGCAGACGAGGGCACATACGACCGCCGGTCAGTAGGCAGTGCTCAAGAAATCCTTTATGGAATGAGCGGGGCTGCATCGCAACATCCCAGTGTCACTCCCTTTCGGCCAGCTGGGCGGCGTGTCATGGGGTCATTACAGGGGAATCCATTGGAACATCAGCTTGGTTCAGGCGTGGGTGGGGCGTCGGAGTCGCAACAGAATTTGGTAGCTTCTGGGCGACATAACAGTTTTAATACCTGTAAAAATCATATATGCATACATATGTAGAAAAATCAAACATTATACATATTTATATACATTATATTATACATATATACTCCTAATCATAATTTAAGGGCCACTTCTTCCTTCCTCTCTAATTTTAAGTTGAAATAATTGACAATGTTTAGAATTGATTCTATGTTTTATTTCATCATTTCCACACCTGTTTTGGAAAAAGAAATTAGCACAATGACCCATTAGTGAACAGCACATGCATTTAAAGGAACATCCCCCCCTTTTCAAAAAACAGAAAGTGTCAGATTTGGCCAATCTGTTTTCAATATCGCGTGTGTCCGCCCCGAGCCTGGATGCATGCTTCACAGCGCCGATGCATCGACCCCACAAGGGTACGGAGTGTGTCCTGAGGGATGGCCGCCCACTCGATCTGCAGGATGTCGACCAGCCTGGCCAGGGTGCCCGGTGGGGGGTGGTTGTCCCTGATGCGCCTCCCGAGCACATCCCAGAGGTGTTCAATTGGGTTCAGGTCAGGTGAGCACGCTGGCCAGGCCATACGGACGACTTCATGCTGCTCCAGGAAGTCGGTCACAAGGCGTGCTCGATGCGCAGGTGCATTGTCGTCCTGGAAGATGGCGCCTTGACCAAGGTCCACAAGCGCAGGCAGTGCCACGGCCGCCAGAACCTCGTCCCGGTACCGGACCCCGTTCAGGATGCCGTCAATGGGGAGCAGGGGGGTCCGGGTACCACGGCTCATGCCACCCCACACCATCACCGACCAGCCGCCGTACCGGTTATGCTCTTGGACAGTGGCGTCAGTGAACCTCTTCCCTTGACGTCGCCACACCCGAGCCCGGCCATCGTTAAAGGTCAGGGTGAACCTGGACTCATCCGAAAACAAGACCCGGGCCCACTGTTGCCTTGTCCAGGTCACGTGCTCCCTGGCCCAGGTCATGCGGCGCACTCTGTTGACCGGTGACAGCACGGGTCGGACGGCCGGTCTCCGTGACCTCAAGTTTGCCTCATGTAGCCGTCTTCTCACCGTGCTGCAGCTGATGTTAGCACCTGTTGCGTCCCTCAGCTGACCCCTCAAGGTCACCGCAGTGGATGCCCTTTCCCTCAGGACGGAGAGGGCAAGGTAGCGGTCTTGCTGTCTTGTCGTTACTCTGGGTCGACCCGTGTGACGCCTTTCCTGGACTGCTCCAGTCTCATTGAAGCGCTCCAGCAGTCTCTGGATTGTGGAATGCGACACTTCAAGTCGTCTAGCAACTTCCCGCTGCGCTAGGCCTTCATCAAGCAGAGCGAGGGCTCTCCCCCGCTGCTCATCCGTCATCCGTCGTCTTGCAAGCATGGTTAAAACGAACCAAGAACGGGTCCTTTTTATCCTCGTCTGCGGGCAACTTTGGCTGGAGTAGTGTTCAAAAAGGGCTTGCCTTGCACGTGCAAAGCGAATTTTGTCGCTACCTTGCCTGCGTCGTCAGAGAGACCCTGCTGAAGATTCGACAATTTCGTGTGGAAATTGTCTTCCTTGGGCCGCCCATTGCAAATCGGCAAATCCCCAAACACGTGCCAAAAGGAAACTGCAATGTTGTCTGAGCTCTTATCCATTCAGTTACGGCAACGAATTGGAGAAAAGAGTAAGAGAAAATAGGTTATTTCTCCTTTCAAAAATTGACTCAAAAACGTTCCTGGCCCTTCAATAATGACGTGTAGTATATGTATATATGTAGGCTATATACATACATATATATAACACACATATATATATATATATATATATATATATACATATATATATATAATATACATATATATATATATATAAATATATAATATATATATTATACATATATATATATATATATATATACATATATACATATATATATATACATATATACATATATATATATATACATATATATATATATATATATATATATATATATATTATATATATATATTATATATATATATATATATATATACATATATAGTATATTAAATGTTCTGATTTTTTTCTCCATCGCATATACGTTGTACATGAGGTATGTTGCTGCACAGTCTGCATACTCTATGTAGGGTGAGTGTGCCTACTGGAAGTTTACATGTTTCCAAAAGTCACGGGACAGAGACATGACGTAACCCTCTGACTCCCGCACCCTATCCACCAACTGCAAAAACTTAACTCTTTGATTCCCTCACCCTATCCACCAGCTTCCTGCAGGAAGCTGGTGGACAGAGCAAGAGAATCAAAGGGTTAAGTTTTTGCTTCGCTAGCATAGTTGACAGTGTAGAATGCTAAGGGACAGGGTGCGGGAGTCAAAGGGTTAAGGGAACTTTAACATCTAAGCTTATACTTGATGTTCTGCACGTGTTAGGCTCTAACAAGAATGCACATACGTTGATGACGGAGATGGGGAAATATCCTTTTTACTCACCAGACGACAAGTACTCATCAAGGGTTGAACCCCAGATTTTCTGATTAAAAGTCCGATGTCATACCTACTCGATTATCGCACCGGTTATTTGATATATGATAATAGTAAGAAAGAATAAAGAGATTGAAAAAAAGAACTCACATCATGCAAAGCATCGGCAACCGCCTCTGGAGCGTCCCCACCGCCACTGGCGCTGGAAGCCTCAAGGGCTCTCTTCATTTCTGCCACCCTGGGAGTGAAATCTTGAACCCGTGTCACAAAGGAGTTGTCCTGGGGTGGGTGGTCCCGGTACTCCACCAAAGCCAGACAGACGTCGCTGCTCTCTTTGGCCACGATGTCCTCCACGATGCGGCGGATGTTGTCGCGGGCAGAGTGGATGTAGGACGACATGCTGCCCGTGGTGTCCATGGCAAAGGCCAGGTCCAGGAACCGGCTGTCGTGCCTCGCCAGGTCTGGCTGGCTGATGTTGCTGGTGTTGCTGGACATCTTGTTTCTGGTTGTCGCGGAGATTTCTTTTTAGAACTGTTGGTAAGTGGTGATGGTTGGAGAGGAAAAATAATGAACAGGTAAGCATTTACATTGATGAGTAGAGAAGAAAGAGAATGAACAGGTAAACATTTATATTGATGAGTGGAGAAGAAAGAGAATGAACCGGTAAGCATTTACATTGATGAGTGGAGAAGAAAGAGAATGAACCGGTAAGCATTTACATTGATGAGTGGAGAAGAAAGAGAATGAACCGGTAAGCATTTACACTGATGAGTGGAGAAGAAAGAGAATGAACAGGTAAGCATTTACACTGATGAGTGGAGAAGAAAGAGAATGAACAGGTAAGCATTTACATTGATGAGTGGAGAGGAGAATGCTGCCAACTTGATGATGGAAAGGCAGGTAGGAACCGGTGTAGCCTTACCAGTTGCTGGTGGATGTTGTGGTGATGCTGGACATCTGTTTCTGGTTGTCGCGGAGATTTCTTTTTAGAACTGCTGGTAAGTCTTGATGGTTGGAGAGAAAAATAATGAACAGGTAAGCATTTACATTGATGAGTGAGAAGAAAGAGAATGAACGTAAACATTTAATTGATGAGTGGAGAAGAAAGAGAATGAACCGGTAAGCATTTACATTGATGAGTGGAGAAGAAAGAGAATGAACCGGTAAGCATTTACATTGATGAGTGGAGAAGAAAGAGAATGAACCGGTAAGCATTTACATGATGAGTGGAGAAGAAAGAGAATGAACGGTAAGCATTTACATTGATGAGTGGCAGGAAGAAAGAGAATGAACATGTAAGCATTTACATTGATGGCTGGCGAGAAAAAATGAACATGAAAGCATTTACATTGATGGCTGGTGAGGAAAAAATGAACATGTAAGCATTTACATTGATGGCTGGTGAGGATGACATACTCTCTCTCTCTCTCTCTCTCTCTCTCTCTCTCTCTCTCTCTCTCTCTCTCTCACCGGGTTTCTCAAAGAATCAATAATGTACAAACATTGAAAAGAACCCAGTTCCTTAGTGGTGGAAGAAGAAAACAACAACAACAACGACAACAACAACATCAAACAGTTTATTCCTTTGACTCCCGCACCCTATCCTCCAACTGCAAAGACTTGCAGGAAGCTGGTGGATAGGGTGAGGAAGTCAAAGGGTTAAGTTTTTGCTTTGCTGGCATGGTTGGCAATGCAGGATGCTGGTGGACGGAGTGCGGGAGTCAAAGGGTTACATGTTCAGAGCAGCGCACCCCGCCCAAGGAGATGGAGAATTTCACAGAAAGTCAGTCGTCATAAAGTCGCACGTCAACATGACGTCATCACCACGTCACAGCTACTAATATGTCATTTCAGTTGTTCTTCAACTAGATGCGTAGATAACGCTACCACTAAAACTCGGCCATACCAGCGTATCCTATGAGTAAAGTTTTCAACGAGGCCTGACCAAAAGATAAACGTCAGCGTCATGTGAGGATCTGTCACAGCGTGCAGTCTGTTTAACCCTTTGACTCCCACAACCTACCTACCAACTACAAAAACTGAACTCTTTGATTACCTCACCCTGTCCACCAGCTTCCTGTAGGAAGGGTGGAGAGGGTAAGGGAATCGAAGAGTTCAGTTTTTACTTTGCTAGCATGATTGACAATGCAGGATGCTGGTGGACAGGGTGCGGGAGACAAAGGGTTAAATCTATACAGTAATACAGTCACACTTAGTCGAGTGTGGTCACTTATTCATGAATGACTGAACACGCACGAAGCCGGTAGGCCCTATACGAGTCTCGAGTTGTTAGAGATACGCGTATCAGTGTGTATGGTCTGCTTTGTTGATTGAGCTCTGGCAGTTCCTTTAACCCTTTGACTCCCGCACCCTATCCTCCAGCTGCAAAAACTTAACCATTTGACTTCCTCACCCTATCCACCAGCTTCCTGCTTTGCTGGCATGGTTGAGAATGCAGGATGCTCGTGGACAGAGTACGGGAGTCAAAGGGTTAAAAGTAAGTCTGCGCTAAACACTATGCGCTGTAAGATCTTTGAAACAGAAGGAGGGTGGTGGATGGTGGTGAGACACATAGCTAACACTACCAGAATGATGGAAAATTCAGATGAGCAGCAAACAGGCCTGTTTTTAACCCTTTGACTCCCGCACCCTGTCGGCCAGCATCCTGCATTGCCAACCATGCTAGCAAAGCGAAACCTTAACCTTTTGATTCCTTCACCCTACCCACCAGTTTTCCTGCAGGAAGCTGGTGGATAGGGTGAGGAAGTCAAAGGGTTAAGTCTTTGCAGTTAGCGGATAGGATGCGGGAGTCAAAGGGTTAAACTGAGCATTATTGTTATTGTTGTTGGTGTTCTTCTTCTCCTTCTACCACTGAAGAACTAGACACTTTTCGACTGGTGAGGGAGTCAAAGGGTTAAGATTTTGCAGTTGTTGGATAAGGTGGGGGAGTCAAGAGTTATTGTTTCATGCAGGAATTGAACTTGAGACATCAAATCTTGAGTCCACGACTCTCATTATTATAGCAAACCAGCCCCGTTATTTTAGCTAGCAGAGCGTATTTCCAATCCATGCACCTCTAGGTTATGCACAGCACACTTCCACTGCGCCACCCTGCTTACAAAAGTATAGATCAGTAACACGCTACACGAAACTGACACAAAACTGAAGCGTAGGCTGTTCCATTAGCTTTCGCCGAGGCGTGACGTGACGATGGACCTTGGGGTCATTATGAGGCCAAGTCACAGCGTGTAGCCTGTCTTAATGTTGTACAGCGATAGTTATGGTTAGTCAAATGTGGTCGCTTTCCCATGACTGACCGCGCGTGAAGCCTGTCTCTCATATGATGAGTCAGAGATGTTGTGAGAGCTGTGTTCATGATCTGCTCTGTCGATATTGTCATCACATGATGGTGCCCTGCCCACATTAGATGTGGCCCTGCCGCACAGCGTTGGCGATCATAGCCTTCCAATGAATCTATCCCTTGTCGCTGCAAGTATATCTCCCACTGTCACCTAGCAGCTCCCGACGCCACACGGTAGCCATTTCACCGGGGCGGGGGGGGGGGGGAGGAGGAGGGATGTCCTTACCCTTCATGCCCCATAACCCAGTCATCAGTTAGGCCTACCTTGTTTACAAGCCAAATGACAAGGTGGGGAGATGACCAACCCAGGACATAGCCACACAACGCGCACCAATCAAGTCTAACCCAGCTACCGTACCATGAGAAAACGAAAACGCCCACCAAACAGAAAATAGTACATACCGTATGTAGGCCTACTAGTCTCTTTGGCCTTACTGTGGGCCTTGATCTGTTTGGCAACCTGCCCAGTCCGCCAGCTCGCATGACTGCCAGCTCTTCTCTCCTAATTGTATAGTCTCTATGATCTACACTTAGCAATCGGAAACTCGGGGTGGGGGTTGTACGAAGCCAGTAGTTTTACCATGCAGTGGTAGTAGGCGTATGCAATGATTTTGTCGCTTAATTCGAGGATCATGTATAACCGATTAAGTACACGGGCTGGTTGATGTTGCTTAATTAATTCGAGGGTCGTGTATCGGTTAATAACGCGCGCTGGCCGATTCTCAGTTTTGACAAATACACCCAGGTTGCACCCCACCCCACCATCAACATATCTTTTTCTTCATGGTGCCAGTTTCGTTCCGTGTTTCAAACCACACTGTATATTCTGACGGGCTAAAGGTTTTACTGAAGTTTTGTATGCTTGATGATTTGTCTTCTGTGTGTTCGTACGATTTCTTCCCCACCACCCCCATTATGTACGGATGTTAAGACGGCATATATCGTTGAATCGTGCACTTCGTAGTAGAAGCATGCCATTTGGTATGAAGGTACTTGAACCCTTTCTGAATGATTTTAGAGATGGAAACACATTGGGCGTGACCTGTGATGGGCGTGGTCACACATTTAATTAGGTCAGTGTGTCATCTTCTTCTTTTCATGCTTCTGTACAAAAAGGACGAACTGTGGCATCCAAAACCCACACAGGACTAAAATATTTCAGATATTTGACAAGCTACATGCTACAAACAGGCATACATTTTGTGTGTAAGCCCTTCTTGGGGACTTTAGTCAATAATTAGGTCAATCAAAAATGACGTCAAGTAAATTTCAAGATTACTTGCATTGAGTTGCTCTCGGTGGTAACATAGAACTGAGATCCAACCATATTGTGTAAGATAATAACATTTTCGTTCTGTGTTTTTTTGTTGTTGTTTTTTCCGTAGAAGACGGATCACATTTGTTTTTTAATAGAGCGCATGATACAAGAGAAAATTTAAGTAGGTCAAGTGATTTTCATACTTTGCTTGCTTTATTCCCACGAGCTTTGTTTTTATTTTTGCCTGGTTAAACTGATATTACAAAACAAAGCTGAGACACTCAGGACTTATTTGCCTGTGTATTTCTTGGTTATCTAGTATATCATACCGACTGATTTGAATTTCAGATAGTTAAGCCATACAAGGATCCTCTTTTCATGAAAACCTGAGCTTCGTAATATAGCAATATATTTATGTCCGAAGTATCATATGCATATGGAAACAAAATGACAAAATAGTTTTTTACATCAAAGAAATCAATCAGTCCAGCTATAAAATATACAAATTATTGTCTTTAAATGACTGGTTTCAAAACTGAAAAAGAAAAAAATGTCACATGTCTGATTTAGACATCCTGATAGCAGTCTCCACCACAAGCACAGAGGGTGGTGTTAGGCCTGGAACAGAGTGAGCAGTCGTTTTTCAACATGGAAAGATTGCTCTTGACACTTGTGGGTAAACGTCGAACTTGGTTTGAAAACAAAGAAAATCTGTTTCTTTTTATGGGGTCAGACAGAGACTTGGTTCAAAGCGCTCTTCGATGAATGCTGTGTACTGTTCTTGGTCCTGTGTGAGGGCAGTCTTCACACTGTTGACAACTTCGTCGTTCATAACGTTTTTCTATCAATGGCAAAGAGGTACATGCTGTCCTCCATGAAAGGATTTCCCATTTCTTCACAGCGGGAAACCAAGACTGACTTGTGTTGCAAATGCAGTCTGGGTGCAGGGGCGTTGTTCATGATGGTGAGTACTCAATTTTGCATCCCCTTCCAACTGGTTCTCAAAGTCTCCTACAAGTCGTGATATTTCTGGCCCAGCAATGATCCAGCGTCTCAGAGCATTGGGGTTGTTTGTAAGGCCAATAGCACCTCCGTCACCTTTCACAAGAGCGTTACATTGCTCATGTGCCCAACTTGCAGAAAAAAATGCGTTTTGTTTTTCTTTCAACAAAGGCCCCAGAGCAGAAATGATGGAATATAGCCAGGGTGGATTTCTTCAAGCATTGCCAGGTCTCGGATGTGAACAGTCAACCAGCGAGCATAGTTTAAAGTGGTCCAGGGCAAACATCCAAGGCATCAGTTTTGTCAAGCACTGAACATACATTCTGAAATCTTCTGTCCGGATTGAGTAGACCAGCTGAAAAACGCACAACTGGAAATCCAGAACTGTAGCCCACTATGCAAAATATGGCTGCTCATCTGTCATCTTTTCTCTCCAGTCCTAGAAATCTAAGATAATGCTTTGATCCGACTCCAGGAACTTTGAATAGGCTCGCCATAGCAAAATGTAGAGTGCAGCAGCCGTGATCTGGTGGGCATGCTTTGTTCTGGTTAAATGAGCTGCCCTGACTAACGAATTGGCAACGCCAGAAAATGCAATTCTTGCCATGGTAATTGCAGTGTTCCACCCTGAACCATCCAACCAGACTTCAAGTGTTTTGAAAGCAGCCATTTCTATGTGAAGCCCTCCTAACATGATGACAAAATGTTTTTCGCCAAAAGTATCAGGCCAGCACCATTGGATTCCTTTTGCTATGGCATACAGTGGCTGATCCATTCCTAACACAGGTGTTTGTCCAAGATGCTGGTGTTGTATAGATGTTTTTACCAGGGTCATGGCGTGTCTGATTAATGCAGTAGTATGAGCATTGTCCATGAGGACAGGCAGCAATCCAATGATGGCAGTTGGAACATCATTGTGTGGTTGTAGAGACGCATAGTATGCAGCCCATGACAAAGGGTCACTGTTGTCTACTGGCCGTGTTTGCAACGTCCTGACACATGTTTCAACCATGCAAACTGTTGGGCACAATTCTGAACCTCAGAACTGATGTCTGGCTGCTTACGCCCTGATGGTGCAGGCACCAACTGTTCTTTGTTAGGTTCAGGCACAGGGAAAACATTGGTGTAATCCGGTAGCAGCAAAAGAATTCTCCGATTTTGGTTGTTTGCATCATCAATGAGCGGGCTCCATTGCTCCTCACCATCATCCTGTGTCACTCTGTGTTGAAAGAGGGAGATGCTGCTTCCATGGAATGAGTCAGATGAAGTTGTTGAGCTGGGGTTGTGGTCTATGTTATCAACCATACCAACTGTGAACAAACTCTTTCTCATGTTTGTTGAGTCAACTACCTTATCGTCCTCAAATCTTCGGCAGACATTGTGCGCTATCTGACATGAAATTGACATCACCCTGTCGTACGAAATCCGCAGACCTAGGTCAGAGAATGTACCAATAAGTTCCTTATTTCTTTCTGCATGTAATTTCAGGTCAAGGTTGTTGTTGTGCCAGTGAAAGCTTGAGTCCTTTGCAGTCTTGCGACAGTTGAAAGCAATCACTTGGGAAAGCGTGAGAACAGCTTGCCTGTCTGACTTTGTACCAGACTCGGGTTGTTCTATAGCTGTTGGACCATCTAGGATGAAGCTCATAAGTGCTTTCAGGAGGCTGGGATGGAATCGTCTTGGCAGCTGTCATTAAACGTTCCACTGAATGTTACTTTTTTCTGAAATAAATCTTTCCTTATGATCTGGGCTGCTTTGACCAACTGAAGGGCCTCAGAATCAGAACTGCATACTTTCTTCAAGGCGTTTCAAAGATCTTTGTCAAACTGACGAATGACATTTCTTCCCTGACTTGTACATGTGAGATCTGGGATAGCAGCTTCTATTTTCTGTCGTAGGCTGTTGAATGTACCTTCGCGTTTGTTAGACCAAACTGTAAGAGGCGAGAGGTATATAGACGAGACAGAGAAGTCATGCTGAAAACTGAGGCTGTGTGAATATCATCTCTGAAGTTTTCAATGTAAGCCACAACCTCTTCTGATTCTGGTGTCTGGTGTCTGTGCAAGGCAGACAGATGTTTTACATGATAATGGCAATCCATTGCCACCATGTCTTTGACAGCAAGCTTTCCAAGTAGCTCTATCGTTCAGTCGCTGGGCATGAACACGACCTTTGTGACAAAATACAAAGATAAAATCATTGCTCTGTGAAGTCCTGTGGTGCCAGATGACCCATTGCAGAGCAGACATTGTGGTTCACTTCCTTTCTCGTCTGCGACACAACCACCATCATCTAAGCTTCCGTGTTTTCACAGGGCTAGGTTTATCATTCATTTCTCTTTCTGTTCAGAATAGTATTGCTTATTTTCGCACGACATGATTTGTGCCAAGAAGCTTCATGTTTTTTCAGAGTCTCTTCAAACCCAGATCCATCATTCAGCTTAGATAAGGGAACAGAAAGTGGATTCTCGCCTATTTTCTGAAAAGCTTTCAAATTCTGGGCAATATAAACGTATCCTGCGCCATCCCCTTTGGCTCCTTGGCCCTTAAATGGGCATGTAAGAGACGCTTTGTTTGCTGGGTTCTGGCACAGTGCACACAGACTCCAGTCAATAGTCAATTCATCGTCTCCTTCAGTTGAAAACGGTAGACTGGGGCTGTCGATTCGCTTGTAATCACAAGACATCACCGTATATTCCGGCTCACTCCATCAGATCGGTAATACATACAAAAAATAAAACTTTACTCTTGATTGATATGGAACACCATACATTTCATAACGGCGTCAACAGAAACACCGGCAAATTTCACTCAAATAAAACATACGCACAGGCCCGACTGATATGGTGCCAATAAATGTTAATATTTTAAACACAACTTAATTTGAACATTTAGTGTTATAAATGTTGATAATTATTAATGATTATCAACTGTTTTGATGAACAAGGCCAGTACATATTATTACTATTGTTATGTGATGCTGACAAAGGCAAGAAATAGCTGCATGAATTTCAGAATTAATGGAATGCATTCTATTTTTAAAATAATACAATATATCATTTAACCAAAATACAGCATGAAATCGGCAGTCTTCGAATCGCATTCACTGAAAGACTGAAAAAAGTCTACGTCAGTTTCCCGGGCCCTTCATAACGTGTTGCCGTAGGCCTATACGGTGATTTCTTTTTCTGCACCCCCTAAAAATTATTCATAGTCATCCTTTTATATCAGTAGATCGCCCCATTTCAACTACATATATTCTAAGAACTCGTAAAAATATATTTGTCATTTCAGTTTATTTCAACAATTTTGTAAACTTTCGAAAACGGACGGATTGTATATAAAATATCAACCGGAATGAATTAATTCTCATAGGTCTAACCCGCCAAGTTTACACCGCCGCTGGTGCCAAGCCCGTGATGACAGATCTTGCCCGCCCTGCATACGCGTGCAGGTCTGCTCCCAACATGCAGATCTTACTGCCCCTATGGTGTCCTGACAGTGTTAAGAATACACTGATTGGAAACTTTGATCGATCACTGCGCCTTTCACAGCATGCTGTGATCGTGTTTCCACCTCCAGATATGTTCGTCATGGTCCATACTATTTGTGTGTAAGAGGACATGTCTCTACTAAAAAGTGCACAATCGTATGACTTGACTTCCCCACTATTACCCCTTCTTGAGGCTGCAACAACGTAGGCCTACCTGTATGTTGGCTTCTTCTTTTGCCAGAGCTATGGGCTTCAGATCTCACGTCTCGAGTTTAATCCCAGTGTACAAGGGTATTCTTCCCTGCCCATCTTGGTGCTCCGTTCATTGAAGTTCTGATGGTGCCAGTGTTAGTATCGTCTCCACCCCACCCCCTTCATGACTTCAGATCTTCACGGCACATATGGTTTGTGTGGAGAGAGAGAAAGACAGACAGACAGACAGACAGACGCAGAGACAGACAGACAGACAGAGAGCAAAGTATTAAAACATGTAGGTACCATCACTACCACTACTACTACTATACTACTACTACTAATTATGTTATCAATACCAAGATAAATTACGCGAATATTACAAGAACTGACACACGCACAACATGATTACTGTCTCTTTCCTAATAATAATCACACCACAAAACGTCGGTCTTTTAACAACAGTGTTAGGCCGATAAACTAAAACGTAATACTGTGTTTAACAACAGTGTTACTGTTAGGCCGATAAACTAAAACGTAATACTGTATAGATGCAGTGCATTATGTTTTCGATGTAGTTGTGAAATTTAAAAGATGGTCTCCCTTGCGCGCTGTTGTTTTTTTTTTTTTCCTGTTTCTGTGCGATGAGGCGAAAAAGTATTCAGAGTTAAGCGCAGGACACACAGACAGACAGACAGGCAGACAGACAGGCAGGCAGCGCAACAGAACGAACCAGCAAATAAAACCTACTTCTAATCGAAAATGACGAATTAAATGTACCTGACCAGAAAATACACACAGAATCAAAACTGACCTGCGGTTCGACTCTCGTGTCGCTTATGCACTGAGCTGAGCTTCCTTCGCTCTGCCCGTGGTTTTTGTACCGTGTTCAGCTAGTGACGACATATTTTATTTTTAGAATCATGGTAATTCCCTCACTATGTTACTTAAAATAGTGTCTGAATGTGGGTTTTCGCTGATGTACGCTAGTTTCAGTTTCGAACTTTCCGATTACCGTATTTGATTTAAATTTAAAAAATCGTCATAATCTGAAGAATACCGTCTTTCAGTTATGGAGGGAAGAGTTTGCCAGCACGAGTGTGTCCGTCTGTGCGTGCGTGCGTGCTTGCATGATTGCATGCCAATGGCGTCTGTATATACCTATGTGTGAGCAGATGTCCACAGGTGTGTGGGAATATGCTAGTACGATACTTTGTTTGTTTGTTTGTTTTATTTTTGTTTTTTCTAATGCCAGTATTATTTATTGTGGAGTTGTGTTTTCATGTTTTATACTTTTTGTAAGGCGCAAAATTTGTTGCAGCTTGCTTCCCCGAAAGTTGTACTATACGAGCGTATAAACATTCATTGTTATTGTTATCATCATCATCGTCGTCGTCATCGTAGTCGTCGTCGTCGTTGTCGTCATCATCATCATCATCATCACCACCACCATGATCATCATCATTATCATTATAATAATTATTGATAAAAGCAGAAGCATACACATGTGTATAGGCTATCTATAGGGAGTAGAGTTATAGTGGAAATGGTTCGATGAGTCTGTCTTTTTTTTGCCTATACGTGTGTGTATGTGTGTGTGTGTGTGTCTGTGTGTGTGTGTGTGTGTGTGTGTGTGTGTGTGTGTGTGTGTGGTGTGTGTGTGTGTGTGTGTGTGTGTCTGTGCCTGTGTGTCTGTGCGTGAGCGTGAGTGTGTGTGCGTGTGTGTGTAATGTTTATATTTTAGGTATGTTTGATTGTAGCCTCTATTGCCTGGATGTAAGTATTGTAAGTATGTACCAATGGATGGATTTCTACCATAAAAATATATGTGAGAGAGAGAGAGAGAGAGAGAGAGTGTGGTTGTGTGTGTGTGTGTGTGTGTGTGTGTGTGTTGTGTGTGTGTGATGTGTATGCATCGAACACACATTAACGTCGGTGGTGTGCATGCATGGTTGTTGCTGTCGTTGGTTGGGCGATGGGCGGTGGCGGTGGGAGTGGTGGATGGCTAAGATGTGAGGTGGAGGTGGTGGTGGAGAAGGGCGTGCTCACTGAGACGTGTGTATAAACTATAATGAGAATTTTATCACTGTTGTAACAAGGCAGCGATTTCATACCCACGTGGAAGAGATGGAATCTGGCTGTGTGATGGAATCATTCACACGTGTGTATAAACTGTAATGAGAGTCTTGTCACTGTTGTAACATCAGGAAGACAGTTCTTGAATGTTATATAGAACCGATGATGTTATACGGTTGTGAGGCGTGGACAGTCAGCACGCAAAGCCAGAACAAGATTGAGGCAGCCGAGATGTGGTTTCTAAGAAGAATGTTGAGAGTTCCACGAACAGAATAGAAAACAAAAACAAACAAACAAACGAGACAGTCTTGATGGAGGCAGACACAAGAAGATAACTGATAAGAAGATAAGGAAAAGACAAGCAACATTTATAGGCCGTTTTATGAGGAAAGGGGAATTAGAGCACCTGGTCACAACAGGAAAGCTGGAGGGAAAGAGAACACCAGGTAGACCCAGGAAGAAAATATTGGAAGGACTTGCAGGGTGGCTCAGGATGGACAGGGTGGAAGATGTGCTTGTGGCAACAAGGGATAGAAACAGATGGAGGGCCATGATCGCCAGCGCCATGCAGCAGGGTACATGATGATGATGATGAACAAGGCAGTGATTTCATACGTGGAAGAGATGGAATCTGGCTATGTGATGGAATCATTTACACGTGTGTATAAACTGTAATGAGAGTCTTATCGCTGTTGTAACGGGGCAGTGATTTTATACGTGGAAGAGATGGAATCTGGCTGTGTGACGGAACAAACTGGTTGTCACAGGTTGTGTTACGTGTCCCCGCAGGTGAGCTGGATTCTATATTTAACTTGTCTACTTCGTCACACTCCAGATCTCGCCAGCGCGTACAGGATTGAAGCCGTAATCATCAGTTTTGAACTTACCTGTCACAGGCATCTGTGGGACAGTGCATAGGTCTGTATGGAATTTATTCCGAGTCCGAGCGTGGAAATACCATTTTGAGAATCTGAAACCGAAGCTTTGTTAGAACTTTACACGAATGGGTGAGTGAGTGTGTATGCGTGTGTGTGTACATACGTACGTACGCGTGTGTGCTAGTGTGTGCGTATGTGTGTGTGTGCTAGTGTGTGTGTGTGTGTGTGTGTGTGTGTGTGTGTGTGTGTGTGTGTGTGTAATCAGCGTTTACACGAGTGAGTGAGTGAGCGAGCGTGTATGCGTGTATGTGCGTGCGTGCGTTCGTGTGTGTGTTTATATATATATATATATATATATATATATGTGTGTGTGTGTGTGTTTTGTGTGTGTGTGTGTGTATGTGTGTGTGGTGTGTGTGTGTGTGTGTGTGTGTGTGTGTGTGTGTGTGTGTGTGTGTGTGTTAGTGGTGTGTTTGTGTGTGTTCGTGTATGTGTAGCTGTGCATGAGCGTATGTGGGTGTCTGTGCGTGATTGTGTATTTGAAAGTGTATGTTTGAATAACGTAAAGTCTCTCTCTGCCTGTTTGTCTGTCTGCCTGCCTGCCTGCCTGTCCGCCTGCCTGCCTGCCTGCCTGCCTGCCTGCCTGCCTGCCTACCTGCCTGCCTGCCTGCCTGCCTGTCTGTCTGTCTGCCGGTTTGTCTGTCTGTCTGTCTCTCATTCTTACTGCTTCTTTACCGTTGCATGATTACAGGTCGTTTGTCTTCATCACAACGGTGGGGACTGACGTACGTTTACGTGTGTTTGTCTCTCATGCTTTCATGAAGCGCCTAGAACGCTTGTGAGATGAGTCGCTGTATTGGTAATCATTATCATTATCATTATCAATCCGTTTGACTGAACCAAAGGCATAAACAGATACACGTCTGTGTGTTTTATGGAACTAAATGGTTGTCCCGGCCTACCTATGTAGACAGAATTGAATATAAGCTGGATGCCTTGTGTTACAAATCTATTCACCAGTCTGCTCCATCACATCTTTGTGAGAATATCAGTATTCATACGCCAACTCGCACCTTGCGCTCAGCTTCAGATACTCTTTCCCTTCGGGTTCCTTGATTTAAACTATCAAGCGCTGGCCAGCGGTTTTCTTTTTTTTTTTTTCTTTTTTTTTTTTGCCGTCTCAGGACCGTAACCCTGGAATAGACTACTACTTCCCCTTGGCCTAACACCTAACCTTTCTGCTTTAAATCCAATACAAAACTCAAGTAATTTTTACAGACAATGAATTCTACAACTACCTCTTTTCCTCAATTTTGTGTAGGTATTTTTTGTATATTAATATTGTATGTAGTCTCTGTTGATCGCACACGTGTGTCTGGTGCGTTAGTGCGCTTTGATTCGAATTGTCAAGATCTGGCGCCTTATAAATACAGTAATTATGACTATGTTTATGGTGATGATTATTGGAATTATTGTTGTAAATTTATTATTATTGTGGTTATTGTTGTTATGATTAGAAGTAGCAGTATTAAGTGTTATTATCATTATTGCCTATGTGAAATATCTGAGGTGCATTCTATATTTCTGAATGCTTATAACCTCATACATTACAAGCTGACTGTCTCCACGGATATAAAAGCTGTAGTATCAAGTTCTGATCAGATGAACCAAGCTTGGTCACAGCTTGCACCATAAAAACTCCTATTGGTGCTACCCGTTTTTTTTGTTTTTTTGTTTTTGTTTTGTTTGTTTGTTCAGTTTTTACGTCGGCACCCACCTCAGGTGATATGGCCGACGGGGATAACCATTCCAGGGAAGTGGGGGAAGGGGGACTTACCTAATCCTATACTGACACCACCAGAACAACAATGATGTTAAGATGGGACAGCGAGAAGGCCAGTTTTAATTGCACTCGGGGAGGTTACCTTTGTGCTCACTTTTCTTTTTTAGGTCCAATTTCTACGCCACCTTAGTGCAACAGAAGCTGGCACAGTTTTTGCAATGCGATGATGGCGATGAGAAGTGATAATCACGATGCTATGGAGTTCCATTCAGGATTGAGACTGTGGACAGGGCTGTACTCTACGCTTACTATCATAATAGATCCTGGCGTCCACCAGGCCCGAGAGATACATATATCTGCGGTGCTGGTCAGAAGACTTGAGCAACACCCTCAATGACGCATTCGTGAGGTGGAAGAGACTCGACTGTGTGGTCCCAGTCTTCCCAACGAGCCCATAGCACGCCCAACCCTGGGTAGGAACTGGTTAGAACCGAAAAATCCCACACCGATTTTTGAACGTATTGATGGGGATTCGAACTCACAACCTTCCAGTCGGTAGTCGGTTGTGCTAACCACCACACCACGGCGACTGGTTGGTGCTGCCCGTTTTAACTAATGCTCTGATCAATCTGTGGTGGTAACTCTTTGTCAACGATTAGGGTTTTGTGCAGGTGCAAGATGTCTGCCAACAATTACTGGCATAGTTTGGTTGAAAACGTATGGAATCGTCTGATTACCATGAATAACTCTTGAACAACTTTCATTAGCTCTACACTCATGTGTTAAATGTTTATGTTGTTTCTAGTTTCTATACGGGGATGCACACACAACTACACACACACATACACGCACACACATGCACGCGCACACACACACACACAGATTTCATATGCATATACGCCCTGAGCCTGCACAAGTCGAAGAGAGAGAGAGGGGGTGGGAGAGGGAGAGAAAGAGAGAGGGGAGAGAGAGAGATACTGATACTTTATTTAAACATATTATTTATACATGCATTTATGCCCTGAGCCTGCACAAGTCGGAGAGAGAGAGAGAGAGAAAGAGAGACAGCGAGAGAGAGAGATACACAGAGCGAGAGAGAGAGAGAGAGAGGCAGGCGGAGGGGGGAAGGAGAAGAGAGAAATAATCAGGGTTAGGCCAGAGGACAGACTGGGTACTGACCATGGAAGGGAAAGATTTGCACGTACCATGATTTCAGAAGGGCAGCCTGGCAAATGCCCTACTCTTCACTATTTTCAACTGCCATGGAATCATTTTAGTGTGCGCAGGCCAAAAAAACACACGGGTCCGATTCGTTTTTCGTCCCCTTCTGAAGGACTAGACGTTCAGTTCGATTTTCCGGTCAAACTGAGGAGAAAAATCGAGGCCTTTACGGGGAACGAACCCTGGAACCTTGAGTTTAGTTATTGGTAGGCGAACGTCCGAACCATTCTGCCACCTTTCTCCTTTTGCGCTCTCTCTCTCTCTCGTGTTGTGTTGGTGTGTTTAGTGTGTGAGTATCAATCCATCTGCATTTGTGTCAGCCTTTTTGTGTACGATGCTTACCTGTGTGTCGGCATGCACGTAACACACACACACACGCACGTGCACTGAGAGAGAGAGAGAGAAGAGAGAGAGAGAGGAGAGAGAGAGAGAGAGAGAGAGACAGACAGACAGACAGTCAGAGACAGAGAGAGACACAGACAGAGACAGACAGTGAGAGAGAGAGAGAGAGAGAGAGAGAGAGAGAGAGACAGAAGACAGACAGAACAGACAGACAGACAGAGAAGACGATGACGACGAAGAAAACAAAGCCTACAAACAAAGAACAAATCACCATAAAAACTCCAAATTTGGTTTGCAATCAGAGATGGCAATATTTCTTCTTTTATAACAAACAATATGTATACATAGAACAGTAAAAACAAGTGTGTGTGTATACATATGATATTTATATAGATATATAGAATACATATATCAGAATATATATACCAGAAATCTGATTGACAGAAATAAATGGACAGACATCTCCAAAAAACACGAGTGAACACGCAAGGACTAGAAAGGTTTAGTTACAATACAAACTATACCTATTAACAACAGATTGCACCTGTTCCTTTTTTTAAGTATATGTACATAAAATCACATGTGTATGTACAGTTGAGAAATCAACTAACGCACACGGACACACAAAAACCAACAAAGCAAACCCAAAAAATTAATAATAAAAAAAACCCACTCCAAAATGTAACAAAACAAAAAATACCACTTACAAAATGAACAAGCTGGACAAGCCATATCAAAAGTGTCCCCCTCTTTTTTCAAACAAACATTTTTTGTACAACTGTACTTTTAACGATCATCCATCTGGACACCCTAGCAAAAATCAAAGACTGGACCAATCTCAGTACGTCTAGACTGTTTGTTGCTGTATTTCATAGGCAGAGATGGAGAATCCTGTCTGCTGCTGCATCCCTTGAGTAACCCCCCCTTCCCCCCCCCCCCCCCCACACCGACCACGATGGAGGAGGAGGCAGACAAGAAGAAGAAGGAGGCGAAGAAGAAGAAGAAGCTTTAAATTTTGGTTCAAAAGGAGGAGGAGGAGGAGCAGAAGAAGAAGAAGAAGAGAAGAAGAAGGAGAAGAAGAAGAAGAAGAAGAAGAAGAAGAAGAAGAAGAAGAAGAAGCTTAAAGTTCGTGCAAAAGGAGGAGGAGCGGAGAGGAAAAAAGAAGCTTTAAATTTAGGTCAAAAGAAGGAGGAGGAGGAAAAGAGAGAAGAAGAAGAATTTAAGTTTAGCCATCTCTTACCGAATCATCAAGAAGAAGAGAAGAAGAATGCGAAGAAGAAGAAGAAGAAGAAGAAGAAGAAGAAGAAGAAGAAGAAGAAAGAAGAAGAAGAAGAAGAAGAGAAGAGGAAGAAGAAGAAAAGAAGAAGAAGAAGAAGAAGAAGAAGAAGAAGAAAAGAAGTAGAAGTTAAGGCTCATCTCTCTACCGAGTCATCCAAAAGAAAGCACTGAACGCTCATGCAGGAGCCTGTGAGTTATGTCTACAAACGTACACTATACAACTCTGATCAGGTAACACCTATTTTCCGAATCTGATTAACCCTTTGACTCTCGCACCCTATCCATCAACTGCAAAAACTGCAGGAAGCTGGTGGATAGGTGAGTGAGTCAAAGGATTAAGTTTTTGCTTTGCTAGCATGGTTGACCATGCAGGATGCCGGTGGACAGCGTGCGGGAATCAAAGGTTTACGGTAGAGTCTTCGAGAATTATGCTGATGAGAGATACGGATAATGATAAAAGAGGTAGTACGAAAGACTGGGGGAAAGGGTGAAATAAACCGAGAGAGAGAGAAGAGGGGAATGACAGAGAGAGGGGGGGAGAGAGAGAGAGAGAAAAGAGTCTTATGAGCATAATTATAATTACAAAAAGAGAGAAAAAGAATTTTCTGAGAAAAATTAAGAAGATTGACGTATATATCAAGTTTTGGCCATATGCCTATATGACTCTAAAGCTATTTCAACCATATACAACAACACTAATTAACAGAAGAGAGAGAGAGAGAGAGAGAGAGAGAGAGAGAGAGAGAGAGAGAGAGAGAGAGAGAGAGAGAGAGAGAGAGTAACAAAGGCAGTAAAGAGAAGTGCGAGGGCCAGAGTGGGGAAGCAATATAAAAAGATGGTGTGACACTGTATTGTACATACAAGTGACTATATTCTTACAGAACAAAATTCTTATAAAATAACGCGGTCTCCAGTAACGCTGCACACTTTTGAAGTAAACGATATTCTTGGACACTTTCTTAATAAAATGTTCTTTCAATAAAAGTTCAGATCCAACCGAGGCATCAGAGACTGCGGAAATTCACACTGAAGTGCCAACTACACAGGTACCACATTAAATCGGAACACATTTAAAATGTCACATATTGGAACCATATGTTACAGTAACCATTACCACATTAAAATCAAATCCAACAGAGGCAACAGCGACCGTGGACATTCAAACCGAAGTACCAAGTACACATTACAAGTATCAACTATACGTTACAAATACCACATTAAACTGGAACATGTATGATGCCACATACTGTAACCTCTTACAGTTTCCACATTAAAATCAACACAATATATATTTAATCAGGTAACGGCGTTGTCATACTGCTAAAATAAAGTCTCTTTAAAAAATATGTCACAAGGTGGCTCACGCGATTACAAGCGCACAGTCTTGGTTGGGAAAAATGATTTTCTACTCTCTTCTTCATACAAAAGAATTTCTACCTGAACTTTGCATAATATAGCATATCAATTATTACCAAATACATGTATTTTGATTCTGGGGAGAAAAGGAGTATCTGAGTCTAACCTTGTCCATGGAGTCAATGACTATCACAAATTCCCATACCCACCAAATCATCTCTTCCTAAATAGTTTTCGTGTGACTTGATTAGGATAAGAAGGATAAGTTTTCGTTGAGCATTATACTTTTGTACAAACGTTTTATAGTCTCAGGCAATACAAAGACACTAATGAATCAGAAATGTTAAGAGTGAAACATCAAACGTTTCTATAGCTGAATATTTTTGTTGTAAAGTTTTCATTCTCTTTCAAGGATTAAAAAAATAAATAAATAAAACCCGTCATCTACACATTCTGTATGATTTTCTTCAGTTCTGCCTTGACTCTTAAAACAAGTATGCAAATACGGCCTTCCTAAATGTGTGGTTTCTCGGTCTTGGAACGGGATCTACGAGCAGATTTTTCTTCTGAACGAAAGAAAACAAGAAAGCAAGAAAAAACGTGACTATCTTAAACATCTGCAGAAACAACCACTGAAATTCATAAATCATTTCGTTTGCTTTTGACTGTAATGTTTTGAATCTCTCCCCACCCCCCC
>JAPXFY010000012.1:23924652-23977152 GCA_030674185.1 Monoplex corrugatus
TGGTTCCTGTTGCTGTGATCTTCGACCTGCTGCATATTACAATGCAGAGGGCTCGGGACCGAACAAACCACAGAACGCTGTAGCTTCTATAAGCATTGCACATGTAAAAGACTGATCGCCAGTCGATCAAACCAGAAAGTGATCACCAGCAAAACTGTATAGCTGCTAATCTCTTTCTGCGTGTCTCTAAGCTGACCCGACAGACGTGTACACTCACTCGCATGGACAAGGTATACAAACCGGAGACACAATATTTTGTGAACAGTGTTGCACATACAAAACAATGCAGAAGAAACAAACAAACTACAGCACATGGTCACTGTCACCTTAATAGTCATATCTTTAAGGAGGCACTATGCACTTATACAAAGGGTTTGGTTAGTAGAGTAAAGCCAACAGTATCAAAGGACACACTGATGCAGAGGGAAGCTGTTGCTTATAAATATACACGATGTATATATAAATATATAGTTTATACAAATCCAGGCACTGCAAGAGGGAATGACAAAAAGAAAAAAGAAAAAAAGAAAGAAAACCAGATACAAAACACACCCTTCAACATCTTGAATATAAGGATATCAATGTGAAACTTTGAATATGAAAATAGATATCTGAAACAGAAGGAAGTTAGATTAAACTGGAAAGGAAAAGGACAGGTGACAGGACAGGATAAGCTAACCTTGAACATCAACACAAAGAATATTTGTTATAATATAAAATGGACACATCAAGCAAGGAATAAAAATGCAAAGCTGAGGTTGCGGTACACATGGTTCACACAACTCCATAAGAAATTTACTACATGTACACGTTAAACATATAAAACATGCCTGAACCTATACCTCTTATTTGGTATCTGTGCATGTTCATTATTTTCGTCTTCTTTAACCATTTGACTCTAACCCTTCCACTAGCTTCCTACAGGAAGCTGGTGGATACGGTGAGGAAGTCAAAGAGTTAACGATAGAAGAAAAACAATGATTAATGAATTAAACGATTGTCTCCTTTGTACTATATCAAAGAGAATGAACAGCAAATTAATTTTCTCAGCAAAGCGGTATGAATGGGTGCTGCCCAACAAAGCACAGGTATAGCAAAGTAAAGCTTGCAAAACCGTATACAGGATATCACAAGGTAAGTCCTTCACAATAAATGGACACAACAAACCAGACTAAAACTCTGCATACGGACACACTGACAAGAACGATAAAGAAATACATCTCAAGAGACCAGGAATACTGTCCAAGACCCAGCAAACCATTTCTCTCTACAGGGAATACTGTTCAAAACCCAGCAAACACACATACACAGATACACACAAAACAAAGAAAACAAAACTAGGTACACAAGGAATGAATATTGCACAAAGTGAGCAAGCAAAGAATTAAACACCAAGTGAATCAACAAAAGTTACCTCCAGACACAGAGAAACATACTATGAGTAAAATCTTGTCTTTTACTCATACAGATGAGCAAAAAATAAGTGCCAATATCAACCAAATGCCAAGTTTAGGAAATAAAAATCCCTTTACAATAAATGAGCAAGACGTGCAGAAATCAACTGAGCTCTCAAACACCAGTACATATGAACACAAGAGTAATTAAACAAGAGGAATTAAAACTCTGAACTGGTTCAAAGCAACACAGATTGTAATGTGCATGTGTCGATGCAACAAAAATTGAGCAAGAGCATACCATGAGAAAATGCAGAAAGTAAATAAAAAGAATGAGTTCACCATTCTGTAAAAGACAGTGTGATCTCAAGTTTGCACGCTATTCCATCAAATTAACACAAACAAAAATCAAACATTGACATCTCTGTGCATATTGATAGTCAAACATGGATTACAAAATATAAAGATTAAAAAATAGAATATAGATATAGAAGTACAGACTCAAAACACTGTGCACTGAAATCTATGAAATATCATCACATTCATTATGTACAGAAGTTACTATACACACACACACACACAAACACACACCAAAACATCAAACAGTATCATTTCTCTTAACATCTGTCATACAGTGGATATACAACCAATGTGTCTAAAAAAATAAAATTAAAAAAAGACCGTTTTTCAGACGGCAACTTGTGGACAAAAGTTGGATATGGTCATCAGAGGCATTCAAAAGGCTGCTGTTGTTGTAACATTCTTTTCTTGACATCAGACATTGGGAAGTGTGACAGTATATAGAAATGCAACTGGCTCACAAGTTTAGAAATTCATAGAAAAGAAAGAACAAAGCCTATAAAGGTCTGTCACATAGACTTGACTTCACTCATACCCCGATCAGTATGATAAAGTACCATAAATATGGAACTAAGAGAGCGAAAAGACAGGAAAAAGACAATGCCAAGTCCAACAACACTACATACATATATGTATATATATATATTGGAAAAATCACACTGTACTGAACTGAACATTGTACACACTCCATCTATAAGACCATACTGTACTGGACTGTGCTGGATTTATCACTGTACACATCCCACTTATAAAATCATATCGTACTACATTTATTACTCTACACACTCCATTCTGATACTGAAAAGTTCAACCAACCTCTTATCACGATATGTCGATAAACATTACAAGAAGTGACATTCATTTTTAACATTCTGATCTCAGATTACATTTTGGCCTTCACCTCCATTCTCTTCATTGAGCTGTGACATTCGAGTCAGTTTGGACTGAAAGTAGAAAAAGTGGTAAGTTTCATATCAAAAGAAATATAGTATAAAAGATAATAGTATCTTTTATCAAAAGATAAAACAATTTCTTACAATCAAAACTGTTCCTCTGATTTCACTGAGACAGAGCGATTTTTTGGCAAGCTCTCCATTTAACACCTTCAAGGTACAAGACGATAAAATTATATTAACAAGGAACCTTTTCCAGAAGTGTTAAAACACCCATTTCACATAAACGTGTGCATACCTTGAAAAATGTATTAACAGTTCACTGTTTTAAGTTTGTTTAAGAGGGATTCATTGCACACAGGTAATTCCATTAGTGCTCCACCCACATCTGCCAGTAAATATCTGACAAATGCCTTCACAAAACACTATGCACTGACAAAATCTTGTGATGGGAAGGGAATGGTGGTGGCGAGAATGGGACCCATCAAAACAAAAAGTTGACACACCACCAAAGTTACTGAAGCAATCCCTTCTTGAGAAAACGAAAAATGGCATGGAAAACCCTGTGCATAAAAGCTACACTTTTGTATCATATTAAAAACCCGCAAATTTTCTGATACCCAATTTTCTTTTCTTCCCAAATCCGTATAAAACCCCAATCATCTTGATTTGAGTATCTTTTGATACTCAACTTCCTTTTTACCCAAATCTGTTCAGAAACTCAATCGTCCTGTTTCAAATTTTCTGACACCCAACCTTCTTTTTACCCAAATCTGTGTAGAAACCCACGTGTCTTTATTCGAATATCTTCTGATACCCAGTTTTCTTTCTGTTCAAATCTGTTTAAAAAGTGAATTGTCTTGCTCTGAATCTCTTGTGACATCCAATTTCCTTTTTACTCAAATCTGTTTAGAAACCCAACTGCCTTGAACTGAATCTCTTCTGATACCATAACTACTCTCCTATGCAGATAATCCAATTATCTTCCATCCAAATCTCTTCTGATCCTGATCTTCATAAACCACATTCTTCTGATATCCCAACCACAGCAACATACTATACACAAGGAATTCAAACACTGGCTTGTTTAGAATACGCTCATCAACTAATAACTGCATCAAAACATCAGAAGAAATTAAACATAACAGCAAAGCCTCATGTGATAAGCTGATATAAAAACACGTCTTTCTCCACATGAAAACATTTTAAACAAAGAAACAAACAACCAACACTCCCCCACCAAGAAAAAAAAAAAGAAGAAAAAAGAAGATGAAGAAGAAGAAGAAGAAAAAGAGAGAAACATAAAATACCATACAATATCTGAACTATTTCTATCTAACATACAATACCTGTACTATCTCTAACATTTTACCTCACAAACTACAAATGGATATGAACAACTTTTTTCTTTCTTTTCAGTGCAAGAGAAACTTGATAAGGGCAGTTAGGTATCTCCCCCAAATTTGTTTCAAAATTATAAATGCATAAACAAAAGGATAAAAACATTAATAAGATAAAACAAATTAATAGATAATAAAATATTCAACCAAACTCATTAAATAAAAGCATGTTAACAAAATCAATAAATGTCCGAAAATAGATATTAGGATTAATAAATACACACACACACACAAAAAAAACCCCATAAAAGTTGTGATTATTGTAACAAAGTGTCACAAAAAATCACTATACACAATAAAACAAGAAATGTATATAAAGAAAAAACACCTTAAAATAAACAACCTGGTAAAACCAACAAACACAATAAAATAGGCTTCCGCATAAAATCAAGAGATTCAACAACATGAACCTCAGGATAAAATCAGGAAATGAATATACTAATGAAGTCAATAAATAAATGTGTAGACAACTTATCTAGTATAATTATCAACAACAAAAAACAAAAAACAACCAAAAAATCACTATCAACAAGATGAGGACACATCACATGTCACTCAGCAAGTCATCTAGATACCGTACAGGGAGCAAAAGCATACACCACTTGCACTTTTCTTTTTCTTGTTTTGTTTTCCATCAGCTAAACAATTGTCCACACTCGACAATAGATGTTCCCATTTTTTTCAGCTCCAGTTTACTACTGCATAACTTGGTCTTAAGGGTACTTGAGACAGTCATGCTTCCCAGCAAATTTGTTGAAATCCTTATGGAACTGTCTGAGTGCGATGAATTCTCTCTGGAAAAAACTCCAGTCACAAAACTCCATGCTTCCTGCAGTTCCTTCTACAAAGGAAGGCCTCTCTGCAGAACGGTGAAAGCAATGCAAAGCACGCATCAAGAGAACACGCATCACCTAAAGTCTTTCAAAAAGTAACACAGCGCTGTCAACATACCACAGAATCATCATACAAAAGAAAATCATGCAGCACACGCCCAAAAGGTGGACATAACTACACGCAATTTGAACCACAGCAATGAAAATAAAAAAAAAATCTGAAATGAGGAAGGGAGTAATAATGATGACTACTAACTTTACTGCGCAAAACACAATACAGGTGCTGTAATCAAGTGGATAATTGTCGGACTTCTCACAGCAAGGTTTATAACATCTTTGATCTGCCTAGACATCTATACCTGATGGGTAAAGGGTAGAGGTTTTTCCCATCTTGGTTCAACATGTGTGTATGAGCAAGCAGAATATCAAATATATACATTAAAGATACTGTGAGTCATTTCAGTCGCTGGTTTATGGAAATATGAAAACACCCAGGCTGCATGCCCACCAAAGACAAAGTAGCAGAATGTGCAGCAACACATAACCTGCACAGTGTGGGCTAAAGTAAAGCACATACACATTACCTTAGAAAACTCTGAATGCTAATAATAAGACACAACAAAAGTAAAATACATGCTACTTATTTCACAAGATAAAAGGTGCAGACTTCAACAGCACAGCCCCCTCCCCCTTCCCTTTTTTTGGCGGTCTCACATTTTGCACCACTTTTGTATCAGTGCCCTCATTTGATTTCTCCCAACACACCTCCAAACCCACTGACACTGAGGTCACCACAAGAGCTGGCATGAAGGATCACAGAATGCGTGTCAAGTTTTTCAAAGTGCTATGATGATGTGAGAGGGGATGACAGTGATGATCCTATGGAGTTCCATTTCTGATTGAGACTGTGTGGCCAGGCTGAACTTTACTTTTTATTTTCTAAATATATCTTGGCATCAATTCGCCTGAGAGTTACAGAAACCTGGTCAAGAAATCTGAGTAATATACTCAATGATAGAGCAATAAAGTGGATGAAACTCAGCTGTGTGGTCCCAGTATTCCAAACGAGCGCATGGCATGCTCAACTCTGGGTTGGAGCTGGCTGAGGCTCAAAAAACAAAAACAAAAAAAACAACAAAATGGCATGAACTAATGAAGCTGGGGTTCGAATTCCCAACCTCCCAGTCATCTGTCCCTGTGATAATACTTAACGAAGATGACTGGTAGCATGAAAGAAACTGACAAGGTTCACACTGAATATAGATCACAGGCTCATACAAGTAACATTCTGATAGAGTTGTCTTCTCCTGCAACTTGCTAGCCACGTTTTGTTTGGCCCGCTTTTCTGGTCTTTTTGGCTCAAGGGGTCATACTCTGAGAATAAATATAATTGTCTTGTCATAGTCACTTGGAAAAGAAAGAAAGAAAGAAAAAACAAACATCTTCCTCCTCACACACATACAAAAAAGTTCGGGGGCTTTTTTGCTGAATATTTACACTCAGTCTCCCTTCCTTATGAAATAAGTAGCTGACAATATCAACCTCTTACAACCCGTTAACACTCGAAGTTCAAGCTATTCGACCTTTTATACTTGGAATGGTTACTTGTGACAACTAAAGCGTTTAAAAGTAATGGACTTGTGCACTACATTTATCGACATCATGACAAAGGATAAGTCCTCGTATTATCACAAAATGCGTTTCAAATTTCTAAAAGCAGGAGCTCTTTCACAGCCAAAACATTTTCCAAGAAAGTGAATCACAGACGCAGTGCAATGCAAAACAATACCATCTAAAAAATAATACAAAATGTACTGACACAAAAGTGCACGATCTATCATTTAAAAAAAAGGACACGGGTATAAACGATTTATTAGCCATATTTCATGTATGTGATTACATACGTTTAGGGGTTGTATGTGTCATATATATTACATATAACCATTACATAAAACCATTGCAGTCGTTTACAAAAGTAAAATGCAAAGTATGGGTAAGACAAACACATTTTTTTTTAAAATCATAAAACATGAATATAATCTTGAAGAAAAAAAACTGTGACCAGGTGAATGGAACATATAACAAATTCTAAAGAAGTTGGCATCCATACACAGCTCTTGTTGAAACAGAAAACTAAAGCATTAATGCCTACGCAAAATTAATGAAATATGCTTCTTGTTTCTTTAAAGGATCTGTACCCAGAGATGCCAGAGAAAATGAATTCTGAATTTAGCGAATTTTGTCATCATCAATGAGTGAGTCTGTTTAAGAACTTAAAGGACAGAATAAACATCAGAGGCTTACTTTTAGTGGTAAGCTCAGTTGTGTATCATATGTTTAAATAGAATAACAAACTGACTTGGGAACTGATTATATGTGTCAAGTCCACTCTCAAAACTCACCTTTTCTCCTCTGCATAAAATCCTGACCTCACTCAACCCCCCTCTGCAGCCTGTCTCCGTTCGGAGAGGAATCACACTGTTATAATATATAATTGTATATGATATGCTCTATATAATTTTCCATTGCTTTTATTCTTGCTTTTATTGCTTTTATTCTTTCTCCCCATTTATAGCCATGCGTGTGTGTGTGTGTGTGTGTGTGTGTGTGTGTGTGTGTGTGTGTGTGTGCGCGCGCGCGTGTGGTGCGTGTGTGTGCGTGCGTGCGTGCGTGTACGTGCATACATGCGTGCGTGCGTGTGTGTCTATTTCAGCGCTTAGATTTGATTTTATCAAGATTTTGAGCTATATAAATATTGTAATTATTATTATTATTACTATTAATCAGATTCATTATGAAATGCATTAGGAAAATGTCTGTAAAATAGAATAGGAGTGACTATATTATACATGTATGAATGTTTGTGTGTTTAAATGCATGCACAAGGGACGGGTGATACTTGTGTGCTGACATAATGGGGTTGGGGGTTGGGATGGGAATCAGATAAGGAGAAAAACCTTATGAGATACAGATGCTTTAGTACCACTGACTGCTGTACTCTAAAAGGTATAGTACTATATGGATTTTCATTCCAGTGTTTGTAAAAGACATGGGATGGTGATACATGAATGTTGACAAATGTTATATATCATTCTTGATATGTATTTGTTCTTCACTAAATGCATTATTGATAACATAATGCTATACTTTCTACTAAAAGAACATTCAATGCAAGATGAAAAAAAAATCTCTTTGTGCCCTCACCCTATCAACCAGCTTCCAAAGAACTGGGGGGCTGGATGAGGGAGTGAAAGTGTTAAAAAAATTGCTAATAAGTACCAGTCCAACATATTTCAAAATTAACAATCCAAAACTTCATGATGCATGACAAAATTGATCCATCTCATGGGTCACCATCGATCGGCCTTGATCAACAGCAATGTGTGTACTGGTACGTGGTTATGAGCAAATCTCTACAACAATTCACAATTTGTGTACAAACTTCGGGTACATCTACAATGCACACACCAAAAAAGAGTTGTTGTTTTTTTGTACAAGTATTCTGACTAGTATCTCAATCGTTTTTTTTTTTCGTTTTTTTTCTTAATTAAACAACAATAACTTACTTGTTCATGGGGGTTTGTAGAAAGCAAAAGATGCAAGAACATGAACTGATTTCAAAGAACTAACATTATGTATATGTACACATACATTTATATTACAATACATACATGCTACAACAAAGTCATAACTTAAATCTCAAGACATGTAACTGTTCAAAAAGGGAGAAAATGTGCACTGCATTCTACCACTACACAGTACCCTGTGAACACACTACCCTGTGAACACACGTCATATACACAGACACACACATGTGCGCATAATTCATTATGCAGTCAAAAAGTCCCCTTCTGAAAAAGTCAATACACAGACTAAAATATAATCAATATGACTGATCAGATTCAGTTTTGTTTTTTCACCCTCTGAATCCTATTCACACGATGAAATCACTGTAACAAGCTGGACCAGCAAACAAAACCATGAACTCAAGATCTGATGTCTCGAGTTCAATCCCAAAATCGCCCATCTGAAGGTATCAATCATTCCGACATCAGCTTAGTGCTTTAGTTCAGGGCAAGTTGACGTTCTATATTTACAGCACCTCTAAAAGATGATAGCTATCATTCTTGAGTTTAAAACAGCTTCATTCTACTTTCTGACTCTGCTTGACAACAGATAACAAAAATAAATAAATGAATAAATAATATACAAAAAAATAAATAAACAATGAAATTTTTTTTAAAATGGTGGGGCCCACGGAGCCAGGAAAGAGAAGATATTCATCTGAGCATGAAAATAAAATCCTAATAACTTATCAATCATCATATGCTAGCCGAATCTTTTGATACAACTGTCAACTCAAAATCTGATGTTCCCAATCCACAACGTAAATAATGGCCTTTCTGCTGCTCATTCCAAAGCTTCATTCATTTTGGTGTTGGCAGTAAAGTGTTTCTTCACCCCCTCCCCCTTTCTCCATTTCAAGATTATACCAGCACATAGGATTTTGCGTAGGCATAAAGAGTCTGCCAGATAATAGCTGGCAGATGTGGGTGAAACTGTCTATGTGTGATGAATCTTTCTTGGTCACCCTTCCCCTCCAGAAAAGAAAACATACACTACAGTCACTATTTTTTTTTATAACAAGATTGATTTAATAGGAAGAAAGGTGGCAAGGTAGCAGGATAGTTCACGTTCACCTGCCAATAACTAAATTTGAGGTTCCAGGGTTCGTTCCCAGTCGAGTCCTCAACTTTTCTCCTCAGTTTGACCGGAAGATCACATTAACGTCTTGTCCTTCAGAAGGGGACGGAAAGCGAGTCGGACCTGTGCGCTTTCTAGCCTGTGCACACTAAGATGATCCCACGGCAGCTGGAAATAGTGAAAAAAGGGAGAGTCAGGTTCATTTCCCAGGTCCCTCCCTTGTAAAACCAATTAGCCTTCTTGCGTTTCTGAAATCTTGTTTAAAAAAAAAGAAAAAAAAAGAAGAGAGAGAGAGAGGAGAAAAAAAAAGGGTGGTGCTGCAACATGGCGAGAAGTTCTCAACAGGGAGAATAGCCTGAGTTTCATATGGTAAAATCTGTACTGACCAAAAAACAAAACAAACAAAAACAAACAAACAAACAAACTAACACTGATATGAAAAAAAATCAAAGCAAAAAGGTGAACCGAAATGCCAAGAAAGGTCCAGAAAAAGGCAATGACACAATTGAGCCCTCTGATGACTTCAACCTACCCATCAGTCTCCTGCACTATCAATCATGAAATAAAACACAAACTTAACCCTTTCATTTCTTCTCCCTATCCACTGACTTCCTACATTATCAGCCTATCAATAGCACAAAGCAAAAATGTAACCATTCACTTCCCTTTCTGTCCACCTGTTTCTTACAGTGAGCAAATTTTCACGACCACCACCACTCCACACACTATTTTCCCACCTCATCAAAGTAATCCTTTACCCCACATCAACATTCCTAAGTCAAGTCAAGTCAACTTTATCAACTCTTAATGAGAAAATAAACAATTTTCCTCGTTAATCACAGCTATGCCTTTCAGTCATCAATGTCTTTAATTCAATGCAGGTTTATTATCCCACATCAAGAGCTATATAAAATTCAACTACTCTCTCTGTTTATCACAGTTAAGACTTTAAGTCAGCCTACTCTCTCTGTTTATCACAGTTAAGACTTTAAGTCAGCCATGTCTTAATACATATTTATTATATTTATTCCTCATGAAGATTTACACAAGAATTTAACAATTTTCCCTATCACAGTCAAACCTTTCAGCCATTAATTTCTTCAATAAAGATTTGTAACCATTATTCATCCTGCAGCAAGATTTAAACAACAATTCATAAAATGACTTTCCCTGTTTATCACAGAGAAGTCATCAATGTCTTTAAATGCGGATTCATTATGTTGGGTTTGAACACAATATTTTCTTTTTATTACATTTGTATTGAAGAAGATGAGAAAATGACATCAAGACTTTCAGTTTCAGTTTCTCTCATGACACAGTCTCCCTCCATGCTCAGAACTAAAAACACAGTCTCCATGCTCGGAACAAATTCCATATGAGCCAACAGCACAAGTGTAATATGTTGGGAAAGATCCAGACTTATCAAAGAATAAACCATGAGCCTGTATGAAAACTCTTTGTGCTGGCAGGGTCCTGAGGTTTTACCTAACTTATGGGTTCTACAGACAAACATCTAAGCTTGTGTCATTAATATCTAAGCTCGTGTCACTACTATCAATAATATCAATTTGTTATCGAAACAATACGAGGCTATCAGTAATATCCCATCAACCATTCCAGAAGCAACATGGACAGTCCCGATCTAGCTTAAATGTCAGTATTATCCCATGAACAACCCAAAGGCTGTTAACATGGACAGCCCCAATCTAGCTTAAATGTCAGTAGTATCCCATGGAACAACCCAAAGGCAACATGGACAGCCCCAATCTGCCTTAAATGTCAGTAGTATCCCATGGAACATCCCAGAGTCAGTAGTATCCCATGAACATCCCAGAGGCAACATGGACAGTCCCAATCTACCTTAAATGTCAGTAGTATCCCATGGAACATCCCAGAGTCAGTAGTATCCCATGAACATCCCAGAGGCAACATGGACAGCCCCAATCTACGCTTAAATGTCAGTAGTATCCCATGGGACATCCCAGAGTCAGTAGAATCCCATGAACATCCCAGAGGCAACATGGACAGTCCCAATCTATCTTAAATGTCAGTAGTATCCCATGGGACATCCCAGAGGCAACATGGACAGCCCCAATTACGCTTAAATGTCAGTAGTATCCCATGGAACAACCCCGAGGCAACATGGACAGCCCCAATTACGCTTAAATGTCAGTAGTATCCCATGAACATACCAAAGGCAACATGGACAGCCCCAATCTACCTTAAATGTCAGTAGTATCCCATGAACATATCAAAGGCAACATGGACAGCCCCAATCTACCTTAAATGTCAGTAGTATCCCATGAACATCCTAGAGGCAACATGGACAGCCCCAATCTACCTTAAATGTCAGTAGTATCCCATGAACATACCAAAGGCAACATGGACAGCCCCAATCTACCTTAAATGTCAGTAGTATCCCATGGGACATCCAGAGGCAACATGGACAGCCCCAATCTACCTTAAATGTCAGTAGTATCCCATGGCACAACCCTGAGGCAACATGGACAGCCCCAATCTACCTTAAATGTCAGTAGTATCCCATGGCACAACCCTGAGGCAACATGGACAGCCCCAATCTACCTTAAATGTCAGTAGTATCCCATGGAACATCCCAGAGGCAACATGGACAGCCCCAATCTACCTTAAATGTCAGTAGTATCCCATGGAACATACCAAAGACAACATGGACAGCCCCAATCTACCTTAAATGTCAGTAGTATCCCATGGAACATACCAAAGACAACATGGACAGCCCCAATCTACCTTAAATGTCAGTAGTATCCCATGGAACATACCAAAGACAAACATGGACGAGCCCCAATCTACGCTTAAATGTCAGTAGTATCCCATGGAACATCCCAGAGTCAGTAGTATCCCATGAACATCCCAGAGGCAACATGGACAGCCCCAATCTACGCTTAAATGTCAGTAGTATCCCATGGGACATCCCAGAGTCAGTAGAATCCCATGAACATCCCAGAGGCAACATGGACAGTCCCAATCTACCTTAAATGTCAGTAGTATCCCATGGGACATCCCAGAGGCAACATGGACAGCCCCAATTACGCTTAAATGTCAGTAGTATCCCATGGAACAACCCTGAGGCAACATGGACAGCCCCAATTACGCTTAAATGTCAGTAGTATCCCATGAACATACCAAAGGCAACATGGACAGCCCCAATCTACCTTAAATGTCAGTAGTATCCCATGAACATATCAAAGGCAACATGGACAGCCCCAATCTACCTTAAATGTCAGTAGTATCCCATGAACATCCTAGAGGCAACATGGACAGCCCCAATCTACCTTAAATGTCAGTAGTATCCCATGAACATACCAAAGGCAACATGGACAGCCCCAATCTACCTTAAATGTCAGTAGTATCCCATGGGACATCCCAGAGGCAACATGGACAGCCCCAATCTACCTTAAATGTCAGTAGTATCCCATGGCACAACCTGAGGCAACATGGACAGCCCCAATCTACCTTAAATGTCAGTAGTATCCCATGGCACAACCCTGAGGCAACATGGACAGCCCCAATCTACCTTAAATGTCAGTAGTATCCCATGGAACATCCCAGAGGCAACATGGACAGCCCCAATCTACCTTAAATGTCAGTAGTATCCCATGGAACATACCAAAGACAACATGGACAGCCCCAATCTACCTTAAATGTCAGTAGTATCCCATGGAACATACCAAAGACAACATGGACAGCCCCAATCTACCTTAAATGTCAGTAGTATCCCATGGAACATACCAAAGACAACATGGACAGCCCCAATCTACGCTTAAATGTCAGTAGTATCCCATGGAACATCCCAGAGTCAGTAGTATCCCATGGAACATCCCAGAGGCAACATGGACAGCCCCAATCTACGCTTAAATGTCAGTAGTATCCCATGGAACATACCAACGACAACATGGACAGCCCCAATCTAGCTTAAATGTCAGTAGTATCCCATGGACCATCCCAGAGGCAACATGGACAGCCCCAATCCAGCTTGAATGTCAGTCTATATTTTACCCATAACCTGATGAAATAAGAGTAGGCCTAACAATAAGTTAAGAAATTCATGGCATGCTCATTGTAGCATGCGTGGTATGTTTTTATGGAATGTTCACTGTATTTTTATGGCATACTCTTATGGCATGCTCATTATATTTCATGGCGTATCAACATAGCATGCTCATTATTATCTTATGGCAGACTCATTACAGCATGCTCATTATATTTTTATGGTGCAGTAATTGTAGCATGCTCATTGCATTTTCAAGGCATGCTTATTATGGAATGCTCATTATATCTGTATGGCATCCTCGTTACATCTTTATGGCATACTTACTGATTCATGCTCATTGTATTTTCACAGCATATTCATTATATTTTTATGGCATGCTTATAATGGCATGTTCATTACAATCTTAATAGCATGCTCAAATATTTATCATGTCACTTTACCATTAATGTCTGAAAACTCTATCATAATTATTTATCTCAAATCACGATTTTACAAAAATTAATATTTTCCCGTACATTACACTTAATTTTTTTACCATCTCATTTCAATCCACCTTCACTGTATTTATCCCATATCAGGATTTATCATTTTACCAAATCCCTAATCAGGCTTTATTCTGCTTATCACATACCATGTCACAATCTATCATATTCATTGCATGTCCTTTGATGAGCAATAATGTATTACAGTAAAGAAATTTTCAAAATGATGATCTTTCCCACACACAAAAAAAGGAGCAATACAAATGTTCACTACCATACAAGTATACCAAATATTTTTCTATTTCAATTCTGATTACCTTACACGACAATGCCTCTCTTGCAAGCCTGTATAATTCTGTGCAGTTGTACATTTTTTTAGGAAAATGGTCGAGTGAGATAACTGTCTGCATTACCACCACAACAAAATAAACACACCCCTCTCCCTTACCAACAACAAAAACACTACCATCACAACAAATAATACCACCACCCACAACAAAACAACAACAACAAACTACTTTAACCATACACACACATCATTCCATTAAAAAAGAATGATAAGATACAGAGAAAACATAAGAGAGTTTTATGCTCCTCATTTTAACAAAAATCTAAAACTGATTTACTTGTTCACTGTCTTCATGAAATATTTGCTTTTCTTTCCTAACAAGGCACAGAATCCTGATCAACCTTTCAAAGCTGAAAACATCTTAACAGTCATGATGAAATTGGTAATCAAAGTTATTACTACCACAAAACGAGAGAAAAACAAATCAAAACAAAAACAAACCAGGATGGCAGATTGAAAAAAATATTCAGAAATAACCTCAATACTTTCTTACGCTTTATGCTTAAAGCCGCTTGAAAAGCAATAGCCAAAAATAGGTAAATTAAGTAAAAATAAGTAAATGCTTAATTTACCACACAAGAAATATGAAATAAATTGAAATAAAAGCAGCTGAGGCATGACTGGGTATCAGTTCAGAACCTTCTCAAGCACATACAACTGTATGAAAATAACATTAAAAAAACCAACAACAATAATACAGGTAGAAACTTAAGACCTTGCCAGCACATAGGGTTTATGTGCAGATTTATGGCTTATCCATGAACATTTTTTTCCCATCACATACCTTTGTGTGGCTGGTGCATAAAAGATCTTATTCTGAGTGCTGAGGTGCTGTCTTGAGAATACTGAACACTCCCATGAAAGGAAATCTAAAATAATCTAGAAACTGGGATTTGCCTTGTCATGCCCCCATCAAATCATCCCTTGTCCTCCCATGTCCCACCCCCATGCCTTGTGAATCATGGTTACAATTTCTTAAAATTTCTACAAGAGATCTAATGGAAACTCTGTATCTCAACTGAATACAGCAAATTATGAGGATTCAATTGGTCTTTGATGATAAAGAATATTATGTTTTCCGTTTTTAAAATTAAATGTAATGTATTATGGTATAAATATATAATCAGCACCATGTTTTTTCACATGTCGGTGAAAAAAAGAACCGGACAGAAGTAACTCCAGCAGCATTATCACAAACTAGTCATTCTAGAAGGTAGTTCTCAAGAACTTGTAATACCCTTTCATATGGGACAACTAGGAAATATTTGTGATTTCGTATACTCTACAAAGCCATACACAAACATATATACATTTGCATGCATAAACTCATGCACACACAGTACGTGGTTACACACACATGCATACTAACACAGGAAAATTAAATGATTAATGCGTGCGCACGCGCGCACACACACATGCACGCACGCACGCACGCACGCACACACCACACACACACACACACACAGAGCCTAGTCTCACGCCAAAGTGAACCAGCCTACCTCTAACATTTCAAAGATCTGAAAAAAGGAAGTCAAAGCGTATATTTCTAAAAATAGAAAACAGACATTAGCACACTGACGTTCAACATTTGCAACTTTCACTAATCAGTTACAGTAGGACCTATAGCAGTTAGCGTTAATTCTTCTTCCTCTTGCATTTGCCATCTACATGGTGAGTGCACATCTCCTGATGAATGTGGCTTATTTCTGCAATTCCTGGCAGTTGCCATGGAGCTTGGTGAGAGAGGAGCACAGGGTAGTAGCCATACCTCCTGTTGATCCACCTGATAGAGGTAACATCACTGTATATCTGTTCGTTCCTTCCAGTTGCCATGACGCTGTGTGAGCAATGAGCACAGGTAGGTAGTAACATACCACTCCTGTTTTGATAGAGGTAACACCACTACAATATTGTTAGTTCCAGTCAGTTGCCATGAAGCTTGGTGAGCAGTGGAGCACAGGGTAGCTAGCCACACCTCCTGTTTTGATAGAGGTAACACCACTACAACATCTGTTTAGTTCCTGTCAGTTGTCATGAAGCTTGGTGAGCAGTGGAGCACAGGGTAGTTAGCCATAACCCCCTGTTTTAATAGAGGTAACACCACTACAACATCTGTTTAGTTCCTGTCAGTTGCCATGAAGCTTGGTGACAGTGGAGCACAGGTAGCTAGCCATAACTCCTGTTTTGATAGAGGTAACACCACTACAAATCTGTTCAGTTCCTGTCAGTTGCCATGAAGCTTGGTGAGCAGTGGAGCACAGGGTAGCTAGCCATAACTCCTGCTGCTCCAAGTGACAGAAGTAACATCACGGCAATATTTGTTTAGATGTCTAATCCTCTGGATTGCAGGGCAGTTTGGTGAAGACATCATTTGCGAATGTTATGGAATACAAAAAATCTATAAAAAAAAAACAGACAAAAAAGAATAAAGAAAGAGAGAACAGAAAAAAACAAAAAAAACACACACACACACACAAAAAAAAAAAAACAACAACAGGGGAACAGAGCAAAAGTACATGGAAAGAGAGACTAACATTATGAGAGACCAACATTTCCCATCAGAATGCTGAAAGAAGACAGGTAAGCGATCAGGACAACTGTCATCCAATGTTGGACTACTTCTCCCTTCTGATGTGTCATCTGTTTTTAACAGATAACAGGTAATACGGTTTACTATGCTCTTAAAAAAACACGTTTTTTTTATAGTGATACAAAATATTTAAACAAACATCAAATGTATAATAAAAGAAAATGAGTGTGGTTAAACACACATGCAGAAACATATACACACACTCACGCACATGTACACATCATACACACAGGCATAATACAGTCAAAATGACAAAATCAAACACTGTCCAGATACATACTATTAAGATCTACCATCATAGTTCAAAAACATCTAAATTTTAACATCACATGTAGTTATTTCTAATATTCCTAATATTACCACACTCATTATCACTGAAAACATACACACACACGCGGTGCACACACACACAATTCCATCATTGTGTTTATGTCTAAAAAAGATACGCGGCATAAAAACACTTGAATAACATCTAGCTGCAAGTACAGCAATGAATCCGGGTAGGGATTCCGAGCTGGGAGACACAACAGGAAAATAAAAGGTGAACCGTAAAGAATGTCCTAGTACACTAAATGATTAAGTTATCAATGATGTCCAAGTACATTAATCAGTTAAGTAATTGGTGTAATATAAAAAGTTATCAATCTGTAAAATATATAGTCAAAGTTCTTGCAGATGTGTGTGTGAGTGTGTGTGTGTGTGTGTGTGAGAGTGTGTGTGAGAGAGAGAGAGAGAGAGAGAGAGAGGTGTGTGTGTGTGTGTGTGTGTGTGTGTGTGTGGTGTGTGTGTGTGTGTGTGTGTGTGTGTGTGTGTGTGTGTGTGCTCTGTGTGTGCCTCTGTATGTGTGTGTTTGGGGATGGGAGGGTTAGGTAGAATGTTTGAACAGAAAAGACAACATTCTGGCTATGTAAGGTTACTTCCCCTTTCTTGTGGGTTTTAAGATCATTACATTTGAATGTGTGTGTGTTGAGTTTTGTATGATTGTGTGCACACAAGTTTCAATTCCTACACAAGCTGTAACAATGATGTGTGACGATCCATAGCCATGCAATATTTGTAAATTTCATTTAATTACAAAAAAAATGAAATCAGAAAAAAGAAACATTTATAAGCATAGGCATGTGGAACCAACATCTGAATAGTTCACACACACACACCTTATCCTACCCCTCACCCTTCTCCCAAAAAGCCAACATGCCAACATAAGATCATGAACATGCCAAACCAGCTCTAAATGGGTTATAAAAAAAACTTTAGTTACAACATTTTTTATCAGAATAAAAATAACAACAGATCTCCATTAATATACCAATAATGTGTCATCATATCAATTACAATACATCCATAATAGTTTAATACATATTTATATATTCAAATAGAGTGCAAGTCTGTGTACCAAACAACAATACTGCTACTGTAACGCTTACTACAGACATCAAGTGATAGGTAGAATTATACAGGTTTATCAATGACATGACTGATAATGCTGTGCTTGAGAAAATAAAATCTGTCTCCGTCATATGGCGGATCTAACGCTTGTCTGCAGAACAAATAAACATGAAGAACAGGACGCAATGACAATGAATCTATAACCATTGTGTAACAGACGTATTTCACACAAATGGTACTGAAAGCTTTTCACACCCTGACCCTGACCATTTAAACCTTCTCATACCCTCACCCTCACCCCACCCAACAGCTTCCTGCATCATCAGCCATGGAGTCTGTTCCAAAGGGACTCATCACACTCGAGACAATTCCATACACACTCGACCCAAATTTGCCAGCAGTTATCTATCTGGCAGACTCCCTGAGCCTGCACAAAACACTATGCTCTGGCACGGTCTTGACATGGCAAGGCAGAATGGGTCGTTTGAAACACTAAGCCAACACCACCAGAATGATAACAGCATTAAGCCAGACTGTGAACAGGCCAGTTTTTATGTTGCAGGCTGGGACCAGGCTGGACAAATCACATTTTGTGTCCATGGCTCTTTCAAAAAACTCAAACAGCCCACATAAGAAACTGTTGCCCACCTGAGGATCAAACACGCTATTCCTGTGTTCTAAGCTTGGCACCGGACAGCAAGCAAAGTTAAAAAAAAAAAAAAAAAAAAAACTCTTTCCTAACTTTATCCACCAGCTTCCAGTAAGAGGCTTGGGACTAGGAAAAGGGAGCAAAAGAGTTACATTTTTGCAGGTATAAGACAGGGTGAGGGGGTGAAAGAGTTAAGTGACATGAATTTCACTCAAAGACCATATTCACAAACAAGGTCAGTGCTTCAGAGACGGGTCCCAAACTGTCACAATACAACATGAACTTCCTTTTGTGAGACTAGACTCAGTGCTTTCAACGACATGACATGAACTAACATTGAAAAACAGAGACTGGTACTATTAACTGTATGCTCATATTACTATATGTGCTGTTACAATTAATTACATGCTCATAATACTATCTGTGCAATGCAGAACAAGCAAATTTACAACAGACAGGCTTTTATCTAAAGATCAGGAGATGTGATTCTAACAGAAAGCTTGGTGGCAATCAGTTTTAAGCAGGAAACTGGTTTTGTTTAATTGTAAAACTAAAAGCTAACTGCTTATATGTTATTATTTACAACTTGTAAGTTAGTTTCAAAAAAGAGCCACAGTCCTCAAAAAAGAGCCACAGTCCTTTGATTTTACACAGGAGACACAGTGTTTCTAGGTCAAAGCTAAAGCAGTAAACATGCACTAGTTTTTCCAAGCAGGAGACTTATTCTTAACAAAGCTAGCTGCTTACACACTATTATTTCGATTTTTCAGCTGCCTTAAAAAGGAGGAGACAGGAACAAGTCCAACCAAAAGTTTTCTTTTATTTTTGCTGCCCCATTTTCAAGGCAGAAAAACCCAACAAACAGTTTTGGGATAGATAGGGATTTGAAACCATAACCTATGAATCAAATGTCTGCTCACTAACCACTTGGCCACAATGATTGTCAGTCTATCAGAAAGCTTAGTTGCTTACATGCTATTATTTACAACTTGTAACTGATCCTAAGCAGAACGAGACATGAACTCTTGTAACAGGAAAGTCTAGTCGCTTACATGTAAGTTTTTAAAGCAGATTTTTTCTTAACACTACACTAGCTGTTAACATGCTTTTATTTACAACTTGTGCATTGGTTTTAAGTAGGTGGAGATAAGCCCGTCCAGCACAGAGCTAAGCAGTTTAGAGCTTACCGTTTTAACCCTTTGACTCCCGGACCCTGTCCACCAGCATCCTGCATTGTCAACCATGCAAAAACTTAACCCTTTGACTCCCCAAACCTATCCACCAGCTTCCTGCAGGAAGCTGGTGGATAGGGTGAGGGAGTAAAAGTTATGTTTTTGCAGTTGGTGGATAGGATACAGGAGTCAAAGGGTTAAGGAGGAGGTGGTTCTGCCTGTAAATACAGATTACACACTGGTTTCAAGCGAAAGCAGGTTTGTTCCTCTCTTTCATCGGTGCCATTTGACTCTCTCATATCAACAGTTCTATTCATCTGTGCCATTTTACTCTCTCTTATCAACAGTTCTATCATCTGTGCCATTTTACTTCATCTCTTATCACAGTTCTATTCATCTGTGCCATTTTACTCTCTCATATCAACAGTTCTATTCATCTGTGCCATTTTACTCTCTCTTATCAACAGTTCTATTCATCTGTGCCATTTTACTCTCTCATATCAACAGTTCTATTCATCTGTGCCATTTTACTCTCTCTTATCAACAGTTCTATTCATCTGTGCCATTTGACTCTCTCATATCAACAGTTCTATTCATCTGTGCCATTTTTACTCTCTCATATCAACAGTTCTATTCATCTGTGCCATTTTACTCTCTCATATCAACAGTTCTATTCATCTGTGCCATTTTACTCTCTCATATCAACAGTTCTATTCATCTGTGCCATTTTACTCTCTCTTATCAACAGTTCCCTCATTCTATTTTTTTAATTCTTTATTTCTTTCCTTTTTTTCCGCCCTATTTTTTTTTTTAACGTGACTTGCAATAACCATTCAAGTTGAAGGGCTATTACATGTATGGCTGTCTTAGCTTTTTTTTTTTTCCTGCCATTGAAGATGACAGTCATGCTCTGTTTCTAGGGGTGTACATGTTGGGTACTTCTGTGTTTTCATAAACACTGATACAGCTAACAGGATCTTTAACGTGAATATGTGATGCTCTGTGTGCACATACAGATGAAGGAGGTTCAAGCACCACAGCCTGCACATATGTTGATCAAGAAGACTGACAATATCCACCCTTTACGTACCAGCAGGCCTGCACATATGTTGATCAAGAAGACTGACAATATCCACTCTTTACGTACCAGCAGGCCTGCACATATGTTGATCAAGAAGACCGACAATATCCACCCTTACGTACCAGCAGGCCTGCACATGTGTTGATCAAGAAGACCGACAATATCCACCCTTTACGTACCAGCAGGCCTGCACATATGTTGATCAAGAAGACTGACAATATCCACCCTTTACGTACCAGCAGGCCTGCACATATGTTGATCAAGAAGACTGACAATGCCCACCCTTTATCCAACATGCAGTAACCAAGTAGGTTCAAACACACACCTTCCAAACAGAAGACCAATGTTGTCACCGCTGGACTATCACATCCGTCATCAGTTCCATACCTTATAATATCACAAACTCGTACAAAGTAAATGAATGTTTAGATATCTAAAGCAGAACTAAAGCAATATCTATTCTTAAAATAACTAGTGATCTATGATGTTCTCATTAAAGTATATCAAACTCTACTTTGTTCACCACAATGCATGCATATCACAGTCAAGTCACACATCTAATCTATTTATGAAGCACATAAACCAAAAAACGGCTATCAGACAAATAGACATATTTATGGAAGATTGTGACACGGTGATAAAGACATAAACATAAATTGGGAAAAAAGAGGGTAACATGATACAGCAAGATTGTTCTCTAGTTTATTTATATATCATTATCATTTTTACTTAGCTATCTATCTATTTTTTAGTTGTTTCAATAATTTTGACCATTGTTTGATTGTAAGAGTGACTTAAGTTGAATATTTCTGCAAAAACATCACAGCACCTTAAGTCCCCATGAGATGAACGAACAAACCTCAAATATAATCACAAAATCTGTTTAACATTTCCTTGACATCAGACCACTCATACATCAATGTAAATTGAATTCTTTCATTTTCTTGCGTAAAACTACTTAATTAAATATCACCAGCAATGACACAGACACTCAAAACCTCAACAGAAAATTTCTGTCTATGAAATCAGACTGTTCACAAACGTATGTGTAAAGACACAGATACACAAAGTTAGCTTCAATGAAGACAGACCATAGTATTTAAATGTGAATGGTGCTCATTAGAAAGTATATTACATAAGACAATGGAAAATTGATGTAGTGAGCTGACCAAACATCACAGAGTTCACTTCAAACCTGAAACATTTTCAAGAAACTATGCTAATGCCCAAAATGAACACAGTATATAAAACGTAAATATAACACTTCCAACACTCAACTCAGCACCTTAAAACAAACAAATGAGGAAATAAATAAACAAATTTGAAAAAAAAAACATTAGGCATTTCTCCTTCAAAATGCAGTAATCAAGCATATGACACACTTGTGTTAGTATTCATAATTTGCCAGTTAAACATTAACATGTAACACGCCTGTGTTAGTATTCATAATTGTTTATATTAGTATTCATAATTCACCAGTTAAACAATCAACCCTGGCAGTGAGCTCAATTAACACACTCTTGATCACAAGCTCATCAGCAAAACAAGCCTTCAAAAAATGAAACACTGGTGAAAAAGTTTGCTGCTGCACAGAAGATGAGGTTGAGAACCAAGCTGTGTCCAAATGGCTTCACCGCAAGCTTCAGTCACATCTGTTCACAGAACACTCAAGTAGCAGATGAACATCCCCCAAACAAAAAGCTATCAGCAGCAGAAAGCTTCAGGGATTTTATAATGTTCTAAGGATTCTGGAAAGTTTCAAAAATTCTGAAAAGTTCCAGAAGAATCTAGAAAGTTCCAGATATTCTAGAAAATTTCTGATATTCCAAACATGATACAACTGTTCCCACATAAACACAAACTGTTCAACACTGAACCCGCCATCTGTGCAAGAAAAATAACCAGTCCACAACAGTAAACACAGGACGATTCAAAAGACAACCAACCCAGATGATGCCAGTGAATGCTGGACCCTCCAGCTGTGACTGAAAGTCATAAAATCTAACATACAACAGTGACCACTACAAGACTATTCAGTACAGCTTTGAAAAAAAACCACCCTAGATATGAGCAAGTGAGTTTCGAGTCGCCATGACATTTCAAAATGAAAAATCCCAACAGACACAATACTGAACGATGGCCTCTAAATATCAATGTGAAAAATCACAAAGACAGAATACAGAAGTGATTTTTTTTTTTATTGTTCAGCGTAACAAAAAGCTCACTGAACAAAAAATCTGATAAAAACGTGCTGGACTCTCCATCTGTACATAAATCAGTCCCTTCACTAGTACGCTGAATACACAAATGAACCGGACAATCTGTTCAGACATGAAAGATCAACTACACAGAATATAAACACTGAACACAACCTCTGAACCAACCAAAGCAACCTGAAAGATCACTGCAAAGAATACAGAAGTAAACTTTGGACCAATTAACATAACATGAAAGGAGTTCCAAGAGAAAAGAGAAAAGTGAATACTGGACCTTCACAAAAGATAACCCAACTGCACCACACCCATCCACATATTACTTCTAGTAGAAGGACAAAGAATGACTGATCTCAACTAGATGGTCTCCAGAACGTCAGTCCTCTCAATGGACAAGCTAAGACTCTTGTGACTACTGTGCTCCTGTGGACTAGAGCTGCGCTCCCCAAGCGACTGATGACTGGGCGCATTGGCCACTAAGGTGGGTGAAGTGCGGCCCATAGCCACAGCTGCTGCCTCCTTATCTAACAGCTCCAGCTGACCCTGGCTGTAGCGTATCACGGGCGAGGATTGGGTGCTTCCATCGACCCTGATCTCGCCATGGAGCTGAGATCGCAGCATGATTTAACCTTGGGACCAACGTCAGGGCTCACTGACGTTGGTGACTGTGGCAGTTGTAAAGGCTGGTGTTCTGTGGGAGGTGGATGCTGAGGGTTTGGGACCTGTAAGGGCTGGATCGGAGGAGGTGAGTAGGGCAGGGCGACAGTGGTGGTGGTGGCGGCAGTGGTGGTAGTAAAGTGGGTGTAGGAGGGGGCAAGGATGCTGCTGTTTATCATATAGCCTGGCTGGTTGCCCCGGAATTGGAATTGGTCGTAACATGCGGCCGGCACGCTGGGGAACAAAGGAAATGCAAAGTGAGCAAAAAGACATATAACCTTATGAAGCCCCACAGCCCTTTTTCGAACAAATTTCATTAACAAAACAACAAGAAATATAATGAATACAAATCAAAATGCGAAGTAATGACAAGTGTAACCATAAAAGGCTGAACTCACCATGATGATTAACAAAAGTACAAAGATAAATAGCAGACAGCAGTGTGCCGCGTACTGGTACAAAAACACAACCAGCACATACAAGATTTTTGTTAAGAGGAAATAAAAAGGGAGTAGTTGGAGGAGAGAGAGGGAGGGAGGGAGGGAGGAGAGAGAAGACAGAAGAGCAACAGAGTTGTGTGGTGGTGTGTAGAGTGTGAGAGAGAGGAGAGAGAGAGAGAGACGAGAGAGAGTGATGGTAGGAGTGAAGGGAGTGAGAGTAGAGAGAGAGAGGAGAGAGAGAGAGAGAGAGAAGAAAAGAGAGAGAGGGGAGAGAGAGAGAGAGAGAGAGGCTGAACAAGATTAAGTTACAGCAAAATGTGGTCATGAAATGACACACATGTATCATCAACAACCAAAGGAAACTTCTTTTTCGTTAAACTAAATACAATGCACTGTAAAATTTCCATCAATTAGTCATGTTGCGCAAGCCAGGACTTTAACAACTGCCACCCACTTGGCTAATCAAGAAAAATGTTTGTACAGTCCAAGTCTGGAGTTCATTCCAGAGGGATTCATCACACTGACAGTTCTGTATGAGCTCCGCCCAAATCTCTGGCAGACTTCTGATCCTGTGAAAAACCTTTCGTGCTGACAACATCCTGCTCATTAGCACAGCTGTTTGTAAACAATGAATTTAACAAAACATCTGAAACTATCATTTGAGCCTACATTCAGTTAATGATAAACAGATGAGGTGTTCCTTTGCATCATAAAGGTGTTTTCTGAGTTACTGTACAGTGCACATGTTGTTTGAAGATTATATGTTTTAGAGCAATTCATGATGCAAACAAGGGCTAACTGTTTTTACGAATCATCACACATAGGGAGATTTCTTTTGTGCTCACCTCTTTTTTTGTTTGTTTGGTCCCATTTTTTATGCCACCTTAATGGTCACAGAAGCTGGTACAGTTTTTTTTTTCCATATTTTTTAAATAATGCAATGATGATGATGATGACAATCAGGATGATAATCATGATGGTACGAAGTTCCATCTATAACTGAGACTATGTGACAGGGCTGTATTCTAAGCCTACTATTACAATATATCCTGGCATCAAAAAGCCCTGGGAGATACACCTGTGGCATTGCTCAAATGATTTCAGCAACACCCTCAATGACGTATCCGTAAAGTGGATGAGACACGACTGCGTGGTCCCAGTCTTCCCAATGAACCCATGGCATGCTCGACGTTGGATAGAAGCCAGTTGGAGCTAAAAAATCCCAAAATGATTTCTTGAAGGGACTGATGGAGATTTGAACACACAACTTTCCAGTCGGTAGTCCATTGTGCTAACCACTACAATACAGTGACTGGTTGCAAGGGCTTATCTTACCAAAGGATATTCGAGCACCTACTGTACTAACTCTGGTGAGCTGGCTGGCTGTCTCGAAACAGCCGTGGACTCAAGATCTCACATTCTATCCCACCCCATAAAATAAAGTTGTCTTGTTCGGTGCCAATCTTATTACAATCATTCTGGTGGTGTCAGTCTTTCAAAGGTCATGCTCCTGTTCCCACTTGAAGACTTTGCAAGCACACAGGGTTTTATGTAGGCTCAAGGAGTCTATCAGATAACAGCTGGCAGATTTGACTTGAGTCGATAAGGAAATGTCCACATGTCCTGAAACCATCTTAAAAGACTCCCGACTCCATATACTCACCAGACAAGAAGACAAGTCAGGAACACAAAGCTACACATACACATTTTAATTGTAAGGTCTCGTTCAGGAAAACAGAATCAACAAGTATAACTACACAAACGATGACAAACCTGTAGAGTACCACTGATGACTGGCCCCCCAAGCACATTTCACTTGCACGGAATAACAGTTTACTTTCATGAGAGGTGAATGGTCTATTCATTCTGGGATACAACTGGACATTTCTGTGATAACCCTTCAACTCCCTCATGTTCTCTCTTGTATTGATGCATCAGTCATTTATATCCACCTGTAGCCAAAGTATGTGTACAGATGATATGCACAATGATGTCATTCAACCTGATTGGCAATTAAGTTCAGTGTTGTCTCTGTGCAGGCTTCAGAAAAAAAAATGATATCTTTTGGGCTGGCCCTTTAAGACTCCCCTTGCTTAGAGAGAGGAAGATAGAAAGATGGCAGACAGGACACACTACCACCTGGCCATGACAGCGAATGTAACTGCCCTAATACAGGAAAATACAAAGATGGCAGGCAGGACATACTACCACCTGGCCATGACAGTGAACATAACTGTCCTAATGAAGAAAGATACAAAGATGGCAGACAGGACACACTACCACCTAGCCATGACAGTGAACATAACTGTCCTAATGAAGAAAGATAGAAAGATGGCAGACAGGACATACTACCACCTGGCCATGACAGTGAACATAACTGTCCTAATGAAGAAAGATACAAAGATGGCAGACAGGACATACTACCACCTAGCCATGACAGTGAACATAACTGTCCTAATGAAGAAAGATACAAAGATGGCAGACAGGACACACTACCACCTAGCCATGACAGTGAACATAACTGTCCTAATGAAGAAAGATACAAAGATGGCAGACAGGACATACTACCACCTAGCCATGACAGTGAACATAACTGTCCTAATGAAGAAAGATAGAAAGATGGCAGACAGGACATACTACCACCTAGCCATGACAGTGAACATAACTGTCCTAATGAAGAAAGATACAAAGATGGCAGACAGGACATACTACCACCTAGCCATGACAGTGAACATAACTGTCCTAATGAAGAAAGATACAAAGATGGCAGACAGGACATACTACCACCTAGCCATGACAGTGAACATAACTGTCCTAATGAAGAAAGATACAAAGATGGCAGACAGGACATACTACCACCTAGCCATGACAGTGAACATAACTGTCCTAATGAAGAAAGATAGAAAGATGGCAGACAGGACATACTACCACTTAGCCATGACAGTGAACATAACTGTCCTAATGAAGAAAGATACAAAGATGGCAGACAGGACATACTACCACCTAGCCATGACAGTGAACATAACTGTCCTAATGAAGAAAGATAGAAAGATGGCAGACAGGACATACTACCACCTGGCCATGACAGTGAACATAACTGTCCTAATGAAGAAAGATACAAAGATGGCAGACAGGACATACTACCACCTAGCCATGACAGTGAACATAACTGTCCTAATGAAGAAAGATACAAAGATGGCAGACAGGACATACTACCACCTAGCCATGACAGTGAACGTAACTGTCCTAATGAAGAAAGATACAAAGATGGCAGACAGGACACACTACCACCTAGTCATGACAGTGAACATAACTGTCCTAATGAAGAAAGATAGAAAGATGGCAGACAGGACATACTACCACCTAGCCATGACAGTGAACATAACTGTCCTAATGAAGAAAGATACAAAGATGGCAGACAGGACATACTACCACCTAGCCATGACAGTGAACATAACTGTCCTAATGAAGAAAGATAGAAAGATGGCAGACAGGACATACTACCACCTAGCCATGACAGTGAACATAACTGTCCTAATGAAGAAAGATAGAAAGATGGCAGACAGGACATACTACCACCTAGCCATGACAGTGAACATAACTGTCCTAATGAAGAAAGATAGAAAGATGGCAGACAGGACATACTACCACCTAGCCATGACAGTGAACATAACTGTCCTAACGTGTAAGCTTCTTCCTTGTGTACAGGATTCCACCAAACCAGAAAAATGAACTCACGATGCCTCTGTTCTTTACTGAACTTACCGGTTTCCTTGATTTTTGTTTACAATGCCCAAACAAACTTGTGATTTCTGGCGACTTTAATTTTCATGTTGATGACACTACTAACACAAATGCTTTGAAGTTGATAGAACAATTTGAAATGTTTAATCTGATACAGATAGTCACCGAACCAACTCAGAAGTGTGGACATATTCTTGACCTAGTTATACATAGAAATGATGACGATATCATTCATTCCACCAATGTGTGTCATGATCTTGCTTCTGATCATTTCGCCATTTTGTGCCATCTATCTACACCTAAACTTAAACGTCCTCCGAAATATGTTTCCACTCGTTCCATCGGAAAAATTGATCACGATAAACTTGCACACGACATCGCGCAGTTCTTAACACCAAATCTGTCAATCTCAGAATTAAACTCAAATCTTTCATCTATTTTTGACAAGCATGCGCCTATGCGACAGATGAAAGTTCGCGATGGAAAACCAAGCCACTGGTACAACGCTGTCTCTGGTCCACTTCGCGAAGCTAAAACCGCACGCAGACGTGCAGAGCGTGAGTGGAAAAAAACAAAGCTCACTGTTCACAAACAAATCTACGATGCTGCGAAGCGCAATGTCACGGACATAGTGCACACTGCAAAAACGACCTTCTATTCGTCGCTAGTGTCAGGTTCTCGCACATGCAAGCAGCTCTTCCAAAATATGTCACACCTTCTTGGTAAAAATAAGTCCGTTTCACTACCTTCTGTCTCAGATATTAAAGCTCCTTCCGAATATGTTTGCCGAATTTTTCAGCAACAAGATTGCAACCATTCGAAACAACTTCCCGTCAACATTACAGTCTCATAACATCAGCCCGCCCTTCTCTAGCACCCCTTTGTCTGCTTTTGTTCCCGTTAGTGAAGATCTAGTGAGAAAAACGATCATGCAGACAACTCCAAAGACTTGTGAACTAGATCCAATGCCCACCAAATTTCTAATTCAGCATATAGACCTTCTTCTGCCTAGCATTACTCATATCATGAACGAATCACTCATTTCCGGCGTCTTTCCAACTGAATTTAAAACAGCCGTGTTAAAACCCCTTCTGAAAAAATCAAATCTGGACCCCAACGAGTTGAAAAATTACAGACCCATCTCCAACCTTCCATACCTCTCTAAACTTCTTGAACGACTTGTGCTTCGCCAGCTTTTCTCCCATTTGACCTCTCATTCACTTCTCAGCGATCACCAGTCTGCTTACAGGCCTGGCCATTCTACAGAAACTGTTCTTTTACGCATTGTAAATGATCTTTTGAATGCTATTGACCAAGACAAAATATCTGTTCTTCTACTTTTGGACCTTTCTGCTGCCTTTGACACAATAGATCATGACATCCTTCTCTCACGCCTGAATACAACATTTGAAATTACAAATATCGTGCTCAACTGGTTTCGATCATATCTCTCTGACAGAAAGCAAATTGTTCTAGTAGACGGAAATAGATCCTCTGAATCTACTCTCACTTTCGGCGTTCCTCAGGGCTCTGTTCTGGGCCCTGTTCTTTTCATACTCTACACCACTCCACTCACTCATCTCATTGATACTCATTCCATTCGTCATGAAATGTATGCTGATGATACTCAACTGGAACATTCTGACACGCTTTCAAACTACGATAATCTTATTCAATCTCTCCAAGATAGTGTCACAGAAGTTAAAAATTGGATGACCGAAAACAAACTGAAACTAAATGATGACAAGACTGAAGCTCTTAGACTCCTTCCTCCATCAGTTGATGCCACTTCCCTACCTCCTACTTTTGACCTAGGAAATACGCCCGTCTCATTTTCAGACAATGTACGTGACCTTGGCTTTTTCCTTGATAAAGAGATGTCCATGAAACATCATATCAGTAAAACCTGTCAAGTAGCCTACCATGAACTCAGACGCATCAGCTCTATACGTCGCTACCTCACAGTTGATGCAACAAAAACACTTGTCAGTTCTTGTGTACTATCTAGACTAGACTATTGCAATTCTCTTCTTGTCGGTTCTCCACATACCCTGATCAGACCACTACAACAAGTACAGAACTCAGCAGCCAAAATAGTGTGCAAAGCAAAAAGATCGGCACATTGTACACCCCTTCTACGAGAGTTACACTGGTTACCTATTGAACAAAGAATCAAATACAAAGCTTCTTGTCTCTGCTACCAAGTCATAATTGGCACTGCGCCTAAATACCTTTCTGACATCTTTACGATCTATGTACCACCCAGATCTCTTCGCTCTGCTACCGATGATAGAACATTCCGCGTTCCAAAATATAAACGAGAGAGGCATGGTGGTCGAGCTTTTTCATCATCTGCTGTGCAGATGTGGAACTCCTTGCCTCACAATCTCCGTCACAGCCCTTCATTTCCCTCCTTTAAAACTAGTCTGAAGACTTTTCTCTTCCAGCAACATTTCTTGTAGACCCTCTTCCTGCCGCTCTGTATTTTTGATGTGCGTGTTTTTGGGTGTAAATGCGTGCGCGTGTGTGTTTGTGTGCGTGCGTGCGTGCGTGTGTGTGTGGTTTGTGTGTGTGTCTGTGCGTTGTTTGTGTGTGTGTGTTGGTGTGTGTCTGTGAGTTCGTGTGTTTGTTTTACTTTTATTGTTGTTGTAAAGCGCTTTGTGCAAGTGGAAAGCGCTCATAAATAACCATTTATTATTATTATTATAATGAAGAAAGATAGAAAGATGGCAGACAGGACATACTACCACCTAGCCATGACAGTGAACATAACTGTCCTAATGAAGAAAGATACAAAGATGGCAGACAGGACATACTACCACCTAGCCATGACAGTGAACATAACTGTCCTAATGAAGAAAGATAGAAAGATGGCAGACAGGACATACTACCACCTAGCCATGACAGTGAATGTAACTGTCCTAATGAAGAAAGATACAAAGATGGCAGACAGGACACACTACCACCTAGCCATGACAGTGAACATAACTGTCCTAATGAAGAAAGATACAAAGATGGCAGACAGGACATACTACCACCTAGCCATGACAGTGAACATAACTGTCCTAATGAAGAAAGATAGAAAGATGGCAGACAGGACATACTACCACCTAGCCATGACAGTGAACATAACTGTCCTAATGAAGAAAGATACAAAGATGGTAGACAGGACACACTACCACGTGGCCATGACAGCGAATGTAACTGCCCTAATGTGTTATCTTCAGTGATATAATCATTTACTACTTGTCATCATGTGGTTCAGTGTGCCATTATATATATATATATATATATGTGTGTGTGTGTGTGTGTGTGTGTGTGTGTGTGTGTGTGTGTGTGTGAGAGAGAGAGAGAGAACATCAGTAGGGCGCTGCACTGAGGCTGGAGAGACGAGGGTTCAAATCTGACAAGGTAAATTCACTGTGATCAAAGCCTCCTATAATCAAATCCCTCATCCTTGGTGTGGGAGGTGGAAACACAGTCTGGATAACAGGGCTCTGCTTACAAAGAGCCTAGCAAGCCAATCGTGGTGTACTCAAACGTTCAAGAAAACAAAGGACAAAAAAATGAAAAAGGGGACATTACCACCTGTCAGGTGCACTGTTTAAGCAGAGCTATCAACAAGATAAAATATGACATGATCCGAGACACAAATGAGAAGTGTTGGGAGCAACACCAGCAGTCCACCATCATTTGTATCAGCAGAGCCCCACCTGCTGGCTCAAGAAGTATACAACAAGTTCATCATAATCATCATCAGGTGTTGGCGATCATGGACTTCCATCTGTCTATCTCTTGTCGTCTCAAGCATCTCCTCCACCCTCCTCTTCTTCAGCCACTCTGCAAGTCCGTCTAGCATTTTCTCCCTGGGTCTACCTGGTGCTCTCTTTCCCTCCAGCTTTCCCGTTGTGACCAGGTGCTCCAAATCCCCCTTCCTCATAAAATGGCCTATAAATGTTGCCTGTCTTTTCCTAATCTTCCTTATGTGTGATCTACTTGTGTCTGCCTCCATTAAGACCATCTCGTTTGTTTTCTTTGCTGTCCATGGAACTCTCAACATTCTTCTTAGAAACCACATCTCGGCTGCCTCAATCTTGTTCTGGCTTTGCTTGTTGACTGTCCACGCCTCACATCTGTACAACAGTATTGGTTCTATACAACTTTCAAGAACTCTCTTCCTGATGTTAATTGATAGGCATTTGTTGGTAAGAATGCTTGTCATCTTCTTGAATGCTGTTTTGGCTTGGCCGATTCTGCCAGCTATTTCTGATGTGCATCTGCCACAACAAGTTCAGCAGATTTAAAACCAGCGGCAGAACAACAAAACCTGGTACAACAGAGTAAAACAAGACTCTGACATCACATGGCATTTCCTTCTCTTCAGGCCCTCCAGCTTGCTGCTGTCAGCTCTTCCTCCCCACAAAACTCTACAAAAATATTGTTATTGTTATTTTGTTTATAGCCCAGCCCACTTCATAGAGCCATATCAGGACTATAATCATTTCAAAACATACATAATATTTTAACAGGAAAAAAGGAAAAGAAAATTAAATACATCAATGCATTTGCACATAAATCTAAGGAGATGCCCCTGGCATTGACACTCCGTCCGTTTTATCGCACAGAGGATTTATAAAAAAAAAAACACACCTGAATACAAATTTAAATAAACTAAGGGCACTAAAATATACAAAAACAGGACTAAATTACCTAAAATTGCTTCTGCATATCTCATTTTGCAAGAGCCAAAAATGCATGAATGGACCAGCAAGGCAGACAATGATCAGAAGAGATGACAGAAAGCAAAAGAGGAAGAAAGAAACAAAGACAGCGACAGACAAGAGGAAATTTCTAGCACAGAATTTCCAGAAGGTGGGGATACTATTTATACTGAAAGAGCCCCTGGTATCCCCACAAGGGTAAGAAGAAAGGAAAAAAAATGCTACATCAACACTGAGTACACTAAATACTTAAGGCAGTTTCTCACCTGTTCTGAATGTATGATTGTTTCTCTCCTTCCCATGTGTCCATCTCCAGCATGCTGTCACATGGCAACTCTTCATCATCTGCTGGTGCAGTCTCCGTCTGGGAACAGATATATGATGAATGTCATCAGTCTTTATTATAAATATAAATCATTCTTGAATAACACCATTCTCCAAACTCATTTGGACTCACTGCGCTTTACAAACAATCAAACATTTAAGTGGGGCATGGAGAACTCAAGCTGTTAGATGAGCTGACCACACTCCTCTATGTTGCTGCACAGTCTGTGTCTTTGGTGGTCATGCATGTTGGGTGTTTTCATGTTTCCACAAGAACCTGACACTGACATGACTCACAGGATCTTCAACATCCGTATCTGATATTCTGCATGAAAGGGGTTTAGGCACTGGCAAGTCTGCACACAAGTTGACGTGGAAGACGGGAAAATCTCCACCTCTTAACCACCAAGCAGAGATATCCAGGCAGGACTGAACTTTGTCCTTCCAATAAGAATTCCAACATTTATCTGCTTGACTACTATTCAGACAAAACACACTGCTACTGGACAAATACCACATACTACCAGCTGTGAGGGAAAAAGGCAAAGGAAAAAAAAAACACCTCTTGTTGGAAATCATCAAAATTCTAACCTGTGAAAATTATGCTTTAAGAAAAACGTTACAAATCTACTTGCATTATTTAATTTTAGTATTTTTCCTTTAGTACAAGACTTTGGTAGTTTAATTTCATCATGTTCAAATGTTTCTGTCAAATTCAGATTAAACAGATAGGCCCAGCAATCAAACAGGTAAATGTCAGACATCCAGTCCAAAGATCCTGGGTTTAATCTGCTTAGAAACTTAAGCCTGGTGGATAAAGAGTGGAGATTTTTTCCAATCTCCCTGGTCAACACGTATACACACCTGCCAGTGCCTAAACCTCCTTCATGTGCATATATGTGCAGAATATCAAATATGCACATTAAAAATCCTGTAGCTTATGTAAGCTGCTGACTTATGAAAAGATGAAAACACTGAACATACACCGCCCACCACAGAAGGAGCATGCAGACTGTGCAGTGACATGACGTCTGCAGCAAGCCTAGTAGAGAGCTCTGGAAATCAGTACTAAATGCATATTTTATCAAAATTTCATAAACGAATTTGAATTTGGATTAGAGAAACATCTAACACAGGGGCCAGATATTTATGTTTTTCCTCTGATTAAATTTCTTTGCAGCCATCACAAGCTTGAGACTAAATTAGGCAGACACAAAGGGGTTGACAGACAAAACAGAATATGTAAATTTTGTGATGACAGTGCCACAGGCGATGAGTTTCACTTTAGTTTTGAATGCTGTAAATTCTGTGATGACCAACTGAACTTTATTCCACAAAAATATATGTCCGTCAAATCAGTGTTTTCATTGTGTTACTTCATTTCTGGAAGGAAAACAGATAAAACTGAAATTAGCAAAATTTATCAATATTTCTAAAAATTGTAGTTATCTTTTGAAGATTTCAGTTTTTATCGTAAGACAATTTCAAATGTACTTCTTTCTGTTGTACTAAGATTGTTTTGCTTCATGTTCTATGATAATATCATAGGATTTTCATTTATTTGCTGTTATCCTCTATGCCCCCATTGGGGTTAAAGGACCTACTGAACAATGTAAAATGTTCAATGTTTAATGCAAAGTCAGGGCAGAAGCAATGTACATACACACATACAAAGGAAAAAATGGAGAGAAAAAAATGTGCATGATTGTTTGGGGGAGTGTCACTGTGTTTGCATGAATGTGTGCATGCAGCAGTGTGTGTGTGTTTGTGTGTGTGTGTGTGTGTTGTGTGTGTGTGTGTGTGTGTGTGTGTGAGTGAGTGAGGAGAGAGAGAGAGAGAGAGGTGTGTGTGTGTGTGTGTGTGTGTGTGTGTGTGTGTGTGTGTGTGTGTGTGTGTGTGTGTGTGTGTGTGTGTTGTGTGCGCGTGCGTGTGTGCGTGTGTGTGTGTGGTGTGTGTGTGTGTGTGTGTGTGTGTGTTTGTTACCTTAAATGTCCTGTATAAAAAAGGTGTGATCAATAATACCTATAAAAATAACAGCAGCAACAACAAACAAAACACATAAAGATGAAAGCTAACATGATCTGCTATCTGTTTAGGGGGTACATATTGCACTTGCTGTTCCATCACTGTCACATATCTATTGTCAGTTGCCATTATCTGAACTAAAACGAAACGTGTTTGGTGTTCCATCATCAACATCATGTGCCCTGCATATGTATCTATCCCTTTTCGCTGCACATACATCTCCCACCCTCTCTGTCCTCAGCCACCCTGCAAGTCCATCCAATATTTTCTCCCTGGGTCTACCTGGTGCTCTCTTTACCTCTAGCTTTCCCATCATGACCAGGTGCTCTAATTTCCCTTCCTCATAAAATGGCCTATAAATGTTGCCTGTCTTTTCCTTATCTTCTTTGTCAATGATCTTCTTGTGTCTGCCTCCATCAAGACTGTCTCGTTTGTTTGTTTGTTTGTTTGTTTTTGCTGTCCATGAAACTATCAACATGCTTCTTAGAAACCACATTTCGGCTGCCTCAAACTTGTTCTAACTTTGTGTGTTGACTGTCCGCGCCTCACAACAATATAACAGTTTCGGTTCTAAAGAACATTCAAGAACTCTCTTCCTGATGTTAAATGACAGGCATTTGTTTGTAAGAATGCTTTTCATCTTCTTGAATGCTGTTTTGGCTTGGCTGATTCTGCTGGCTATTTCTATGTGCATCTGCTGTATAGTGAGATGACCGTTCCCAGATATTTAAACTTATCAACCTGTCTCAAAGTTGTGCCATTTGCTGTTATTTTGCATGAGGGAGTTTCATGTTTTTTACTTATTACTATGACTTCAGTCTTCTTGCTATTTAGTTCAAATCCTTTATTATTGCTTTCCATCACTGTCACATAATTATTGTCAGTTATCACTACCTGAACTAAAACAAAACTTGTTTGCTGTTCCATCATTGTCACATAATTATTGTCAGTTATCACTACCTAAACTAAAAACATGTTTACTGTTCCATCACTGTCACATAATTATTGTCAGTTATCACTACCTAAACTAAAACAGTTTTAGCAATAATAAAGGATTTGAGCTAAATAGCAAGAAGACTGAAGTCCTAGTAATAAGTAAAAAACATGAAACTCCCTCATGCAAAATAACAGCAAATGGCACAACTTTGAGACAGGTTGATAAGTTTAAATATCTGGGAACGGTCATCTCACCATACAGCAGATGCACATAGAAACTAAAACAATCCGTCTAAAAGCACATATGTGAATAGACGTTAAAAGAAATAACGAAACTAAAACAAAACATGTTTACTGTTCCATCACTGTCAGTGTCACATAATTATTGTTCAAGAGGGACGCATTGCACTCAGAAAATTCAATCGTGTTCCATCAAATCTGCCAATAATCATCTGGCAAAACCTTGAGTTTGGGCAAAATCCTATAACTTGGCAAGGTCTTGAAATGGGGAGCTGCTGGTGATGAAAAGGGACTAATGAAACACTATAAACTGACAACACCAGAATGATTAAGCATAAAGATGAACGGCACACATTGAAACAAGCTAGTTTTTGTGTTGCAAGCTGGGATTGAATTCAATGCATAAGAATTAAAATCTCTGACTTCTTAAGACTAAGAAAGTACTAGTAGGACATGCTATAGTCAACATTAGCCCTACATTTCTTCTAGATAATGAAAATCTGAAGAAAATAATACATGAATACTCATGTCCATTTCTACAAAAAAAACCCATTACTTTCACTTACTACAGACCATCTATTAAATACAAAGAAACAAAATCCACACAGAGTGAGAAAAATTCTTATGAAAATAATAATGACTATAGTGACTATTTTAATGTTAGAGTAGTATCAATATTTCTAATAAATTAGGTAAGATAAGAAAAACCATAACTATGATTATAGTGGAGTGTGGTGATAGTGACCCATTATTTCTTCTCCAGCATTGTGAGGGCGATGCCCATTTCCTACTTGCTACTTCACCATTCCAATTTCAAGAAGTGGGTCAGGCAGGTATGTGCATGCACGTGAGAGTGTGCGCATGCACGCACACATGCACACAACTATGTTACATAAAAATAACACAACACACATACATATACACTCACACAAATACATATGTGCACACACACACACAATCTGTTACAATGAAAACAGAACACACACACACAACTCTCTCTCTCTCTCTCTCTCTCTCTCTCTCACACACACACACACACACACACACACACACACACACACACACACACACACACACACAAAATCTGCCAAAAAGAAACAAAACAAAAAAAAAGACTGACCTTATCTGTAGTGCTAGTGTTCTTCCTCCGTTTCCAGACAATGTAGAACTGGCGTGTAGAGAGCATCACCAGCAGGATGCCCAGAGACATCACCAGGGGACCCATGATGGGTACCTTGCTCCCAAACACCTCCGTGTACACTGCACACAGAACGTATCACCACAAATATCAGGCTGTCCCTGCAGGCTGGATGGCTGCGTTGATACAACCATGGACTCAATATCTGATGTTTTGACTTCAATCGCATCTCACAGTATTAAATCTGGCTTGTTTACTGCCAATCTTAATGCTGCAATCATTCTAGTGGTATCAGCTTTTCTGTTCCCTACAACTTTCCAATTCTGAGGCCTCAGCTGCACAATCGTCTATAGAGTTTTTGTGCAGGCTCAAAGAGCCTCCCTGATAACTGCTGGTAAATTTAGTTGGAGCACAGATCCAACTGTCCACACACACTGAATCCCTCTTGAGCAAATTGCCATTCCGACTGACCGCCCACGGAGAATAAGATGACAGAGACGTCAGTCCTCTCATATCAGATTTCTGAGAGTGGATCTTTATGCATTTTGCACACATAATGCATGAAAAAGATAAGACCGCTTTCACCCTATCCACCAGTTGCAAAAACTTAACCCTTTCATTCCCTCACTTTGTTTACCAGCATCCTGCGGTTCCACCAGTCTTGGATAGGATGAGAGTGAGAGTCAAACGGTTGAAACACACTGGTGGATAAAGTGAAGAAGTGAAAGGATTCAGTTTTTGCTTTGCTATCAAGAGTGATGATGGAGAAATCTAGTGGAGAGTGAGGGAGTCAAAGGGTTATCATGTCTCTTGGCAGTGAGATTGTTGGGAAGTGACATCATGAAATCATCCACTTCTCTCTCTCCAGTCAGCTTTGTGAGAGAACATCCTACTCTTATCTGACTTATCTGACTTAACATACTTCACTCCATAAGCAACGAAGGATCATCAGACCATCAGACCAAAATCCTCAGATCTAGATAAGCGTCTTCAATTTTGGTAATGAATATCCCTGGCTGTGTCTGCTTTATCCCTTAAGGATTTTCATCTTTTCTCCTGCTACATTACAATCTTCACACTGAATGGATCAGGTACCTACTTGTTTATGTGTGGATGGACGGCAGAAGGCAGGTGCAAAATTTCATGAAGTGGAATGAGATGAGCTTTAACTTCACAACATCCTGGCCTCATACTACTGTATACTTAGAGAGAGAGACAGAGAAGAGAGAAAGAGAGAGAGAGACAGACAGACAGACAGACAGACAAAGACAAGAGAAAGAGTGGGGACAAAAAGAAGAGAGAGGATAACGAATGAATGGGTGGCTTATTCTGATACAGGCAATTTAAGCTTTTTCAAATGTGGATGATGGGAGGTTTACATGATTTCTGAGAATAAAAATGTGCCACAATTAAATGCCATATGCTACCGGTCAGTCACCTAACTAGGTCAGCATTCTTTCATGTTACTGAAAATAAAATGTTTAACATGGCCAGCACAAACAACAGAAATACATGGCGATCTCATCAAATCCACACATACATGGAAACAGTGTCAAGGAAGCCAACCAAAAATAATCTGATTACATCCAACAGAACGCCGACTGATTCCACTTGTTCATCATCACTGCAGGGATAATGTTCGGTAATGTCAATTGTTTCAAGATGGAGTACTGCTTCAGAAGGGGGAACCTGCTGATCATGAACCAGTCTTTAATATACTGTCACAATCATACACAAGTACCACATGATTTCCACAGAAGTACAGTAAGTCTAAGTGTCTGCAGGAATCAAGGACACCTTAGTGAATTTTTTGTTGAAAGTTGACTGGAAGGGGTTTTAATAACTGTGTCTTTATTTCACCAGCCTGTTTTTTTTTTCAACAACAAATCATTGGCTCTTTTTGCTGCTGACTCCAAGTCAACGACAATATGATTCAATACATTGTCAACCACATGACTGTCACATGAGACAGGAAGTGGGGAAAGGGAGAGAGAGAGAGAGAGAGAGACAGACAAAAGACAGACAGACACAGGCAGACAGACAGAGACAGAAATAGAGACAGAGACAGAGATAATACTTCACTTTCAAACGGCAAAAGTTAGTTATATGCTAAAACTAGCAGAAGCCATTTTTCAAACTTGCTATTGCTTGCATGCTCGGTGTTTTCCAGCCAGTGACATGCTTTACGGGATCTTTAACATGAATATTTGATATTCTCCATGTGGATACAGATGGTGGAGGCCAAGGCATTGGCGGGTCGCACACATGTTGACTTGGGAGATAAGAAAATCTCCACCTTTACCAGCGTCTAGGCTGATCGAACTCAAGACCTTTTGACTTAAAAGTCCGATATTTACCCACTTGACTGCCCAGCCTGGTGTGTGTGTGTGTGTGAAGAGAGAGAGAGAGAGAGAGAGAGAGAAGGGAGGGGGGAGAGAGAGAAAAAGAGAGAGAGGAGAAGACAGTGAGAGAGAGAGAAAGAGAGAGAAAGAGAGGAGAGAGAGCAAGAGTGAGAGAGAGAGCGAGAGAGAGAAGAGAGAGAAGAGAGAGAGAGATCGACAGAGAACAAGAGAGAGAGAGAGAAAGAGACGGACAAAGAACAAAGAGACACAGACAGAGACAGACAGAGGGGAGAGAGGGAGAGCAAGAGAAGAACAGAGAGAGCGAGAAAGAAGAGAGGGGAGAAGAGAGGGGGAGGAAGAGAGAGGGGGAGGAAGAGAGAGGGAGGAAGGGAGGGAGACAGAGGGAGAAAGAGAGAAAGAGAGATAAAGAGAATGAAAGAGAGCAAATGAGAGAGAGAGAGAGAGGGAGAAAGAATAAGAGAGGGAGGGACGGACGGGGAGAGAGATAGACAGAGACACAGAGAAGAGAAGACAGACAGACAGACAGAGAAGAGAACGAGAGAGAGAGAGAAAAGAGAAAGACAGGGGGAGGGAGGGAGAGAGAGAGAGGGGGGGGGGAGAAGAGATGGGGGTCCAGAAGAGAGAGCCGCCCAGTCAGCCAGCCAGACAGATGTGAATGATAGATCTTTATTGGAATTGGATCATTTCCAATACAGAGCCAAGCCTGCATTGTCCCCTCAATCAAGGGTCTGTAATGATGTCATTGCGCCACGTGTGTAGGAGAGAGACTGGGATGACGATCCAATGAGGGTGTGTGTGTTGTGTGTGTGTGTGTGTGTGTGTGTGTGTGTGTGTGTGTGTGTGTGTGTGTGTGTGTGTGTGTGTGTGTGTGTGTTTGTTTGTGTTTGAGAGAGAGAGAAGACAGTGAGAGAGAGAGACAGTGAGAGAGAAGAGGACAGTGAGAGACAATGGTTGTGTGTGTGTGTTGTGTGTGTGTGTGTGTGTGTGTGTGTGTGTGTGTGTGTGTGTGTGTGTGTGTGTGTGTGTGTGTGTGTGTGTGTGTGTGTGTGTGTGTGTGTGTGTGTGTGTGGAGTGAGAGAGAGAGAGAGCACCTGGAGTTTGTTCCGACAATTCCATATGCGCGCCTTCCAAATCAGTTCGGCAATTATCTGACAAGTTCCTTGATCTTGCACAAAAAAGAAGGAAGGAAAGAAAGAAAAGAAATAAAGAAAAAAAGAGACAAACAAACCAACCCTATACACTGGCAATATCTTGAAAGGCGGAGGGAGTGGGGATGGAATGTGATAAAACCAACAAAACTGCACATTCATACAGGCAGCAATTACGCTGTGATAAAATATGATGAGAGAAAGAGAGACTTCAAACTTCAAAAAACACTTCAAAACGCTTTATAACTCAAGTACAGCAGCAGTTGGTCTCACTGGCAGCCTTACAGTCAGCTCTTGCTACTCTACATATATAAGCATATAAAAAAAATTATAAAAAAAAGACTGAGCCATAACACATGCAATGTCAAAAAAGTTCCAAAGAATAAAAATGAATTGTAACAGAATATGGACTTTAATATAGCCAATCGGTCATAACCACTCTTCAAAAGCATAAAAAATAAAGGCAGACACTTGTCAAGCAAATACATGTCAATCTCTAGAAGTGAACAATAAAACCAACAATAATATTTTAACAATAGTGCTAGCAGTATCGATAACTTACAGTACATTTGAGAGAGAGAGAGACTGTTACTAACGTTATAATTATTTTTAAAGCCCAGCTGACTGCGCAGAGCCATACCAGGGCTAAACTGCTTCAAAACATACACAATGCTTTAACAAGAAAGATAAGCAAAGAAAATTAACGCAATCGCACACATAATCCAGAGAGACACCCCAGGCGTTGACCAGGGGATTTAAAAAAACAACATCTGAATACAACTTTAAACATAACTGCGGATACTAAAACATATACATAAATGGACCTAAATTACCTAAAATTGCTTCTGCATATCCATTTCCTTAGAGCCAAAAAAAACTTAATACATGTACCCAATTATCAATCCTAAGAGGAAATACATAAGACATTATCGAACACACACAGTGAATGGACCAGCAAGGCTAAGAATGATAAGAAAATGACAGAAAGCAAAGGAACAAAGAGAAACAAAGAAAGTGGCAGAAAAGAGGTAATTTCTAGCACACAATTTTCAGAACGTGGGGATACTATTTATTCTTAAAAAGCCCCTGGCATACCCACGGGGGAAAGAGAGAGAGAGAGAGAGAGGAGAGAGAGAGAGAGAGAGAGAGAGAGAGAGAGAGAGAGAGAGAGAGAGAGAGAGAGAGGAAACCAGCCAAAGTGGCGGAACAGGATCTATTAAACACTGACACCACCAGAATGACTGCAGCATCAAGATAAGACAGGCGACCAAGCCAACTTTTATGTTGCAGGCCCGGATTAGATTTGAGACACGAGAGTCTGGGTCCAGGGGCTTTCTCAAAGCAGCAAGCAAGCCTGATAGTGAGTGAGTGTGTGTATGCATGCATGCGTGCGTGCGTGCGTGGTGTGTGTGTGTGCAGAAGAGAGAGCATAGAGAGAGAGAGGGAAAGAGATTGAGTGAGAGAAAGTGTGTGTGAGAGAGAGAGAGGAGGGAGAAAGGGAGAGATAGAGATATTGTCATTATTATCATTACTGTTCAAAGCCCAGCCCACTTCCCAGAAACATATCAGGGCTGTAACCATCTCAACATATATGCAATACGTCACTGTCCTTGACTAAAAAAAAAAGTGGAAAAGATAACTGAATACACATTTCAATACATTCGCGCTCATAATTCAAGAAAATGCCTCTGGCCTTGACCATTTCGTTCAATTTATCACCAAATGGTTAAAAAGAAAACACAAACAAACCTGAATACAAATGTATAAGCTTAACTTAGTACACTTGGATGTAATAATATCAAAACTGACCAACATTATCGAAAATTACTTCATCACACTGAATTTTCCTTACAGCCAAAACTGCAGTTAATACACATGCCCCAATCATCAGTCCTAACAGAAAGCAATATTGTTATTATTATTTTTGTTTAAAGCCCAGCCGACTGTGTGCAGCCATATCCGGGCTACAACCATTTCAATACATGTATATACAATACTTCAACAGGAAAAAGGAAAAGACAATTAAGTACACATATCAATGCATTTGTGTACATAACCTAAGGAGATGCCCCTGGCACTGACCACTCATCCAATTCATCACACACAGGATTAAAAAACATACCTGAATACAAATTTAAACACAACTAAGGACACTAAAGCATACATAAGAACGGGCCTAAATTACCTAAAATTACTTCCATACATATTATTTCCCTAGAGTCAAACATGCACTTCATACATATACCCAATTATCAATCTTAGGAAAAAGTACCTAAGAGTTTTCGAACGCATACAGGTGAATGGACCAGCAAGGCAGAAAATGATAGAAGAAATGACAGAAAGCAAAGGAGGAAGAAAGAAACAAAGTGACACAAAAGAAGAAATTTCTAGCACACAATTTCCAGAAGGTGGGGATACTATTCATATGAAAGAGCCCCTGGCATCCCTATGGGGGAAAGAGAAAAAATGGAAGGCTTTATGCAAAACATACAGGTGAATGGTCCACGGTAGGAAGAGATGACAGAAAGCAAAGGAACAAAGCAGAAATACGGAGAATGACAACAAAAAAAAGGAAATGATGTCTAGCACAGAACTTCAGGAATATGGGGATACAATTTATACCTAGAGAAACCTGGCATCTCCACGGGGGTACCAAGAGACGAACAATGGATCGTGATTAGCGTCATTAGCGTTGGAGTGTCTTCAATAGTACATGGCCTTGCTTCATAATACCGCCCCAATCCAATATCTGGTATGATGTAACCAATCTGACTGGTAACTAATGAGACAGCCAGCTCCAGCGTGCAAGCGAGCAAGCGAGCGAGAGAGAGAGGGGGGGGAGAGAGAAGAAGAAGAGACAGAGACAGAAAGGTGGGGGGGGGGAGAAATGGGGAGAGAGTGAGAGAAAGAGAGAGACAGGAAGACAGAGACAAAGGGTAAGGTAGATAGAGAGACAGAAGGAGAGAGAAGAGACAGAGAGTGAGAGAGAGACAGAGAGAGAGAGAGAGGGAGAGAAATGAAATACAATCTTTTTTACCAGAGAAAGGAAGAAATCAAATGAAATACAAATTTTCACCAACTGTGATAATAGCAAACAGACCAATTTACATACTGGCCGATGGTGATCTACTTGCATTAAAACAAAAGAAAATAGTACATCTGAATCAAAGCAACTGCCAGGATTCAAGCAACAGAAACCAGAAACAAATGAAAATGGAACAAGAACACGGATCTAATTAACAAAACGAAACAGGCGCAAATTTTCGGCCACCTGGCATTTGTCAACTGTACACACAAAAATAGCAAAGAAACACAAATTCACCAAAATTTATAACAAAAACAACAACACAACTGTTAAATTCTTTGATATTTCGTAGAACTGGAGAAGAGATCTCAAAAGAATTTAAAATTCAAAGTGACAAAAGCAAGAGAAGACACTGGGGGGTGAAGGAGAGAGAGAGAGATGATAAATGGATCATGACTGAGGAGAGAGAGAGAGAGAGAGAGGGAGAGAGAGAGAGAGGAGAGAGAGAGAGAGAGAGAGAGAGAGAAGAGAGACAGTCAGTGACAGAGAGAGAGAGCGATACAGAAACAGACAGAAAGACAGGCAGGCAGGCAACAGACAGGCAGGCAGGCAACAGGCAGGCAACAGGCAGGCAGGCAACAGGCAGGCAGGCAGGCAGATACAGAGACAGAAAAAGGCAGATGAACAATGGATTGTGATCAGAGCCGGATTGCGGGTCTCCAATACCATCTATAGGGCGTTGCGTGCATCACACCCACATGATGCAATATCTGGAATGCTGTAAGCATTCTGAATGATTCATCACGGATGATGAAAATGACTAGCCCTTTTTTCTGTTCTTGTACGCACTTTGTTTCTGTTCACTTTGCTTGATGACATCAGCTGTTTATTTTCGCTTTAAACACATTTTGCTGAAAAGAAAACACCGCCAACGTGGTGAAGTGGTTAGGGCAATACACTACAGACTAGGAAGTATCGGGTTTGAACACCTATCAGTCCAAAAAATTGATATCTTTCAGCCAAGACCAGTGTGTACAGAGTTCACTTGAGTGGGCTGTGTAGCACACCTGAGTATGCTATGGGCTTGTCGGAAAACTGGGACAACACGGTCGAGCCTCATCCATTTTGTAGATGTATCACTAAGAGTGTTGCTCAACTTCCCTGATTAACACCACGGATCTCTGTGTCTCTTGGGCCTGGTTAACCCCAGGATATATTACGAAAGTAAGCATAGATTAAAAACTCCCGTCACGCAGACTCAACCTGAAATGGAACTCCACACCATCATCACTATCATCCCCATTCTCATCATCACAGCACTGCGAAAAATGTCCCAGATTCTATGGAATTTCATGCTCCGCTCTCATAATCACATCCCTTTCAGAGGTTTGGAAGGGTGATGGTAGTGGCATAAAGCGCTGCAGAAGAAGAGTGGGGGGGGGGGGGGGGGGACCCTGAAAACACAAGACATATACAAAAAATGCAAACTAAAATTTCAGACAGGATAATGAGAAAATCTTCTATAAATTTCTGTCCAGAAATCTGATTAAGTTCCTTTGTTTGGGCACGCAGCTACCTTTGCAATAAATACGTTAAAAGAAACTGTTATCACTAAGATCATGAATATGATGTGAACATAACAATCAGCTCCTGGTTAGCTTTTTTGCTTGATCTGTGTACACAAGGCACGATTCTGATATACACACAAAACGTGTTAAAAATCACAGCTGTAAATAATTCAAGAAAATCACAATGTACAATAAGACCATTATTTGTGAATTCAAGGCATAAAAATCATGTCTGTAAACATTTCTGTTGTAAATGATATTCCTACATAAAATGATCGTTCTGCCTTTTTTCTTTTTTGTTGTTGTTGTTGTTTTGTTTGTTTGTTTGTTTGTTATTTCTTGACTGGTGTAAACAGAAATGACTGAACTTCATAAACTCAATATGCCACAGCTACAACAAGTATGTAATCGCCACAGTAACAAGAAGTATGCAATCTAAACTTAAGTGACTATCAGCATTGCAAAACTCTTAAATCAATCATACAAATGCTTATTTGATTAATGACATGATATAGTGAATGTCTTATAATGTTAGTTCATTGACCACTGATATTTGATTTTTGTTGTGTTCTGGTTTATGAGCGTGTGTAGATATGCATGCACACACAGTGACGTTCATACCTGCGCACTGTGTCACTCTTGTACATACACACACACGCTCTCTCTCTCTCTATCCCTATCTGTCTCAGCATCTATTACACATGCTCTGAACCCCTCTCTCTCTCTCTCTCTCCGCACACACACACACGCGCGCACACACACACACACACACACACACACACACACACACACAAAGATATCAAGCTAAAAAAATCAATGCTCTTTGCCAAAGGTTTGCTGCTAAAATTTATTTCTGTATTCATGTCTGATTATGAAGACAACATTTTTTATATTTGGCAATAATTTGGATAAAGGGCAAAGAAACATGCACTCTATTTCAAGCACAGATAGGCAGATAAGTAGATAGATAGACAGACCGACAAACATCACATCTCCTCTTAAAATAAAACATATGCTTTGACTTCTATATTTTTGAGTGAATGATGCTACAATGTTCCACTCCTCTCCCCCCACCCCCACCCCAACCACCCAGCTTTCCTCCCCAACCACCCAGCTTTCCTCCCCAACCACCCAGCTTTCTTCCCCAACCACCCAGCTTTCCTCCCCAACCACCCAGCTTTCTTCCCCAACCACCCAGCTTTCTTTTTGAAACTCACAATCTCCCCCATCCCCAAACATGCACACTATAAAACAACCATCACAACAAAAACGTTTTAGTTCTACTTGTATCATGCACATATGTGATGAATTATTAAAACCACAACATTTTTTCAAACTGTGTGCATATCCTTCATTAACAAAAAAACAGACAACCAGACAGACAGACAAACATTTCACAAGCTTTTACATACAATTTTACATGCATTCACATATCTGCGCCCCCTTAAGACATCTTTATAGTTCCCTAATGCCAAATCAGACATTTAACCCAGACTCCCGTATCCTGTCCACCAGCATCCTGCGTTGTCAACCACACCAGCAAAGCAAAAACTCAACCCTTTGACTCCCTGCTGGTGGACGGGGTGAAGCGTCAAAGGGTTAAAGTGCAGGAGTCAAAAGGTTTAAGTGCAATTTATAGCTCTCTCCTATATACAAGGTAATCTTCTTTCTTCTTCTGTTATGTGGCCACAATCAACACTTTGATTATTTTGCCACAGAATAGAATAGGGGGTTTCCACGAACCGGCTGCCTGACTTTATAAAAAAAAAATATTAAAAATAATAAAAAATTTGCTCCTCACATTCACACACTCCCTGCCCACTAACTGGATCTGAGGGGACCAGAAGTGACGGGAAGGCATCCTAATGATGGCCCCCGGCACCTCCTGCAGCAGCGGCCCTCCTACCAGCACACCCCCTACCCACTACCTACCTGACCAAGCACTCTCACATTCATACAGGCCTAGTTTGTGTTTGTGTTTGTTCGAGCTTACTCCTGAAGTTTCGCAGTAGCGAGACTGTCAAGAGTGTCAGCATTGAGGTGGGAGGTGACTCTGTTTTTGAAACTGTCGGGGAAGTCTGCATCTACAATTTGTGCTGGGAGTTCATCCCACTCACGGATGGCTCGGGGGAAGAGTGAGAAGAGTCTGTATTGCTGTTTCTGGTCTGCAAGGCGTTTAAACTGCTGGCCATGTGATCTTCTGTCTCTTACTACGGTTTTTTTCAGGACACTTTTATTGACCTGCACCAGGTAATCAATCCCAGTCCAACACTAGCCCTATCCCAAACTTGTACCCTTGGGATCATTCTTCTCCAAGAAAAGGACTGCCGATTCTGCAAGCAGTTAAGGACGCAGACAGCAGCCATTGAGGGCTGTAACGGAGGGTCTGTGTGACACACAGGGGAATAAGGTCAGTGCCAGAAGAACCAACGTACGCCACTAAAGGACAGCCATAGCAGTTACCACCAGATGCTCTTTCACCTGATCACATTTTCTTCTGAATGGGGGAGACACAGACATAGACACAGAGACTGGTAACCTACTGCTAAAGTTTTAAGCATTCAACCTGTTGCTCTCTCGCCCTCTTGTTCACCCACACCCACACCCCTCCCCACACACATACACATGCACACACACATACATACACTTCCCTTTTTCCTTACACCCCCTCCTCATATTCCCAAAGAGCTAAATTTTTATACAGGTATTAATGTGCGTGTGTGTGTGTGTGTGTGTGTGTGTGTGTGTGGTGTGTGTATGTTTGTGTGTACACGAGAGTGTGCATCAGAATATGATGCAGAAAGTATTGATGGTGTGGATGTGCATAGCCATACTTTTCTTTCTGTGTAGTCCTTTTCTTGTGTGTGTGTGTGTGTGTGTGTGTGTGTGTGTGTGTGTGTGTGTGTGTGTGTGTGTGTGTGTGTGTGTGTGTGTGTGTGTGTGTGTGTGTGTGTGTGTGTTTGTGTGCGCGCACGCGTGAGCATGCTTCTATATCTCTACTCAGATCTTGCAGTACACAAGGACTGTGCAGGGTTACAGACTGCTCCCGCACAAAAGCTAAGCACAGCTGACTTTCTACTAGACACAATCCATTTACATCAGCCATACCTCTTGATTATATATTTTTTCATTCAGTCGATCATATGCTAATATTTTCTCTTATTTCTATATTTATATGGGAATGTTCGTGTATCCATGTGTATGCATGTTAGATACATGTATGTATGCAGATATGTATATGTATGTACATGTATATATATGGATATGTGTGTGTATGTATGAATTTGTATGTATATTTATGCAAAAACTATTCTTAGTTAGTGCATCACAGTTTTCATAGTTTTAGCCCACTGGACGAAGCAGCAGAGAAGTTTCAGACTTTTTCTCCTAATTTTTGTATTTATGTTTGTTAATGTGTGATCTTACATTTACACTTGACAAAGGCCAGTATGCTGAAAATTTGCACCTGTCCTCTCTGGTTATATTATGTAACCGTTCTGATTCTCTATTTCTGGTTCCTGTTTGCTTGAATGCAAGCAGTCGCACTTGTTTTGGATTTCAATCTACTAAGACAAGGGCAACTCCTTCCCCCCATCTAAAAAAATTTGCATTGATGCAAATCTCTGTATTTCTGTGTGTGACAGGGACCCAGTCTGTACTTTGCCTACTGCCTACACACTGTCTGCTGGCCAATTATTTGTAGAAAAACGCTGGACCCACTCTTCCCTCTCCTGTGACATTCATTCACCTTACCCCTTCATCACCAACATCTACTTCAGCCACTGTTCTTGTGGAGCTAATTAAAGTAGACGTTGTCCCCAAGACTAAATGTGTCTGGCTGGTATTGCCTTCCGCTCTTTTACGGCCAGATCAAAACAGTGACTGGAAGAGATCTGCCGCCATGCTCGTACTTGGCTTCTTTGTCAATCTCGTTGGTCTGGGTTATAGTAACATTTCTGGTTGCGAAATAAAACACAACAAAACTTGTTGGTATTGGTTGTGCTACCACTGTGTATGCGTGCATGTGTGTGTGTATGCGTGTGTGCATGTGTGTGTGTATGGTGTGTGCATGCATGTGCATGTAGATACAGACGAGGAGATGCTATTTGTATAGTTGTGTGATCGTCTATCTCTATCTGCCAGCCTCTATATTTTTACTATCTGTCCTATTAATTTAAATCTTCAAGAATCTTCTGGATAAAGATGTGTTTTGGAATGTTGACTATTTCTGATGAATAAACTAAGTTTTCTGTACCATGCAAAACTGTACAAAATCTCTGTAAAAGAACTGACACTGATTAGACAAAAAAAGAAAAAAAAGAAAAAAGAAAAAAGAAAAACTTTTCTCTACGACTATCTTAACTGCTATTAACACAAATCAGACACAACAAAACTCTATACAACTAAACATGGCTTCAGCTTCCAATCATCCTTTCTTTTATCCTTTCCCAATCTACAACACTGCACAGTCAACACACACAAGCAAAACAAAGCCAGCAACCAAGCAAGACCCTGATAGCCAACAAAATCAATCACTTGTAAATCTCTCCATCTCTATCCACGACCCAGCCTGTACTTTGCCTACTGCCTACACTCTGTCTGCTGGCCAATCACTTGGTAGAAAAACGCTGGACCCACTCTTCCCTCTCCTGTGACATTCATTCACCTTACCCCTTCATCACCAACATCTACTTCAGCCACTGTTCTTGTGGAGCTAATTAAGTAGACGTTGTCCCCCAAGACTAAATGTGTCTGGCTGGTATTGCCTTCCGCTCTTTTTCGGCCAGATCAAAACAGTGACTGGAAGAGATCTGCCGCCATGCTCGTACTTGGCTTCTGTTGTCAATCGCGTTGGTCTGGGTAACATGGTAACATTTCTGGTTGTGAAATACAATATAACAAAACAAATGCTTGATGGTCTGTCTGTCTGTCTCTCTCTCTCTCTCTGAGAGTGTGTGTGTGTGTGTGTGTGTGTGTGTGTGTGTGTGTGTGTGTGTGTGTGTGTGTGTGTGTGTGTGTGTGTGTGTGTGTGTGTGTTCATGAGAAAGAGAGAGACAGAGTGAGAGACAGAGAGAGACAAAGACAGAGACACAGAGAGAGACAGAAACAACAAAACAGATGACAGATCTTTAAGATTTTCAGTGTGAAATCTGGATATGCTTTCCATAAGTCTAAGGATATTGTACTGCCAAAAGGAAGCACAAACTTTCTTCTTCTTCCCTTCCTATCCCACCCTTCCATGTATGGCTGTTTCCTTTGATTATTCCAACAACATCCAATGTTATTATGCTGCTCACAATCAGAGTGCATCAACCAGATTGCACCATCTGTTGTCAGCCTTGACTGATGGTAGGTTATTGTAACATTCTTGACATATATGGAGACATGCAAATAGATGCATGTATGAATGTGCATACATACATGCATACACACATACAATCAGGGTGAGAGTGTGGCTTGGGTGTGTGTGACCTGGGTGTGTGTGTGTGTGTGTGTGTGTGAGTGTGTGTGTGTGTGGTGTGTGTGTGTGTGTGTGTGTGTGTGTGTGTGTGTGTGTGTGTGTGTGTGTGTGTGTGTGTGTGTGTGTGTGTGTGTGTGTGTGTGTGTGTGTGTGTGTGTGTGTGTGTGTGTGTGTGTGTGTGTGTGTGTGTGTGTGTGTGTGTGTGTGTGTGTGTGTGTGTGACATGTGTGCATGCATGCAAGTGTGTGTGTGTACAGTTAATTTTGAGTGACCGATCCAATGCATAATTATGTGTATCTAAACTACTAATCATATCCACACCCTCTCACACTCAGAGAGAGAGAGAGAGAGAAACATAGAGAGAGACAGACAGAGACAGAGAGAGAAAGCAAACATAGTTAGACAACACACACACAGACACATGCAGACACACACACAGTAAATATATTCATACACACACATGCATGCACATACATACACACATGCATGCATGCATACATGCACACACATACTGCAAACACATACACACTGCACATGGATATATACATGCATACACGCACACACACACACACACACACACACACACACCACACACAACACACACACACACACACACACACACACACACACACACACACACACACACACACACACACACACTCGTGCAACTGTACCAAAATGACCACCATCATACCATTTCATTTCGAAATACAGAGCATGCATACAACATCAGCAGGTTATCAGTGTCAATAAAAGATGATGCCTCACTCTCAGAGGGCTTCAGCTTGAGGGGGTACAGGAGAGAAAGCTCTTAGCTATATTACTGCCAGCAACCAGACTGATGAAATTACACATATAGAATTTGAGGGTTGGAAATTTCACATATGGAGTTTGAGGGTTGGAAATTACACATACGGAGTTTGAGGGTTGGAAATTACTCATACAGAATTTGAGGGCTGGAAATTACACATACGGAGTTTGAGGGTAGGAAATTGCACATATGGACTTTGAGGGCTGGAAATTACACAACGGATTTTGAGGGTAGGAAATTATACAGAATTTGAGGGCATGGAAATTACACATATGGAGCTTGAGGGTTGGAAATTACACATACAGAGTTTGAGGGTTGGAAACTACACATATGGAGTTTGAGGGTTGGAGATTACACATA
>JAPXFY010000012.1:23982152-24002152 GCA_030674185.1 Monoplex corrugatus
TCTACTTCATAATATTGATCCTTGATTTTATCTGTACATTAAACACTAATTCAGTTATCATGATAATTGAAAAATGCATTTTTCATAATGTTGTTTACATACTCTTTCATGAGGAGCTATGACCTAAAATATGAATATATACTGACTCTGGAAAAGCAAATGTGTTCATAAGCATGTTTATGAGTGAATATTTGTGTGCTGTTGCATAAATTTATATGTGTATGTGCTACCTCACTGTGATATACCTATTTTGTGAAACCAAGTATGAGCCCATGTGTGTTCTATGAGTATGTTTGTATACATGTGTGTGTGTGCATGTACTCATTTCCACATATACCCACTCACACTGCAATGCACAACCTGAACAGATGTATAAACAAACTTCATGCTGTCATCATTCAGCCATAACCACTACCATTGATCTCTGACTCTGCCAGCAACCTATTTGGCATTCAATAAATAATGCACACCTATAATCCGTCCTGTAATCTTCCCTGTCCTAGACAAACAGTCATGGCCTGTCTAGCTGTGGGTATATGATTGATAAGGTTGGCCTGTCTGGTTTGTAAAATGTACAGGCTGAGGACAGAATGACTGTTGTGTTTTCAATGAAACTAGAAAAACTGACAGGCAAAGTTATTATTGTAGTTGAAAGCCCAGCCGACTGCGTAGAGCCATATCAGGGCTAGAACCGCTTCAAAACATAAAACTTCAACAGGAAAAAAAGAAAAGAAAATTAAGTACACGTATCAATGCATTCACGCACATAATCTAAGGAGATGCCCCTGGTGTTGACTACTCTGTCCAATTTATCGCACAGGGGATTTAAAAAACACAACTTAATGAAATATGAGTATACCTGAGGACAACAAAACATATAAAAACAGGCATAAATTACCTAAAATTGCTATCGCATATCTCACCTCCCTAGAGCCAAAAATGCACTTAATACATGTACCCAATTATCAATCCTAAGAAAAAGTACGTAAGACTCTATTGAACACATAAAGGTGAATGGACCATTAAGGCAAAAAATGGTAGGAAGAAATGACAGAAAGCAAGGCAACAAGGCAGAAACAAAGAGAGTGACAGAAATGAGGAAATTTCTAGCACAGATTCCAGAAGGTGGGGATACTATCTATACTGAAAGAGCCGCCGGCATCCCATGGGGGGGGGGGGGGGGGGGGGGGGCAGGCAAAATCCAAGTTCAAATTATGAAACATAATTCAAACAAGAGGTAAGAAATAAGTGTCATTTTACAGACTGATGACAGAAATAAACGAGACAGTCCCACTACCCCACTGTTTTGCCTCCCAAAGTCATTGTGATCTTAAACAAGCACTGGATGAAATAAAACTTGATATGAAATGAGGAGAACGGCAGGCTATCACAAAATGCAGATCCTAAATCCTGTTTGGATCTGTACAAACTTGCCCTTGGCGCCTTGACTTCCACACTTACATATTTGCAACTCCTCAAGGGCCTACCCCTTAGACCAAAATTAGGCAAAGAACCAGCCAGAGCAGTATAGAATTTTTCAAACATATTTTGCAAAAGACGCAGAAAGACACACAAACATACTGTCAGACACACTGCTCTCTCCAGTCCATAAGAAACAATCTCCATAAATATTTTTAAAGGGAGATTGAAAATGGAAACTACATTTGTTATGCCAAAATACTGTTTCATAGGTCCTGTTGAAACAATTTCCCTTTTTCTGTTGCATACAAAACTGAAAATGGTAGTAAAGTACTCTATTAACTATACCTACACTAAAATACTCACAACACTGTTTAAAAGATCCCATGTCTTTAGTCATGTTTGTGACTCAGTGATAGATCTTCCTTCCCAGACCCTCTGTCTGTCTACTATCATCACTCATGCCTAAACCAGTGCAAACTGTTTTTAACAGGCTTAACGCCTGACTTTCATATGGTAAATGTAACTCTTTGTGTGTGTGCATGTGCGTGCGCATGTGTATAGCAAAAAGGAAAAAAAGATATGAAATTGCAAAACACAAATTTGCATCTTCAGAACTGAGTAAACAGTTCCCTCTTGAGCAAATTCCCATTTTTACATGGACTGGGCGCAAATGAATCTGCCAGAGTGTGAGGAATCCCTTTTGAAATTCTAAATTCCAACCACATTCAGCCGGACCTGTTCTGAACATTAGAACAATTTCAATCTGTCTCCCTGTCTATTTTGAACACAATGATAGGATTACATGTACCTTTAAAAGTGTGTTAGTATCGAAGTAAAATCATGCTATGAATGATTAAAAGAAAGAGGAAATACATAGGTTGGAGGGAGGAAGAAAAAGAGAGAAGGAGAGAGAGAGAGAAAGAGAGAGAGAGAGAGGCACAGACAGACAGACAGACAGAGACAGACAAGAGAGAGACAGAGAGACACACAGTAAAAGAGAAGAAGGAGAGACTGACAAAGAGAGAGGTGGAGAGAGACAGGAAGAAGGAAACAGGGAGAGGGAGGGGGAGGGACAGAATGAGACGAGGAAAGGAAAAGAAACAGAAGGAGAGAGTCTGAGGGAGGGAGACAGAGAGGCGAAGTGAATACAAGCATGTGCGCGTGTGTGTGTGAGCATGTGTGTGTCTAAGGTAGAAACAGAGGAGAGAGAAAAGGAGAGAGAGAGCAAGACGAGACAGACACAGAGAGAGAGAGAGAGAGAGAAGAGAGAGGAGAGAGAGAGAGAGAGGAGAGAGAGAGAGAGAGGAGAGGAGAGAGAGAGAGAGAGAGCATGAATCTTCTGCATACACAGCCATTCAGGCAAGGTCATTTGAGAGACAAAGAGAGGGGGCAAAAGGGACAGACACAGAGAGGGGGAGAGAGAGAGTCAGAGGCCCAACCTCACAAGCATAAGGTTTAGGAGGGATGACATGGTACAGACCTCATGTCCCTGAAGCCAACTTCATGTAGGCTTCAATACCAGCAGCGCACAGACCAGTCCTCCACTCCCTGCTCCTGAACGATGCACTTTATAACATATCAGATGGGAAATACCCCTGCTCTGATATGATCTTTTTGGCAGTGTTATGAGATTCAAGGCTAGGACTTATGATAGGGCTAGGGTTCGATATTGAGCTGGGGCTGGGCTTAAGGGAGGATTGGGGTTAAGACTTAACCTTGTCTGCCCTGACTTGAGCTCCACAACAAAAACAAAATTCTCTGGCAGTGTGAATTTCCTATTAGCCTGGAATTCGCTGAGAGTCAAGCTGGATATTCCTGATAACCCAGGAATACGGTCTCAGAAGGTTAAGATAAGGTAAGGTTTAATGTTAGGGTTAAAGTCCATCTCATCACCTTTATTGCTTTAGCTTCCCCCACCCTGAACAGGTCCGGGTACCTAATAGTAGCTGGGTGGAACGGAGGGAACATCACGATTTCTTTGGGCCAGATCTGAACCCATGCAGTCAGACTGGAAGGCAGGAGCTCTAATGGACATGTGGGTCAGACCTGAACCCATGCAGTCAGACTGGAAGGCAGGAGCTCTAACGGACATGTGGGCCAGATCTGAACCCGTGCAGTCAGACTGGAAGGCAGGAGCTCTAACGGACATGTGGGCCAGACCTGAACCTGTGCAGTCAGACTGGAAGGCAGGAGCTCTAATGGACATGTGGGCCAGACCTGAACCTGTGCAGTCAGACTGGAAGGCAGGAGCTTTAATGGACATGTGGGCCAGACCTGAACCTGTGCAGTCAGACTGGAAGGCAGGAGCTCTAATGGACATGTGGGCCAGACCTGAACCTGTGCAGTCAGACTGGAAGGCAGGAGCTCTAATGGACATGTGGCAGCTGACCAGACAGATGGAACACCTAGATGTGGCAGACTGAACCTGTGCAGCATGGAAGGCAGGAGTCTAATGGACATGTGGGCCAGACCTGAACCTGTGCAGTCAGACTGGAAGGCAGGAGCTCTAATGGACATGTGGGCCAGACCTGAACCCATGCAGTCAGACTGGAAGGCAGGGGCTCTAACGGACATGATGGACTAAAATAGGCAAGCCACTGTACAGCCTGGCAGCAGTGAGAAACCGTCTCTTGACTACTGAGCCAGGAAAATGGCCTCACTGCAGCTTAACACCGACTTTTATGGACTCTCAGTGCTGTGACCGTGATTGAATTACTGGGTCTGGCGATGTGTCAGGAGCGGCACTAGGGCAACGCCATTATGAGGTGTCACAGAAGATGAGGTCGAGAAAAATAGCGTTACATGGGACGGGGGGGGGGGGGGGGGGGGGGGGGGAGGGGGAGGAGTGCGGGAAGGATGGGAAGCAAGCGTCATAGTCAAATGGTTAGGGTTTAGGGCTTATGGTTTGGGCATAGGGCTTGTGGTCTGGGCACAGGGCTTGTAGTCAGGGCATAGGATTTGTGGCTAGGGACAAGGGCTTTGTGGCTAGGGCATAGGGCTTGTGGCTAGGGCATAGGGCTTGTGGTCAGGGGCATAGGGCTTTTCCTGGATTTCCATGTGGAAGGTCTGGGTTTGATCCTGCAAGGGTGCAACCTGGTCGGTAAATGGTAGGAGTTTTTTTTCCCAGTTTCTTGGGACAACATACGTGCTTGCACCCTCACTGTGTGTACAAGCACACAGAACATAAAATATGCACATTAAGGATCCTGCAAGCCATGTCAGTGTTTGGTGGCTAATGAAAACACAAAAACAACCCCGCATACCCACACCCCAAAACAGGGTATAATTGCTTTAACAGCATGGTACCATTGGTAAACACAAAAAAAAGTCCATACATGTAAAATCTCATTTTTAATTCTATATTCAAGTGCATATAAAAGATGCATCTTATGAACACACACACACACACACACACATGATGCACACACACACACACACACACACACACACACACACACACTTGATGCACACACACACACTTGATGCACAGACATAACACACTTGATGCACACAAACGCATTCTTGATGCACCACACACAACTTGATGCACATACACACACTTGATGCACACATATACACACACTTGATGCACACACACACACCCTTGATGCATACACACACACACACACACATACACACACACACACTTGATGCACACACACACACACACACACTTGATGCACACACACACACACACCACACACACTTGATGCACACACACACACCACACACCCTTGATGCATACACAACACACACACACTACACACACACACTTGATGCACACATATACACACACTTGATGCACACACACACACACACACCCTTGATGCATACACACACACACACACACACATACACACACACACACACACACACACACACTTGATGCGCGCACACACACACACTTGATGCACACACACACACACTTGATGCACACACACACTCTCTCTCTTCTCTGTCTCACACACAGAGATGAAGGAGAGAGAGAGAGAGGAGAGAGAGAGAAGAGAGAGAGAGAGAGAGAGAGAGAGAAGAGAGAGGGGAGAGAGAGAGAGAGAGAGAGAGGATGGGGCAGAAAAAATAGGATTACATGCAAGATAATTAATATTGCCATCATGAGGTGGCACAGCCATGGGGCGGAAAAAGGCATCATATGGAAGACAGGAAAAGGAAAAAAAAAAAAAAAACATAACGAAGACGAGACAGGAAACAAGATTTATCTTCATCATCTGCCGGGCGAATTACAAGTGCTATTACGGGCTGTCCCATCACCCACACCAGGTCGGGGTCTGAGGCGGTAAAGTCCTCAACTGTTCTCATGGCCAGCATCATAAAAGAGGTACCCATCTCATTTCCCATCACTGCTTTATCTTCTTCAGCCTAGTAAAGAGCCAGGCACCCATTCACATTTTGGTGGTCTGGAGACCACAGGGGCAATTTTTTCAGTGACCAGAGACACATACTCATTCATAGCTGGGTAGACAGGAAGCCACACACAGCATTTTCCTACAGATGGACTTGAACCTATGGCATCAGACTGAAAGGCAGGAGTCTTAGTGGATACGTTCAACTAAAATGAAATGGGCAAGCACCACACGACTTGGCAGCAAAGAAACAGTCTCCTGGGTACTGAGCCAGGAAATTGGCCTCACTGCCGCTTAACACCGACTTTTATGGACTCTCAGTGCTGTGACTGTGATTGAATTACTGGGTCTGATGGTACGTCAGTGAGCAGCAATGAGCAGTACGGGGATAATTAATAATGCCATTATGAGGCGGCACAGCAATGGGGTGGAAAACAGAATTATATGGAAGATGGCCAGGAAAAAAAATCGAGCCTTTCCTACAATCACCCATTTTAGACAATTCTTTTTGCCTGTGACATTAAAGAAGCTTCCATTGCAATAAAACTTGACATTCACGAAGAAAATGGTAGATTGTAACAATGGTGAAAACATACCTGAAATATTTTCTGGTGTTCATGAGAAAGTGCTGTTCACACACCATCCTCAAAAAGTGTTGATTTTAGACAATGTCTTGGTCTGTGTGTTTGACCTTGACACTCCCTATCCTCAAAACATGTGTACTTGAGAATTCTCAACAATCCACACCTCTGTCCCAAATTTGGTAAAGATCCATCCAGAAACAGCAAAGAAAATCTTGCTCACACATTTTGATATTTTGGTAACAGACTGACAAACAGGCACACACACATATCCCTTGTGAGTAGTATGGGTAAACAAAAATTAAATAAATAAAATCAGATATAATATTTTTGTGGGGTTTTGTGGGAGATTAAAACAGGAACATACTGAAGGTAGGGCAGAAAAGAGATTTATCATCATTGTACACAAATTAATAATGAAGTGCTATTACAGGTTGTCCCATTACCAGTGTGCAAGGTGAATAATAAAATGCTATTATGAGTTGTCTCATTGCATGCCATTAGGTTGGTGAATAAATAGAGGCAAATCTCAACTTTTCTCAAGGTCAGCACCATAAGGATGTTGAACAATCCACATCTCATCCAATCCTGAGGAGTCAGGCAAGGTTGTGTTTTGTCACCAGATCTGTTTTCACTTTACAGCGAAAACATCACAAGAAACCTAGAAGAATACCTTGGATTAAAGGTTGGAGGAAAAATGATAAACAACATTCGATACGCAGAAGACACTGTGCTAATGGCAGAAAATGAAATTGACCTACAAAACCTTGTGATAGATAATAGAAATAGAAATCAAAAGTAAAGGGTTGGAGCTAAATCGCAAGAAGACTGAAGTCATGATAATCAGTAAAAAACATGAAATCCCCTCATGCAAAATAACAGCAAACAGCACAATCTTGAGAAACGTTGATATGTTTAAGTATCTGGGAACGATCATCCCACCAGACAGCAGATGTACATCAGAAAAAATAGCCAAAGGAATCGGCCAAGCCAAAACAAAACAGCATTCAAGAAGATGAAAAGCATTCTACCCAACAAATGCCTATCAATTAACATCAGGAAGAGACTTCTTGAATGTTATACAGATCCGATAATGCTATACGGTTGTGAGGCATGGACAGTCAGCAAGCAAAGCCAGAGTAAGTTTGAGGCAGCCGAGATTTGGTTTCTTAGAAGAATGGTGAGAGTTCCATGGACAACAAAGAAAACGAAAGAGACAGTCTTGATGAAGGCAGACACATGAAGACCATTGGTAAGGAAGATTAGGAAAAGACAGGCAACTTTTATAGGCCATTTTATGAGGAAAGGGGAATTAGAGCACCTGGTCACAACAGGAAAGCTGAAGGGAAAGAGAGCACCAGGTAGACCCAGGGGAAAAAAATATTGGATGGACTTGCAGAGTGGCTGATGACAATGAGGGTGGAAGATGTGCTTGCGGCAACAAGGGATAGATGCATATGGAGGGCCATGATCGCCAACGCCATGTGGCAGGGCACTTGATGATGATGATGCCATCTCAAGTATAACGGGCCCTATGCTATCTGAAGTATAACGGGCCGCATGCTATCTCAAGTATAACGGGCCGCATGCTACTCTGGTATAATGGGCCCTATACTATCTCACTATCTGGCAGCAGTAAAACGGTTTCTTCTGACTATTAAGTCAGGAGACTGGCCTCATTGTGGTTTGACTCTGTCTGCTATGGGCTCTTGGTGCTGTAACCATGATTGGATTACTGGGTCTGATGGTGTGTCGGTTAACTGCAATGACAACATTTGGGTAACGCCATTATGAGGTGTCATGTCAGACAAGGCAGAAAATCAGATTACTCGGAAGACTGAGCAACAAAAGAAAAACAAAAGTGGGGGTAGGGAGGGGGGAGGGGGATCGTATATAAACTGCCGAAGAAGAAACAGATTATTTTCATTATGATATCACACACACACACACACACACACACACACACACACACACACACACACACACACACACACACCACACTAACTTTAGAATCAAAGAAAAGGGTAAATAACAACCAGTGCTAATATGAGTATGCACGTAGGACCAAAACAAGCACTACTTTTGTTGTTGTTGCTGTTGTTTTCTACCATTCCCACTTTTCCTGGATGCAAGTATGCTCAAACCAAAGAGGTATTATGTTGATAAACAGTCTGCATACTCCATCTTTGGTGGGCAATCATGCTGTGCTGTATGTTGATAAACAGTCTGCATACTCCACCTTTGGTGGGCAATCATGCTGTGCTGTATGTTGATAAAGTCTGCATACTCCACCTTTGGTGGGCAATCATGCTGTGCTGTATGTTGATAAACAGTCTGCATACTCCAACTTTGGTGGGCAATCATGCTGTGCTTTATGTTGATAAACAGTCTGCATACTCCATCTTTGGTGGCAATCATGCTGTGCTGTATGTTGATAAACAGTCTGCATACTCCACCTTTGGTGGGCAATCATGCTGTGCTTTATGTTGATAAACAGTCTGCATACTCCACCTTTGGTGGGCAATCATGCTGTGCTGTATGTTGATAAACAGTCTGCATACTCCACCTTTGGTGGGCAATCATGCTGTGCTGTACCTTGATAAACAGTCTGCATACTCCACCTTTGGTGGGCAATCTTGCTGTGCTTTATGTTGATAAACAGTCTGCATACACCTTTGGTGGGCAATCATGCTGTGCTTTATGTTGATAAACAGTCTGCATACTCCACCTTTGGTGGGCAATCTTGCTGTGCTTTATGTTGATAAACAGTCTGCATACTCCACCTTTGGTGGGCAATCATGCTGTGCTTTATGTTGATAAACAGTCTGCATACTCCACCTTTGGTGGGCAATCATGCTGTGCTTTATGTTGATAAACAGTCTGCATACTCCACCTTTGGTGGGCAATCATGCTGTGCTGTATTTTGATAAACAGTCTGCATACTCCACCTTTGGTGGGCAATCATGCTGTGTTATGCTGATGAACAGTCTGCATACTCCATCTTTGGTGGGCAATCTTCTTCAAAAGAACTCTTTACAACCATGAATCATCTCCTTGCCACACGAAAAGATTTACCTCTCCCAACAAAATACAATAATGAAGAACTCCCATCTGTATTCTCCAAGTATTTTACCACCAAAATACAAACTCTTCGTGACAAGCTTGATAGGACACCCTGTCAACCATGCCCACCTGACCCTTCCTTCTCTGGCACACCTTTTACTACTTTTACACCAGTCTCACAAGAAGAAATTCTCAACACAATCAGATCCATGTCGTTCAAAACCTGTGAACTGGATCCTCTTCCAGGTTCTCTCTACTCCAACTGTCTCCCTACTCTCCTCCCATTCATCACTGACATCATCAACACTTCTCTTCAAACTAGAATTGTCCGGATTCTTTCAAGTCTGCTATCGTTCACCCTCTCCTCAAGAAATACAACTTAGATTCAAATGAACTGAAAAACTACCGGCCTATCTCTAATCTCTCTTTCTTGTCAAAACTCCTTGAAAAAGTTGTCCTCAACAAGCTGAACTCTCACCTGTCTGCCAACAATCTCCTCAATCCTTTCCAATCAGCCTACCGCCAGTGCCACAGCACTGAAACTGCCCTACTACACATTCTCAACAATCTCCTCCTTGCAACTGATACTGGCAAAGTCTCTCTCCTCACACTCCTCGATCTGTCTGCAGCCTTTGATACCACTGATCATGGTATTCTCCTTTCTAGACTCCATCATACTTTTGGCATCTCTGACACTGCTCTCTCCTGGTTCACTTCATATCTATCAAACAGAAAACAAACTGTTCTCATCAATGGTACTTACTCTCAACCTGCATACCTGACCTTGGTGTTCCACAAGGATCTGTCCTTGGCCCTGTTCTTTTCACTCTTTACACCTCCCCCATGTCCACTATCATCAACTCCCACTCTATAAAACACCACCTCTATGCTGATGACACCCAACTTCAAGACAGTGACTCACCTGACAATGTACAGCACCTCTTGACTCGCACCACTGAGTGCTACTCGGACATTAAGAACTGGATGACATACAATAAATTCCAGCTTAATGACGACAAGACAGAAGCTATCCTCACTGGCACCCGTCAGAAACTTTCTCAGCTGCCCCCTCTTTCTCTCTCATTATGTAACACATCAGTCCCAATTTCTGACTCAGCTAAAAACCTTGGTGTCTGCCTTGAATCTACCCTCTCCATGAACAACTTTGTTTCTCAAACTGACAGATCTTGCTACTATCACCTCCATCGTATAAGCCTGATCAGGAAGTATCTCTCTGCTGAAACAACTGCAAAACTCGTTCTCTCCTTCATAATGTCTTGCATTAACTATTGCAATTCACTCCTGTCTGGTCTTCCTGCCTCCACCATCCACATCCTACAGCGCATTCAAAACAATGCTGCTGCTGACGAAAATGTGACCATATTTCTCCTCTCCTGGCACAACTTCACTGGCTCCCTGTATCAAAGCGCATACAGTACAAACTAGACACCATGTGCTACAAAAGCCTCAATAACGCAGCCCCCGATTACCTGTCAAGCCTACTTGAGATCTATCTTCCCTCACGTACCCTCCGCTCTGCCTCCAATCCTCTGACTTTTCGCTTTCCACACACTAAGCTCAATACCTACGGTCCACGAGCCTTCTCTGTTTCTGGTCCACTCTCCTGGAACAAACTTCCTCTCTCAGTCCATCAGCAACCTACTTTTGTCTCCTTCAAGTCCGCTCTCAAAACTCACCTTTTCTCCTCTGCATGAAATCCTGACCTCACTCATCCCCCTCTGTAGCCTGTCTCCGCTCGGAGTGGAATCACATTGTAATATATATTTGTATATAATATGCTCTCTATAATTTTCCATTGCTTTTATTCTTTTTCCCCATTTATAGCCATGTGTGAGTGTGTGTGTGTGCGTGTGTGTGTGCGCGTGCATATGTGTATGTTCAGCGCTTAGATTTGATTTCTATCCAGATTTTGCGCTATATAAATATTGTAATTATTATTATTATTATAATCCATCTCTGGTGGGCAATCATGCTGTGCTTTATGTTGATGAACAGTTTGCATACCCCATCTTTGGTGGGCAATCATGCTGTGCTTTCATGTTTCCATAAGCCACTGAACACTAACATGACTTACAGGATCTGTAACATGCATATTTGATATTCTGCATGTGTATACAAATGAAAGGTGTTTAGGTATTAACGGGTCTGCACACACGTTGAACTTGGAGATAAGAAAACTCTCCACACTTTACTCACAAGGCAGGAGGTAATCCTGGTAGGATCAAATCCCAGACTTACTGATGGAAATCTGACATCTTACCCACACAAATTCAAATGTCAAGTGACCAAAGAGCTGTGTAGTCTCTCCACTACTCAGGAGAATGGCCTCGCTGTGGCTCAACACTGATTCTTATAGACTCCTGCTGCTGTACCATGCTTGAATTACTGGGTCAGTGAACTGGAATGAGTGGCATCAGGGTAATGCCATTATGAGGTGTCACGGAGGATGAGGCAGAAAAATGGATTACATGGAAGGTTGGGCAGAAAGTAAGGGATTCTACCAAACATGGAACAAGAAAAAAAGACCCCCCTACTTTTTTCTGTTTTGGGGTTGCAACTCCCATGTGCATCAGAACACATATTTTTAGACATCCATGATAGTCAAGAGGGTAAATGTCAAGACTCCCAACTGGAAATTCCTGGGTCTAATCCGCCTAGACACTGAGGTCTGGTGGATAACAGAACATATTTCTGTGTGTGCAGACCTATTGTGCCAAAATCCCCTTTGTCTATGTATACACATACAGATTATCAAATATGCATGTTAAGATCCTGGAAATGCCCACTAAAGATGCAGACTATGCAACAACATGTGGAATTTGGCACTAAAAAAAATCTGATTGTAAGTAATATGTAGTGAATCGAAATAGTCTGGAATTGGAGAATAGAATACTATACAAAAATGATTTACAATGTGTATCTACACACAAATACAGATATAGATACCAAGATATAGATACAGATATCTATAGATATATGTACACATACATGCATATACATACAAGTTGGCTTTTACATGTATGGCTGTTTTCTTATCTGCCATTAAAGCAGTCATACTGTTTTCCATGAGTGTGCATGCAGGGTATTTATGTGTTTCCTTAAGTCACCAAGCACTGGCATGGCTTGAAGGATCTTTAAAATAGGTTATCTGATGTTCTGAATGTGACTACACATGAAGGGGGCTCAGGCACTAGCAGGTCTGCCCTAACATTGACGGAGGAATAAAAAAAAATTGCACCTTTATCCATCAAGCAGTGCTTGACTGAACCCAGACCCTCCTGTGACCACTCAAACTTTTGTGCCAGTTCTTGGCAGTTAGGGCACAACAGACAAGTTGTTTAGGACGTCAGACTTTCAGTAAGAGGGGGTAAACTTGATCCTGTCTGACAGCACATGGTGGGTAAAGTGTGGAGATTTTTCTGATCTCCCAGCTCAAACTGTGTGCAGACCTGGGAAAGTCTGAACCAGCAGAGCATCCAATATACACAATTAACATCCTGTGTGTAAATCATGTCCATTGGCTTGTGCAAACAAGAAAGCACCTGCACGCAACCTACCCACCCTCAAAACTGGAGTATGACTACAAATATGGTGAGACAACCCACTGCATGGAAGGCATATAGATACACAGACTTAGCAGCGTCATATATAGTAATGCCTACACAGTTGAAATAAAAATGGGGCACAGAAAAAAAAGAAACATTTCCATCACTTCAGGAAACTGAAATAAAACAGTAACTCGAGTCAACTCGAGTCAGCTTGCATGTTTCTCAAACGCCCACTCATCCCTCATCTACCTTCTCTAAATCTATAAACAAGCATTCTTTTCTTATCGATCAGTACATCATGGCTAAAAATATCTTCTTTTACATCTTATTGTTTATACTGCCTTTCAGGGGGTGGGGGGGGGGGGGGGGGATTAAGTTTCATCACAAACAGTTCAGACACTGATTCACTCAATTACGTAGATATATTCATAATAATGACTCTGTGGGGAAAAAATTAAGTTTCATCGCTAGTAACAGTTCTGATACTGACTTGCTCAATTACGCAGCAGATATTAGAAACAGACTACACACTAACCTCTGTTGCTATAAATGGCACAGAGACAGAGAGGGGATGAAGGAACACAGTAAGAAAGAGACAGAGGGTGAAGGGGTAGAGGAAAAGAGAAATTATGGGGGGGGGGGGAGGGGGGGAGAGAGAGAGAAAGCGGAGAGAGAGAAATTAGGGGGGGGGGGGGTGAGAGAGAGAGAAGCGAGAGAGAGAGAGAGGACAGAAATGAACAGGGAGAAAGACTAGAAAAAGGGGAAAAGGAGGTGGGGTGAAAGAGATACAAACAGAGGAGAGAGGAGAGAGAGAGAACAAGCATGCGAGAGAGAGCAAGAGAGAGAGATAGAGAGACAGACAGACAGACAGACAGCAGACAGACAGACAAGACCAATGGAGAGAAGAGAGGGCTGTTTAATCTCAATGTTTATTTAACAATATTTCTTCACATTTTCATCACTTTTTTGTGCTTCATTTTCGCATTTGTGAAACAGCTGTCAGATCAGACATCAATACTGTGCCACCAAAGACAGAGAATGCAGACTGTGCAGCTACACAATGCCTGCATAGTGTGGGCAAAACAACATGGATACAGCTATCCAGGAAAATGGAACACTACATATACAAAACTATGCATTTTGCAATCATTCATACTTTTCCTGGGGTGAAATGGTTAAAATCAAAATGAAATGCTCAAATGTGTGTGTGCATATACATATGCATCTGCTTATGTGTGCGCATGCGTGCATGCATCATATATGCATGCATGCACGCATGTGTGTGTGTGTGTGTGTGTGTGTGTGTGTGTCTGTGTCTGTGTTGTGTATGTGTGTGTGTGTCTATGTGTGTGTGTGTGTGTTTGGTGTCATGTGTCACGTGGTGCATATGGTGAGACTGACTGAAAGGAGTTTGGAAGTGTATTGGTGAGTTGGAATGGTGTGAGAGTAACATCATTATGAGACGACACAGTGGGGGTTGGAGGTGGGGGTACAGAAAAAGGAGTACATGGGGGTGGGCAGGAAGAAAGGATCATTTTCATCTTACTAGATAAAGGTGTAGCTTAGTAAGCTTGACTGTTTCATGAACGTCACTTTGTGCTCCTCATTTACCTTATAGATTCCAACTGTCTGAAATAACTATGGGCTCTGTTACACTGATCACTAAACCACATCTTAAAATGTCTTTTATGACACTTTAATTTTACTTTTTTAATTCTACTTTTTATTTCTACTGTTACAGAAAACATTATATTTAATTAACACAAAAATAGTTCTGAACCTGACTTCATGAATTACAGAGGCTTTAGAAATAGAATTTCTGTTGCCATAAACAGCCAAGACTGAGAGAGAAAGGAGGTGAGGGGAGACATGAAGAGGGTGGAAGAAAGAGAAGAAAAATAAGAGCTTCAAATTCAGATTCAAATGATTTATTCACACTAGGTCTTGGCCCGTTTTGATGGCAGTTTGTACATGAAATGCGTGTAATTATTTCTTATAACATGTGCATATATGTAATAACATTTGCTAATACAGAACATATAACTAATACTTGGATGAAGAAAAACAAAAGAGAGAGACATGAACATATTGGCATTGAGTGACACAAGAGTCATATTACAGTGCGGTTCTTAAGTTAAACACAGCTATGTTTTAGGTCCACATCAGACTTATTGATTACATGAACATGGTGAAACCATGGAATTCAACATCTTGCAGCCATCTGGCTGCAGAAGTTAGCTTTGCATGTGAGGTAACTTGGGGGACTTTAGAGTTTGGGTCTAGTTATCAACACTCAAACAAATAAACAAGCTCAGGCTCAGAGTCCTCGTCGACATACAGACAAGAGCTCCCATCTTCCAGTCTGACAGCAAGAGTTCAGCAGCCATGACTTGGGTAAAACTGAACAGCTTCCAGTCCACCCAGTTGTGACTGGGTATCCGACCCTAACTAGGGCAAAGGAAAAAGCAAGCAGCAAGGGGAAAAAAATGGGCAGAGTTCTAATAATACTAGCTATGTGGAAAGTTCAGACGTCTACCTCTCTCACTCCCCTATGACTTCAGGGTTATGGCCTGCCTGCTGTTTGCTGCCCATCTTAATGCTGCAACCATTATTGTGGTATCAGCATACTTCTTCATAGGTCCCCCTCATCCCCACTTCTATTTCAACACCTTGCAAGCACACAGGATTTTGCACTGGCTTAAAAAGTCTTCCTAGATTTTACTAGCAGATCTGGGTGGAGCACATACACAACAGTTGGAGTGAAATGATTCCCTCCTGAACAAATTCAAATTCAATTCAAATTTACTTTACAGTTAAATGGAACAGTTTCTGTGACCTCAGTTTTGGTTTCCTTTATCACTTCCATACCTGAGATGAGTTCACGCTGAGGTTTTCGGGAGTCAGTGGTTCATGGGGGCTGACAATGGAGATCTGTGATGGTTTCCTTGGGGGATTTCTCATTCAGTCTGGCTCTGCGACTGAGCAATTACTATTGTTAGCAGGGGGTTTAGCTGGTAATACCCTTAGCAAGTTGACTTAGAATTCAGAGCACGAACTGCTGAACTTCACCGAAGAGACCAAGCAGCAGTGCAGTGTCTCCTGTAATGGGTGGCTTGACATCTCTAGCTCTAGGTCCCACTGGCTCCCAGAATGGTTCATGGTGTGCTGAGGAGCCAGAGTGAACGGCATGAGATCAATGCTACTGAGGAAGCATGGAAGTTGGGGGAGAAACAAAAAAAACAAACAAACAAAAAACGCACTCACAAAAATCAGTTGACATATTTGGGACTTAGAAGTTGGATCTAAGTAGTAACACTCAGTTTCCTATAGATTTCCTACATCTGTTGTGTGCGTGAGAGCAGAGTTGGCTATCCCCATCAATAATGTTTATTTAGGTTACATGCAGACGCACTGTCGTCCAAAGATTTTTTCCCCACACTCGCTGACAAACCACTTGAGCTGTTTCGACATGTCTGTTCTATATTTACTTCGGTAAATCCCAAGAAACTGAATCTGCAGCAGTGTGTGTGTGTGTGTGTGTGTGTGTGTGTGTGTGTGTGTGTGTTGTGTGTGTTGTGTGTGTGATGTGTGTGGTGTGTGTCATGTGTGTGTGTGTGGTGTGTGTGTGTGTGTGTGTGTGTGTGTGTGTGTGTGTGTGTGTGTGTGTGTGTGGTGTGGTGTGTGTGTGTGTGTGGGTGTGGTGTGTGTGTGTGTGTGGTGTGTGTGTGTGTGTGTGTGGTCAAAACCTGTACTGGATTTCTATGGTGTAAATGTGGTCAATATCTGTCAATATATGGCTAAGGTTATTAGTGTGTTTATTTGGTTGGTAAGTTTTTAAACACGTTTATTTTACTTCCATCCTGTTCTCATGCTGCTCCATGCTGTTTTAAACAAAAATTCTTGTTTTCAGTTAACACAATCACTGATTAAAGAAAAAAAGAAGAATAATAAACAAAACAAAACAAAACAGAAACAACGCAGTCACTGTGACTATATGACTTGTACCCAAAAAACAGGCTTTCATTATTTTAATGTTGAGATCAGTTGGATTTGTTTTTGTGTTTTGATTTGTTTTGTTTTGTTTTTTAAAATCCTTAAGTGATGAGCAGTAAGTGAGAAAATATACAAATCTAATGAAGATATGTTCCATTTGGGACAAATCATTCCTCTTTGTGTGTGTGTGTGTGTGTGTGTGTGCGTGTGTGTGTGTGTGTGGTGTGTGTGTGTGTGTGTGTTGTGTGTGTGTGTGTGTGTGTGTGTGTGTGTGTGTGTGTGTGTGTGTGTGTGTGGGTGTGGTGTGTGTGTGCAGTGTGGTGTGTGCGTGCGCACGCACAAATGTGCGTTGTGTGTGCACGAGTGTGTGTGTGCATGCTTGTGAGGCTGCATACATGCACATGCATATGCCTGCTAGCGTGCATAAAGCTGAGAGTATGTGTGCATAAAATTTGACAGTCTTGCCCATTCAACCCCACAGCCTTTCTGTCTGGTCAGACTGGATGCATGACCTGGATCTGACAGGGAAAGCCTGGGAATATCAACACATTTTCAACAGAGATTCATGGCTATCAGACAGATCAATATGTGCTTTATCCAAAGCTGCCAGTAATGGCTGTAAGACTCCTTGATCCTATGCAAAAGTCTAGTAAATGCATTGGGCCGCAGTTTGGCTGGTTAGTTGTCTTTTCTCATGTGTATGTTTCATGACCTGAAGCTCTTTTATGCACTCAAAGACATACCAGTGGGCTATTACATTATTACTATTACTATTACACATGTAAGGCAATATGTCAACCCTACCATTTGGACAGTAATACTCATCGTTTTCAGGGCTGTGCATACACCGTTTGTATTTTTTTTTTTCTTCATTTTTTTCATGTTTCCATTAGCCACCAAATGCTGACACAGTTAATAGGATCTTTAACCCTTTGACTCCCACACACTATACATCAATTGCAAAAACTTAATCCTCTGACTCTCTCACCCTATCCACCAGCTTTCTGCAGGAAGCTGGTGGATTGGGTGAGGAGTCAGAGGGTTGTTTCTCTTTTGCTAGCATGGTTGAGAATGCAGGGGGTGGATAGACATGGTGCAGGAGTCAAAGGGTTAATGTGCATACCAGAAGTTCTGTGAGCCCGTCAAAGGGGGTTCAGGAACTAACAGATACATATATGTTGACATAGGAGATGAAGAAAAAATCTTCACTCCTTACCCACAAAGTGTAACCTAAGCAGGTTTGATTGAACACAGACCTTTCAACTGAAAAACCAATGTCATATTCCTAACCAGACCTTTTCTTTCTTTTTTTTTTTATCTTATTTTTTTGGTGTGTGTGTGTGTGTGTGTGTGTGTGCGCGCAGCGCATGTGTGTTTGAGTTGTTTTTGTTTTTTGTTTGCATTGTGACTTTTCTTGGCTGTGTGTACACACATTGACTTTTCTTGGAAGTATGTATGCAAACTGTTCAGCCTGTATTGTGTTAGCCACATGTTGCTGCACAGCTTGCATACTCAGTTGGGTGTGCACGCTGGATGTTTTCTTGTCTCCATAAGCCACAATACACTGACATGACTTAAGCCGTAAGGATCCACACATGCTGACCTTGGAGATCAGGACAATCTTCAACTTTACTCACAATACAGGAGGTATCAAGGCAGAGTTGAACCCAAACCCTCCGACTGGAAGTCTGATATCTTATCTACTTTACTACTGCACCCACTGCATGGTTGTGTTAGATCCTGACTCCTTTATAAAAAATCTATGGGCCTCAAATAGTTTTTGCATAGCAAGATAAGACTCGACTTAACATTAAAGATCTTAGTCAAGCCTGTCAATTGAGTCAACCAGCTGCTGAGTTTATCATAACAAAATACAATCTGATATATTCTCGTGATTTCTTTTTTTAAGGACAACCAAACACATGAAACAACCTTGCCTGGCAAATTTCAACATTTTAGCCATACTTCTTATGACTTTCCAAGTTTCCTTTATGAATCATTTTCATGTAAAGAATACAAATGTGACCCCTGAAGACAAAATCAACCACAAATCACGCAATACAAATTGAACAAGAGGAATGAAAAGACGATCAGAGGCCAGACAATGAAAACATATTTTGCAGAACTTTCTATCATTTCCCATTCACACATTTAGAAAAGAATAAAATTTTAATGATACAAAAGATGACTTTGCTGCTTTCAATGCCTGCAGTGATATTATCTTGAACATTACAAATAAGCCAACACAACTTCAGAAGACACAAAAGTTGACTGACTGCATGAAAACTGCAAATTATATTGTATCTTATCCACTCGAAAAGTTTATTTTACTGTGATTGAGACTGTTGCTAACCACTTCAATCAGATACATGATTAAATCTTTGAGCCTTGTTTTCTCAAAATGGCCAATCCTGCATTTACAGGCTTAAAAACATTAATTCTATCAATTTTCAACAGTAAAAAAAAATTGCTATCGTTACAAACTATATAGTCTGTATTTTTCCAGTATACAAAATTAGCAAAAATGTGCAAAATGCAACTTCAGGATATTTTGAGAGGATAAGTCACATATATTTCTTTTTCAATCTACAGACTTTTTATTTTTTAACAATGTTCAAAATAAAGAAATGATGTTTCCTGTAAAATGAAACTTAATTCATTCCTCTCTCTCTCTCTCTCTCATCTCACTCACTCACACACCACCACACACCACACACACACACACACACACACACACACACACACACACACGCACATGATAAACAAAAAAATGAAAAGTATTTTTCGGGGGTGTGTGTGTGTGTGTGTGTGTGTGTGTGTGTTGTGTGTGTGTGTGTGTGTGTGTGTGTGTGTTGGGGTGTGTGTGGTGCGTGCGTGCATGCGCATGTGCGTGTAATACAAATAAATGACTTTTACATGTATACATTATTATGCAATTTTATACACACACACACACACACACACAACATATATATATATATATATATATATATATATATATATATATA
>JAPXFY010000012.1:24007152-24017152 GCA_030674185.1 Monoplex corrugatus
AAAAGAAATGAATATGAATATAAATAATATGAACATGAATAAAAATATGAATATGAATTTGAACATAGATATGAACATATGAATATAAATGATTTTTATGTTGGTGGTAGGGTTAGGAATGAATTCCACACATGAGATCTTGAGTCCACGGCTGTATCAGCAGAGCCAGCAAGCCCAAGATTCAGAGCTTGCTGAAGGAAGATTCATGCACTCAGACAATGCCATAGGACTCAGCTACTTAAATCTGCTAGCAAGTATCTGGCAGTTCCCCGTAAGCCTGTATAAAAACTTGTGCGCTGGCAAGATTTTGAATAAGGAATCAGAAACGGTACGCAAGAGGGGGGGGGGGTGAGGGCATCATCATCATCATCATCATCAAGTGCCTTGCCGCATGGCGTTGGCGATCATGGCCCTCCATCTGTTTCTATCCTTTGTTGCCTCAAGCACCTCTTCCACCCTCTTTGTCTTTAGCCACTCTGCAAGTCTGTCCAGTATCTTCTCCCTGGGTTTACCTGGTGCTCTCTTTCCCTCCAGCTTTCCCGTTGTGACCAGGTGCTCCAAATCCCCTTTCCTCATAAAATGGCCTATAAATGTTGCCTGTCTTTTCCTAATTTTCCTTATGAATGATCTTCTTGTATCTGCCTCCATCAAGACTGTCTCGTTTGTTTTCTTTGCTGTCCATGGAATTCTCAACATTCTCTTAGAAACCACATCTCGTCTGCCTCAATCATGTTCTGGCTTTGCTTGTTGACTGTCCACGCCTCACAACCATATAACAGTATCGGTTCTATGTAACATTCAACAAATCTCTTCCTGATGTTAATGATAGGCATTTGTTGGTAAGAATGCTTTTCATCTTCTTGAATGCTGTTTTGGCTTGGCCGATTCTGCTGGGGTGAGGGCAGGACCTGTACAATACGTTGTAAGCTGGGATTGAACTTGAGACATCAGCAAGTCTGTAGTCCGTGGTTCTCTCAACATAGCCAGTCAGTCCTATAAAAATGCAGAAAATGAAGGAAGTGGTGGTTTATCTATTGAACAAGAGAAATTAACCATTAAAAAATTCACTTCTTTCTTTATTCATGCCTTTATTAGGAGACCATAGAAATTAATCTTTTATAAAACATTCCCTTGTTTATTTGATTTATTGGGCCGTAGAAATTAACCATTAAAAAAAACATTCACTTGTTTATTTGAATTATTGGGTCATAGAAATTAACCCTTTAAAAAAAAACATTCATTTGTTTATTTGAATTATTGGGTCATAGAAATTAACCAGTTAAAAAAACATTCTTTTTTATTTCATTTATTGGGCCATAGAAATTAACCATTTAAAAAACATTCACTTATCTATTTGCTTTATTGGGCCATAGAAATTAACCATTTAAAAAACACTCACTTGTTTATTTATTCATTCATTTCTTTTTTGATGAGGATAAGACCAGAGTTTTTTTTTTATTTGTTTGAGTCTTGATTGTCTTACGATCCAATGCTTTTGCTTTGACTTGATTTCTTTGGTCTGTTTGTGCGAGTGAGTGCGTGATTCTGTGTGTGTGTGTGTGTGTGTGTGTGTGTGTGTGTGTGTGTGTGTGTGTGTGTGTGTGTGTGTGTGTTGTGATAGAGAAAGAGAGAGAGTGAGTGAGTGAGAGAGAGTGAGAGAGAGAGAGAGTGAGAGAGAGAGAGAGAGAGAGAGAGAGAGAAATAGAGAGAAAGCAATATGTGTTTGTTTTGGGTTTGCTTGCACACAGACGTGTGCGTACATTTCTTTGGTCTTCTGTGTGGATGTTTCTCTGTCTCTGTCCTGTCTGTCTGTCTCTCTCTCTCTCGGTGTGTGTGTGAGGAAGACAGACAGACAGACAGATAGAAAGAGACAGAGAGAGAAATTTGTGTGTACAGGTGTGTATATGTTGTATGTTGTGAGTACATGCGCATCTGTGTGTCTGTGTGTATGTGTGTGAGGTGCTTCTCTGTGAGCGCATGCGCACGCATGTATGTATGTGTATGCGTATATGCAGGAGAGGCAGACAGACAGACAGACAGATAGACAGACAGACAGACAGAAGGTAGGCAGGCAGGCAGCAGGCAGGCAGACAGACAGGCAGGTAGGCAGACAGACAAGCAGACAGGCAGAGGACGAAAACAACAACAACAACAACAACAAAAGAAAACACACACACACACACACACACACAACACACACACACACACACACACACATACACACACACACACGCACGCGCGCGCGCGCACACGCACACACACACACACACACACAATTAAAAAGCAGAAAATGAAAACAAATGAAAGACAAGAAAAAGAGGCATACAGACTCGCACACACACCCAAACGCACCTACACCTCACCCACACTTACACCCTCACAAAACACATACACACGCACACATACACGATGCATGCCATCTTAACCTGTATTTGCTGCGAATGTTGTTTAATGATGATTATTGTTCACACACAAAACTGGTTAGTAGCCGATTCAATGTTGAGACAACAAAATGAGAAATCTCTCTCTGTCTGTCTGTCTCCCCCCCCCCCCCCTCTCTCTGTCTCTGTCAGTCTCTCTGTCTCTGTCTCTCTCTTTCTCTCTCTCACACACACACACGCCACGAGCGCACACGCGCAATCACACACCTGCACACACACACACACACACACACACACACACACACACACACACACACACACACACACACACACACACACACACACACACTGCAAAAATTCCAAAATGAACATACAAACACAGACACACAAACACAGACGCACAGACTCACCTGCATATACACACATACGCATGCGCGTATGCGTGCGCGTGCGTGCACACACACACACACACACACACACGCACACACACACACACATGCACACACACACACACAAACACACACGCACGCACGCACGCACGCACACACACACACACACACACACACAGATCTGGCGAACAGTGACTCCATGGATCGATGCGAATCTGCTCCTTTAAAATACAAAGAAGAAGAAAAAAAAAGTAAGTAGGCAAGCAAACAAAGTACAAGTGAAAGAGATTAACCTGCGGTCGCCAGCAAAAACAATTGATCACAAGTATTTACAGTTTTCTTCTTGGTTGGCGGGAAATCATAGGCCTGCTTGATGTTTGCAAGCACATTGACTATCCTGCCATTTTAACAACAATAAGTAAATAGATTTTTTTAAAATAAATAAATGAATAAATGAATAAATAAATGAATGAATAAATGAATAAATCAATAAATAAATGAAAAATAGATAAACAAATAAGTAAGTAAGTAAATAAGTAAGTAAATGAACCAAAAGAAAAGAAAAAAAACAAAACAAAACAAAATTAAAAAGTAAATAAACAAAGAACAAATAAACAAAAGAAACAAACAAAACAAAAGAAAACCAAACCAAATCAAACCAAACCAAACCAAACCGAACAAAACAAAACAAATAAAAACAAATAACATGCAAAAGGTAAACAAACACACAAAGAACAAATAAACAAACAAACAAGAGAACCAAATCTCGCCAAGAGGTGCAATCGATCACAATTATTCAGATTCTATTTCTGGATCGGCGGGAAATTATGCTTGACCTTTCCGAGCCTACTGCTTTTCCCGCCGTTGTAACAAACAAACAAACAAACAAACGAAAACAAACAAACAAAGAAACAGCAACAACAACAAAACAAAAACAAGTTCACCAACAAGAGTAATTGATCACAATTACTTTGCCATTTTATTTCTAGTTCGGCAGGAAATCATATTTGACAATTCCCTTAAAGCTGCTCTTGGTGACGTTCTGGTTAACAAATGACCATACAGACAAAAGAAAATCTCAAGAAATGGATAAATCTTGCGACACAAAAAATGGTTATAGCATCAACGAGAACAATCGATCACCGTATTGAAATCAGTATCAAGCTTGGTGGGAATTTATACTTGATGTTGCCTCTTGCGTAAAGTTAATCTTTCACGCAGAAGACAGAAAAACAAGCTCACGAAACAAAGAAACAAAGCCGGAACAGCATATTCCTCGACAGGAAACTAGGCACGTTGCTTTTCTTTTCTTTCTAACCAAAAACAACAACAAAGAAAGAAAGAAAGAAAGAAACAAACAAACAAACATTCAAACAAACATACAAACAAGCCCGAGACAGAAAAAAAAAATCGTCCCCTTTCTTCCATTTCTTGTTTAGCTGTAAATTAAAGCCTAGGTCTACTTGACGTTCCCCCGCGCATGCTGCTCTTCTGGCCATTCTGACAAACAGACAGACAGACAAACAAACAAACAAACAAAATTGTCTCTTTTATGTCAGTTATTTTTTCTTCGGCGGGAAATTAAATTTGACGTTCCCGCGACCGCTGTTTTTCCCGCCATTCTGAGAACCTGAAGGCAAAGCAATGGGAGGTAATCCGAAAGATCCTGTGTGATGTCGTGGGGCGGACTCAGGCTTCGGCTCCTGCCGAGGAGATTCTGCAACGATCTGAGGCTGAGGCATATTCGCAGGCCAGTGCTGAGGAGCTCCTTGAGACGCCTGGGTATATCCAGTCGGTTGAAATGCTGCTGAATTTGCGCTTGCAGCGGCGACAGGAACGGCGTTTCCTCCGGCGATGTTGTTCACCTGCTGCTGCATCTGAAGCATCTGCTGTTGCAGCATCGTGATCTGATTGGTGGTCTGTTTGAGGCACTGCTGCATGTCTGCGACTTGCTTCTCCAGGCGTCCGACCTTCTTCACGCGTTCGTTCAGCTTACTTTCCAGGTCACTGACCAGTTGGTGTAGCTCCTTCTTTTCTGCCTGGAAATAAGAAGGAGATGCATTGATTTGCTTGTATTTACTGGGTATACATGTTACAAAAAGTTTGCCATAGTAGACCTATTCGTGTGAAAGACAATGAAATGGGCACGGACCAAATAGCGCAAAAAAGAAAAAAAATGGGAAGGGACCAAATAAATATTCAACGTCTGTTAAATAGCTGTACCCAGAGCCTACCTATAATTCCATTGGTCTTGCTCTACCGAACAGCTTTGTAAAGTGTAGAAGAAAAAACAGTGCACGTGCCGATATCATTTAATGACCCCGTAAATAGACAGCTGAGAGCACGACATTTTACATCAGAATGTTTTAGTGTACATCAACGGCGTTTTGCTGTCTGTTAACCCTTTGACTCCTGCACCCTGTCCGTGGACATCCTGCATTGCCAACCATGCTGGCAAAGCAAAAACTTAACCCTTTGATTCCCTCAGAAAGCTGGTGGATAGGGTGAGGGAGTCAAAGGGTTAAGTTTCTGCAGTTGGTGGACAGGGTGCAGGAGTCAAAGAGTTAAAGCTATTGTCAGAATAAAATTCCGGTAGTTCTCAATTCATGTCTGATTTAAAGGGTACAGTGTGTTGTTTTGCCATAATTATATGCACAGCTAAGAAAATGTAGAAACACAATTGCCATCTCAACAAAAAGGATTTTACTGACTTTATATGAATTGGGGCTCACCTCTAGAGCTTTAATCCTCATTACTGACTTTATATGAATTGGTGGCTCACCTCTAGAGCTTTAATCCTCATTACTGACTTTATATGAATTGGTGGCTCACCTCCAGAGCTTTAATCCTCATTACTGACTTTATATGAATTGGTGGCTCACCTCTAGAGCTTTAATCCTCATTACTGACTTTATATGAATTGGTGGCTCACCTCTAGAGCTTTAATCCTCATTACCTTATATGAATTGGTGGCTCACCTCCAGAGCTTTAATCCTCATTACTGACTTTATATGAATTGGTGGCTCACCTCTAGAGCTTTAATCCTCATTACTGACTTTATATGAATTGGTGGCTCCCTCCAGAGCTTTAATCCTCATTACTGACTTTATATAAATTGGCGGCTCACCTCCAGAGCTTTGATCCTCATTACTGACTTTATACGAATTGGCGGCTCACCTCTAGAGCTTTAATCCTCATTACTGACTTTATACGAATTGGCGGCTCACCTCCAGAGCTTTGATCCTGTCCCTATCGATGGCAGTCTGGTTGGTGAGGTTGTCCAGGGCGGTCTGTGTCTCCTGGAGCTCCGCCTCTCGCTGCTGCAGGCGCTTGACAGCGTCATCCATCTGACGTCGCATGTCGTTCAGCTCTTGACGTGACTGGTCAACCTCTCTCTGTGGATTCAATTGGACTAGCATGGATTAGTGACGGACCAATGAATTCAGGTCAGCAACCATTGATTGTTAGGTGAAGTAATGTTTTATTGATAGCAGATGATTACAAGGATAGAGGAGACTGGCGAGCCATTCTAACAATCTCCGTTTTTATACAAAAATTATTCAAATTCAGATTTAGCACTTCTCAGTGTAACAATCTCCATATTTATACAGAAATTATTCAAATTGAGATTTTGTACTTCTCAGTGTAACAATCTCCATATTTATACAAAAAGTATTCAAATTCAGATTTTGTACTTCTCAGTGTAACAATCTCCATATTTATACAGAAAGTATTCAAATTGAGATTTTGCTTCTCAGTGTAACAATCTCCATATTTATACAGAAAGTATTCAAATTGAGATTTTGCACTTCTCAATGTAACAATCTCCATATTTATACAGAAAGTATTCAAATTGAGATTTTGCACTTCTCAATGTAACAATCTCCATATTTATACAGGAAGTATTCAAATTCAGATTTTGCACTTCTTAGTGTAACAATCTTCGTTTTTATACAGAGATTGTTCAAAATTCAGATTTTGTACTTGTCAGTCACTGCGACATTGAAAAAGCTTCGGAATGAGGAAGAAATGAGAAATAAAATATAAGAGATAAGACTGAAAGGAGAAGTGCTAGCCCAACAGCAGGCTAGACTGGAACAGAGGACATTGGTAGACTGTCACAACAGTGAACATCCATTTCACGTATTATCAGATGTTCTCCAGAAAGTGCTGTTCGCACGTCTTCCTCAAACAGTGCTGACTGTAGTCACTTTTTGTGGCTTATGTGACGTTGACTTTGGAGCTTTACTTTCCCAATTTATGCTTTCTGCACCCCTCTATGGTTGACAGCTTTGACCACAATTTTGTAGAGATGGACTATTAAAAAGAAGGGAAAATATTGTTTACACAGTTTTGTCACAGACAGAAAAATAGTCTCACACGCATGCGCGCGCGCGACACACACACACACACACCACACACACACACACACACCACACACACAAACAGAGAGAGAGAGAGAAACAGACAGACAGACAGACAGACAGACGGAGAGAGAGAGAGACAGAGAGAGAAAGAGAGAGAGAAGAGAGAGAGAGAAAGAGAGAGAGAAAAGAGAGAGAAAAGAGAGAGAGAGAGAGAGAGAGAGAGAGAGAGAGAGAGAGAGAGAGAGAGAGAGAGAGAACCATACACGCACACAGCTCCAGTCGATGTGAAACAATATCCCCTTATATAAAAAAAAAAAAGGGATAGTGAAAAACAGAACTCATCACACAGGCAGAAACTGGAGACGTCTGCAGTGCACATGCTTAGTATGGCATTGTGTCATGATCAGTTACAATTCTTTCATAATATTGCATTCGTGGTATTAATGCGTACAGACCCATCGTAGCACTGCAACCCATCCTGAGAAAAATGTGAAGCTTGTTCCATAACCTTGAGGCCGTAAGAGAGTGGGGTGACAGAGAACTCAAACCGCTCTCAGGGTTGGCGACAGTATAAAGCCAGTGCCCATCTTCTCTCCCTCGTTGCTTTATGTTACATATCCCTGAACAAGGGTCAGCTACCCATTTATAGCTGGTGAACTCAACTGGGGCCAGCATCCATCAAGTTTTTCCCCTCAAACCTGTGCAGTCAGGGTAGAAAGTGGGGAGCCTTACCTTCACACCAACCAGGCTTCTAGATTTCAAGACCACTCGAGAGATGAGGGTTGGCTACAGTGACAGTTTCCTGCAATTAGTCAACCCACTAATCAACAAGCTAAACTAGCTGAAACTGTCCCGCAGAGAGCAACAAGTAGTCCTGACGACACTCCGCACCGGTCAAAACCAGCTCAGCGCCCATATGAATCGGAAGTTTAGCCCTTTGACCCCCACACCCTAATCCACCAACTGCAAAAAAACTTTGACTCCTTCTCCGAATCCACAAGCTTCCTGCAGGAACCTGGTAGATAGGGTGAGGAAATCAAAGGGTCAAGTTTTTGCTTTGCTAACATGGTTGACAACGCAGGATGCTGGTGGATAAGGCGCAGGAACCAAAGGGTCAAGACGACCAGATAGCTGAGAACACTGCGATGTCGCCTCCATCACGTTAAACATCACGAAATAAGTCCCATTACAAGTCCTTTGACCACCAAGCCTCATGGCAGTTTCAGTTTTAGTTTCAGCTTCTCAAGATGACGTCCCCACGCTCGGAACCAATTCCATATGCACTAACGTCACAGGTGCCATGTATATGGTAGATCATGGCACAAGCCTGAAACCTGCACATAAACCCATGAGCTGGCCAGGTCCTGAGGACCTACCCAGCCTGTTTTACCTAGCCGACATTTTCTTTCTAGTATTGTATCAGTCTACTTGCAGCGACAAGGGATAGATTCGTATGGAGGGCAATGATCGCCAACACTATGCAGCAGGGCACATGAGGATGAGGATGTATCAGTCTATCATCAGAACAATCTTGGTTACAGTAATGATGGAGGCATGTCTACCATTGCACATGAATAACATGTGAGGAAATATTATACAATACACCACCAAACTTCATGACGCCCAGCAGGAACTGGAAAAAAAAAAAGAAAAACAATATTAAAAAAAAACCCAGTCACACTCATCACCAGATGTGGCCTGACCATGTTGACGGGGGACGAAAGAAGAAGAAGAACTAATCAAACAACAAAACAGGTGGGGAAATGTTCCTTGTTGTATTACATACATAAAATAAACCGTCTTCTTCTATTTCTTCTTCTTTTTTTTTGTTTTGCTTTGTTTTTTGTTTTGTTTGTTTGTTTGTTTTCTTTTTGGATTTTTTGGTTTAACTTGTTTTTGTTCATTTTCAAATACGCGACATTTACAAATATCTTGAAATGTATACGATGCGTAATCACAAGATATAACAAAGAGTAGAAAAACAAGCATTCGTTGTAATGTATATGCATACATATGTGTATACACATACATACACATACACATATACATACATGTACACATATATACACACATATATGTACACATACATATACATACACATATAGATGTATATACATACATATGTATATACACATACATACATTCATATATACATACATGTACACATAAATACACACATATATGTACACATACATATACATACACATATACACATTCATATCTAAACACACACATATATAATATATGTATATATACAGATATATACATATATGTGTATACATATGTACATGTGTATATATATGCATATATATATACATACACATACACACACACACTACTTCTTCTTTCACTACTGCTTCTTCTTCTTCTTCTTCTTCTTCTATAATAATAATAATTACAATATTTATATAGCGCAAAATCTTGATAAAATCAAATCTAAGCGCTGAAGCAGACACACATGTAAGCACGCACGCACACACACGCACGCACGCACACACACACACACACACACACACACACACACACACACACACACACACGCATGGCTATAAATGGGGAGAAAGAATAAAAGCAATAAAAGCAAGAATAAAAGCAATGGAAAATTATAGAGAGCATAGCATATACAATTATATATTATAACCATGTGATTCCCTCCGAGCGGAGACAGGCTGCAGAGGGGGGGGGGGGGGGGGTTTGAGTGAGGTTAGGATTTTATGCGGAGGAGAAAAGGTGAGTTTTGAGAGCGGACTTGAAGGAGACAAAAGTAGGTTGCTGACGGACTGAGAGAGGAAGTTTGTTCCAGGAGAGTGGACCAGAAACAGAGAAGGCTCGTGGACCATAGGTATTGAGCTTAGTGCGTGGA
>JAPXFY010000012.1:24027152-24058080 GCA_030674185.1 Monoplex corrugatus
ACAGAGACAGAGAGAGAGACAGAGAGACAGACAGACAGACAGAGACAGACGGACAGACAGACGGACAGACAGAGACAGACAGAACACACAGACAGAAGAGAGACACAAAGAGAGCGTGCACCAGGGTTCATCAAACCATAATTATGGACACATCCGGTCATAACACAGAAAGGGTACGTACGGGTCACAAATCACGACTTAGGCTATCAGTAAAGATTAATCGCCGCCAAGTGAATTTATTACGGCCCTCAAACTGGTAATCTGGCAGAAAGCATAGCGATAAACTGAAAGCCATGACGAGCAATATGTCACTTTGGATTATTCACTATGTATTTTACAACGACCGCAGGTTAACTACCGTGTATTTATTTACAACGGTTGGTTGTGAACGTCACTGACGTGGTTATTGTCACTAACTGGTCACGGATGTTGGAAATAACAAACAGCTTCCACAATGTTAGGCGGCGCTGACCCGTACTTTTTCGTTTTCCGATCCGGCCTTTAGAATAGTGGGTGTGCTGATCTATCGCACGCGCGCGTGCACGCGCGGGCACACATACACACACACACACACACACACACACACACACACACACACACACACACACACACACACACACACACACACACACACACACACACATATTTCGCCCACCACCATTCAAATCTACTTTTATATTATTTAAAATGCTGTTGTCGGTTTATGATAGCATTTTTGCATTTGTGAAATTCACAATAACCCGTCGATTTCATATACCCATCCACTAACCGCAAAAACTTAACCCTTTAATTCTCTCTTCCTATCTGCCAGTTTTCTTGCAGGAAGCTGGTGGATAGGGTGAGGGAACCAAAGGGTTAAGTTTTTGCTTTGCTAGCATGGTTGGCAATGCAGGATGCTGGTGAATAAGGTGAGGAAACCAAAGGGTTAAGTTTTACTTTGCTAGCATAGTTTGTAATGCAGGATGTTGAGAACAGGGTGCGGGAATCAAAGGATTAAGAAATAAGTTGGCAGGTAAAGATAACTACCTTACCGATCTCAGTTTCTGCGACGTACATCTCAACAAGATACTGGAATAAATTGTCCTGCTATCTTCAGATGAATACGCACATAGAGCACCGAATACGCACGTTAAAGATCATGCAAACCGTGTCAGTATTCATGGCTTATGGAAACACAAAAACACCCAAATACATGTGCACACTCCAAAACGTATTCTTATTGTGTTAATGGTGTTTTGAAATAACGGTCATGCACGTAAAATCTCAACTGTATATTCGAGAGCACGTGGAAATTGCAACCCATGATCACACACACACACACACACACACACACACACACACACACACACACACACACACGAACACACACACGCACGCACGCACGCATGCACACACGCACGCGCTCACACACACACATACACACACATGCACACAGACACACAGACACAAAGACACACACACAGAGACACAAAGACACACACATACACACACACATACACACACACACACGCATCAACCAACCAGTATTTGAGGCAATAAATACCAGTGAAATATGATATAACCAGTTTCACACAAACACACACACACACACACACACACACACACACACACACACACACACACACACACACACACACACAAACACACACACACACACACACACACACACATCAACCAACCAGCATTTAAGGCAATAAATACCACTGAAAGATGATATGACCACTTAGAAGCTAAGACCTGAAGGGGCTCGATAACAGGGCAAGGCGATAACACCTTGGGAGAGCGGGAAGCCCCCTGTATCCAGACACCTGGTTGAACTGAGATAAGGGATTATTTATAACACTTAAGAACAGGACAAAAGGATTCCAGCTCCACCTCCTCTATAGAAGTAAAGATATGTAGTATGGAAACAGTTTGTTTTTTTCGTTTTGTAATGTTGAATTAATTGTTGGAAAATCCCGACCCAGTCAAATAAAGTGCCCAATATCAGCGCTTACTGAGGATGGTTTGAGGAAAGCATTTTCTCAAGAACTTCTGACAATATTTACATTTTGCATTCACTGTTGTGACGATCCAGTTCCGTCACTTCACGTCAAGTTTTATTCCAATGGATACTTCGAGGGAGGGAGAGAGGGTGGGAGATGTCCTTGCAGCGACAAGGGATAGATCCGTATAGAGGGCCATGATCGCCAACGCCATGCGGCAGGACACATGATAATGATGATGATGATGATGACGCGTCGACGATACTTCTTCCTGGTCAAAGTGACCTTGAGAAATACGTAGTGACCTTTAGAAGTGTAAAGTCTAGAATTTCTCGTCGTTCAGCAAAGAGATGTGGTTTGTGAAACAGGTTCATAGGGGAAATGTTGACATGTGCTAAATCTCAATATTCGTTTTCAAACTTCCAATGTGTAAAATATCATTATGCATATTCTGTATACAATGTGGAGCTCATGTGCCAACGTCGTCTTTTCATATGCGTAAAATTTGTTGTTGTTGTTGTCATTCTTTCTTGCCACATTGTATGTTAGATGTCCGTTTGTTGTGAAACAAAAGACGAATAAAAAAAGCTTTTAAAAAGTCTGGAATTTCTTTAATTATCATTGTATAACAAGGGAGATCGTGAAAATGGCTTGCCTGTTGTTCTCCATTATGTGTTTTATTTTCCACTTTTTTCAGCTGATTCTTCTCTTCCTCGGTAGCGTTGATTCCATGCTGCTCATTGCAGTTCTGCAACACACCTCCATAATCCTAGTTCATTCAATCGAAGTCTCAATGTCAAGAATTCCAAAGAGCTAGCCATGTCAGACTTCCACGAGGCCACTCACCAGCAGAGACTCTGCACTGTTGCCGGCTCACTTCACTAGAGCCTAACAGTCCAGTCCTAAAAACAATACAGTGTGAAATTTGAAGGGATTCATCACACTCGGACAACAGCATACGCGTTCCACTCAGATGTGCTTGTAGTTGTCTAACAGACATCTTGAGCCTGCACAAAAACTTGTGCGCTGGCAGGGTCTTGATTTGGGAGGGTGAATGCAAGGGAAAGAGACCTATTAAATATTAACCTGACACCACTAGGATGATTACAACACAAGATTAGCAGCGAACAGGTTGTTTACGTCATTATCATCATCATCCCTGCCACATGGCTTTGGCGATCATGGACCTCCATACCAATCTATGCCCTTGTCACCGCAAGCACATCTTCCACCCTCTCTGTCCTCAGCCACCCTGCAAGTCCGCCCAATATTTTCTCCCAAGGTCTACCGTGTGCTCTCTTTCCCTCAAGCTTTCCTGTTGTGACCAGGTGCTCTAATTTCTCTTGCTTCATGAAATGTCCTATTAATGTTGCTCGTCTTTTCCTAATTTTTTTTATCAATGATCTTCTTGTGTCTGCCTCCATGAAGACTGTCTCGTTTGTTTTCTTTGCCTTGAAGGGATTGAACTCCAAACATGAAATCTTGACTCATTGGCTCTATCAAAAGAGCCAGCCAGATGCTTAAAAAATCACTTGTAGCTCCATAATGTAAAGAAAGGTTATGTAGTGGTTCCAGTTTACTCAGCTGAAAATGAGTACCTCACTCTCTTCTTAGGAACAGGGAAGCTAACGCAGCGGGGGAGAGGAGATGAAAATAACTGACGTCTCTCAACACCTCTCGCACCAAGGACCAGTAAATGGTACTTAAAGTACCCAACAAATATGACAACATATGCCAAAATGATTCTTGGAGTGTGTGATAAGTAAAGTTATAGGAGAACCATGAACTTAGCAATAAATAATACTATTTGACCCTTGTATGAAATACGAATTTATGGTCCTATTAAGTACTGCCGGCTTTGAACAGTTACTGAGGAAGTTTGTATTGCTTCTAAAGTGGACATTTTTGTAGCGTTCCTGTTTTTCTCAGATGCGTGCATGCATGCATACTGTTTTTGCTGACACTGTGTAGATGGTATGTTGCTGCACAGTCTGCATACTCTATCTCTGGTGGGTGTGCGTGCTGGGTGTTTTCGTGTTTCCATAAGCCACCAGACACTCACATGACTGACAGGATCTCTAACGTGCGTACTTGATGTTCAGTGTGTGTATATGCACGACAGTGGTCAGCATGCACCATGTTGATCTGGGAGTTCGTACAGCATCCCCACCCTTTACCCACCAGGCCGGAGGAATCCTGGCAGGAGAGAGAGAGTAAGAGAGAAAAAAAGAGAGAGAAGACAGAGAGAGAGAGAGTGAGTGAGAGAGACAGTGAGAGAGAGAATGAGAGAGAGTGGGAGAGAGAGGAGAGAGCAAGGTGATGAAAGAGAGAGAAAGAGGGGGGTAGATGTGTGTACGTACATGTGTGCACATACGTGTACATGTAATTTTCATGCGTGCACATAAGTGTGTGTGTGTTTCTTTGCGCAAATGATTTAAGTAAATGCGCGAGAAAGAGAGACAGAGGGAGAGAGAGAGACAGAGAGACAGAGAGACAGAGAGAGAGAAAGAGAGACAGAGACAGAGAGGGACAGAGTGAGACAGAGTGAGAGACAGACACAGACAGAGAAACACAGACAGACAGACAGAAGACAGACAGACAGACAGAGAGAGATACAAAAAGAGAGAGATAGAGACAGACAGAGAAAGACTCGGGAAGTTTGTTCTGCGTCTAAACAGGAATGGAACTTAATTAAAGTACCCAAAACTATGAGACAAAATAAGCCAAAGTGGCTGAAGACAAAGAGGGTGGAAGAGGTGCTTGAGGCAACAAGAGATAGAAACAGATGGAAGGCCATGATCGCCAACACCATGTACCTGATGATGATGATGATGATATGTCAAATGAATCCTGGAGTGTGCGGTAAGATCTTTTTTCTCTATAAATGCGTGTAGTATAGAGTAGTGTGTGTAAACTGTGTAGTTGTATGTACATCAAATGATTCTTGAGTAGGCTGCGATCAAGACTTTGACTCGTCTTTGCTTGGCGATCCAATCACTCAATCGGTCAATCGGTCAATCGATCAATTGTACTATCAGTCATGCCACGGCAGTTTTGTTCATTTTTTTTCTCTCCCCTTTTCTTCTCGTTTGGGGACAAGGTTGTTTTGTTGGGTCAGTGCGTGTGAGGTCTTGGCCAAGTTAGACAAAACTTACCTGCCCAGTTATGGCTTACCTGGGCCGGTGTGTGTATTTTTGCGTGTTTTTGCACTGGGGTCGTGAACAGCTCCGTCAACTCGTGTTTGTGGCCTAAGATATGGTTTACGTGGGCCTGTGTGTGTGTGTTTTACGTGGTTTTGTATCTTGGCTGTGAACAGATGTTTCTGCCGCCCGTGTTTGTGGCCTAAGTTATGGTTTACGTGGGTCTGTGTGTGTGTGTTTTACGTGGTTTTGTATCTTGGCTGTGAACAGATGTTTCTGCCGCCCGTGTTTGTGGCCTAAGATATGCTTTACGTGGGCCTGTGTGTGTGTGTTTTACGTGGTTTTGTATCTTGGCTGTGAACAGATGTTTCTGCCGCCCGTGTTTGTGGCCAAAGCTATGGTTTATGTGGGTCTGTGTGTGTGTAAATTTTTGCGTGTTTTTGGGGGCTGTTTTCTGTGAACTGTGGTTCTGTCAGCTTGTTTTGTTGGCTTGATAAAATGAAGGTTTTCAGTGTAAGAGGGTCCAGTTGGTATCTGGCCCCCATTCTGCAATGGTCGGTTTGCAGTTAGGGGGGTGGGGTCTGGGCCGGTTTCTGGTCAGAGGTTCCACTTGTAGTTGCATTTTTATGTCCTAGAAGTGGAAGAGTTTTGTGTCTGTAAAGATGTTTAACCAGTAGTGAGTTGGTGTGCTGGAGCTCTCTGCTACAGTTGGTATGCAGTCAGGGCGGTTGGGACCAGTTTCTGGTCAGAGGTTCCACTTGCAGTTGGATTTTATGTCCTAGGAGTGGGAAGAGGTCTATGTTTGTCGGATATGTAACCAGGAGTGAACTGACGTCTGTTCCCCTCTGCTACAGTCGGTATGCGGTTTGGGTGTCGAGGTCAGTCATTCGAATTGTAGTTCGACGTTGTTCCTCAAAAGTTTAGAGGTCTGGGTTTAGCAGGATGTGTAACCAGGAGCGAATCGACGTCTGTTCCCCTCTGCTACAGTAAGTATGCGGTTTGGGTGTCGAGGTCTGTCATTCGAATTGTAGTTCGACGTTGTTCCACGGAAGTTTAGAGGTCTGGGTTTTGTAGGATGTGTAGCCTGGAGTGAATCGACGTCTATCCTCCTTTGCTACAGTTGATGTGTGGTTTGGGCGGTTAGGTTAGTCACTGGCATCGTAGTTCGACGAAATGTTTTATAAGTGAACGAGTTTTGTTGCTGTGTCTAATAATAGCTGTCTGTATGCCTACGGGTCAGCAGGGGAAGTTGTTTTCTTAGTTTCGTCAGTGTGAGGGGAGAAGATCAACAGTGTCCTGCGCCAGTCGTCGTTCCTGTCCGTGTTGGTCCAGGCTCTACGATGAGGCGTACGTGTCCGAGCTGCGGTAACGTGACGAGCGTCCGAGGCAGGTGCGGCTAGTGGGCGTTTCTACGACAGCAACTTTCGGCAGGACTCGGCAGTAACCTCTACGCCACGAGCCTACAGCCCAGCTGTTCGACTCGGCTCATTTCCTTGGCGTCGCCCTTCGCAGGATTCAACTTTCTGCTGTTTCGAGGATCTTCGCTTCGTTTCAGCGCTTGTTTCAGTCAGCGCCTGTTTCACCATTCCAGGCGTCGATAGAAGATAGAAATTGGGAACCCTAGCATCGGGACGTCGTACGGACCGTAATTGTCACCCTTGGTGAGACTAAGTGTGGAAGGTTATTCTCTCCTCCTCGTGAGGGTCACTACACACGTGAGGGTCACTACACACGTGAGGCAAAGGCCTGAGGCAAGCAGAACATATGTGCGTGGTTAACTTATGTGTACATTGCTGACGTTTATCTTCTGTGAGTGTGTGCGTTTGATGACGTTCTATGTGAATTCCGGTGTTTTTTAATGATTTGAAATGTATGCAATGTTAGTTTTGGGTGCCACCTCTAGCAATGCTTCTAAGTGATTTGTTGTTTGAAGATTTGAAATGTATGCAATGTTGGTTTTGGGGTGCCACCTCTAGCAATGCTATATCTACGTTTGTGATCTGTGCGAATGATGCGTCATGTTGTCCTGTTTGTCAGTAATAAAATTTGTGTAACTGTACTTTGTCCAATGATTTTCTTATTTAGTTCGTGAAAGAGGGTGTTAGAGCTGATAGGTCTGTTCTCTGTCTTTCCACTCTAGTTCAAGCCTTAGCGAGCTTGACAAGTTGGTCAATTGATGAATTAGTCAATAAGTTAAACTATAGATCGATGAATTGTTAATCAATCAACTTGTATGTAACAGTACTATATTAAAACAAACACGCGCGTGCGCGTGCGTGCGCGCGCAAACACACATACACATACACACACATACACATACACACACACACATACACACACATACACATACACACACATACACACACGCATACACTCTCACGCATACACACAAGGCCAAATAGAGAACACACATATACTACACGTCATTATTGAAGGGCCAGGAACGTTTTTGAGTCAATTTTTGAAAGGAGAAATAACCTATTTTCTCTTACTCTTTTCTCCAATTCGTTGCCGTAACTGAATGGATAAGAGCTCAGACAACATTGCAGTTTCCTTTTGGCACGTGTTTGGGGATTTGCCGATTTGCAATGGGCGGCCCAAGGAAGACAATTTCCACACGAAATTGTCGAATCTTCAGCAGGGTCTCTCTGACGACGCAGGCAAGGTAGCGACAAAATTCGCTTTGCACGTGCAAGGCAAGCCCTTTTTGAACACTACTCCAGCCAAAGTTGCCCGCAGACGAGGATAAAAAGGACCCGTTCTTGGTTCGTTTTAACCATGCTTGCAAGACGACGGATGACGGATGAGCAGCGGGGGAGAGCCCTCGCTCTGCTTGATGAAGGCCTAGCGCAGCTGGAAGTTGCTAGACGACTTGAAGTGTCGCATTCCACAATCCAGAGACTGCTGGAGCGCTTCAATGAGACTGGAGCAGTCCAGGAAAGGCGTCACACGGGTCGACCCAGAGTAACGACAAGACAGCAAGACCGCTACCTTGCCCTCTCCGTCCTGAGGGAAAGGGCAACCACTGCGGTGACCTTGAGGGGTCAGCTGAGGTGCTAACATCAGCTGCAGCACGGTGAGAAGACGGCTACATGAGGCAAACTTGAGGTCACGGAGACCGGCCGTCCGACCCGTGCTGTCACCGGTCAACAGAGTGCGCCGCATGACCTGGGCCAGGGAGCACGTGACCTGGACAAGGCAACAGTGGGCCCGGGTCTTGTTTTCGGATGAGTCCAGGTTCACCCTGACCTTTAACGATGGCCGGGCTCGGGTGTGGCGACGTCAAGGGGAGAGGTTCGCTGACGCCACTGTCCAAGAGCATAACCGGTACGGCGGCGGGTCGGTGATGGTGTGGGGTGGCATGAGCCGTGGTACCCGGACCCCCCTGCTCCCCATTGACGGCATCCTGAACGGGGTCCGGTACCGGGACGAGGTTCTGGCGGCCATGGCACTGCCTGCGCTTGTGGACCTTGGTCAAGGCGCCATCTTCCAGGACGACAATGCACCTGCGCATCGAGCACGCCTTGTGACCGACTTCCTGGAGCAGCATGAAGTCGTCCGTATGGCCTGGCCAGCGTGCTCACCTGACCTGAACCCAATTGAACACCTCTGGGATGTGCTCGGGAGGCGCATCAGGGACAACCACCCCCCACCGGGCACCCTGGCCAGGCTGGTCGACATCCTGCAGATCGAGTGGGCGGCCATCCCTCAGGACACACTCCGTACCCTTGTGGGGTCGATGCATCGGCGCTGTGAAGCATGCATCCAGGCTCGGGGCGGACACACGCGATATTGAAAACAGATTGGCCAAATCTGACACTTTCTGTTTTTTGAAAAGGGGGGGATGTTCCTTTAAATGCATGTGCTGTTCACTAATGGGTCATTGTGCTAATTTCTTTTTCCAAAACAGGTGTGGAAATGATGAAATAAAACATAGAATCAATTCTAAACATTGTCAATTATTTCAACTTAAAATTAGAGAGGAAGGAAGAAGTGGCCCTTAAATTATGATTAGGAGTATACTTTAGCAGTCGCTCACACGCGCACACACAGATATACGCACTAACCTGTTTACAGACCTAAGTCTGAGATAAAAGAAATAAACAGGAGCACACAAACACAGACACATACACAGATAGATAGACAGACAGACTGGACATTGTCAATCCCTTCCTCCGCGCGCGCGCACACACACACACATACATGTACACACACACTCTCTCTCTCTCTCTCACCTCTCCCTCCCCCACCACCACCTCCTCTGTTCCTCACGATTAAAACTGAAAAAGAATTTCACAATACCCTTTTCGTGTCCCGGATTTTCTTATACATCCACAGAGCTCTCCATATCCTACCGGGACTAACAGAAATCAAACGCAGATTAACCCGCACCCTATCCAGCAACTACAAAAACTTAACCCTTTCACTCCCTCACACTCTTTCCACAGCTTCATGTAGAGACAGAGAGTGAGAGAAAGAGTGAGAGACAGATTGGGAAAGAGAGTGAGAGACAGACTCCCTCCCTTTGACTCCCTCACCCTTTCCACCAGCTTCCTGTAAGAGGAAGCTGTGGAAAGGATGAGGGAGTCAAAGCATTGTTTTTTGCTTTGCTAGCCTGGCTGACCATGCAGGATGCCGGTGGACAGGGTGCAGGAGTCAAAGGGTTAAATACAGATGTGCTGTGGAGAGGTTTTAGCAGTAATTCTGGCTCAGTGGTTAGATTTTCTTCTTCTGCTTCCTGTCTTCGCCATCTACATGAGTAGGCCCCATAAGTCATCCAATTTTCATAAAATTCGTGTATGTATATGCACAGCCTTGAGACAGGTTGATAAATTTAAATACCTGGGAACGATCATCTCACCAGACGGCAGATGCACATCAGAAATAACCAGCAGAATTGGCCAAGCTAAAACAGTATTTAAGAAGATGAAAAGCATTCTTACCGACAACTGCCTATCAATTGACATCAGAAAGAGAACTCTTGAGTGTTATATATAGAACCGATACTGTTGTACGGTTGTGAGGCGTGAACAGTCAACACGCAAAGTCAGAACAAGATTGAGGCAACTGAAACGTGGTTTTTAAGAAGAATGTTGAGAGTTCCATGGACAAACGAAAACAGTCGAGAAAGTCTTGAAGGAGACAGACACAAGAAGATCATTAATGAAGAAAATCAGGAAAAGGCACGCAACATTTATACGCCATTTTATGAGGAAAGGGGAATTAAAGCACCTGGTCACAATAGAAGAGCTGAAAGGAAAGAGAACATCAGGTAGACCCAGGGAGAAAATATTGGACGGACTTGCAGCGTGGTTGAGGACAGAGAGGGTGGGAGATGTCCTTGCAGCAACAAGGGATAGACGAGTATGGAGGGCCACGACCGCCAACGCCATGGGGCAGGACACATGATGATGATGATGATGATGACGGTAATGATGATGGATAAATTTCTTCTTCTTCTTCTTCTTCTTCTTCTTGTGTTCGCCATCAACACGGTTATGCCACACAAGGCGATTTGTTTTCAGCTATCCGATTTTTATCGGATACATGTACATACGCGGTTTCTGCCTACACTGAGCAGGAGGTATATTGCTGCACAGTCTGCAGACGCTGTCTTTGGTGGGTGTGCATGCTGGGTGTTTACATATTTCCATAAGCCAGCCACTGAGACGACTTACAGCATCTTTAACGTGCATGCTGGATATTTCACGTGCGCTCACAAACAGTGGGGATTCCTCCCGTGGGGATGCCGGGGGCTCTTTCAGTATAAATATTATCACCACCTTCTGGAAATTCTGTGCTAATTATTTCCTCTTTTCTGTCACTTTCTTTGTTTCTGCCATGTTCCTTTGCTGTCTGTCATTTCTTCCTATCATTTTCTGCCTTGCTCGTCCATTCACCTGTATGTGTTTGATAAAGTCTTACGTGCTTTTTCTTAGGATTGATAATTGGATACATATATAAGTGCATTTTTGGCTCAAGAGAGGTGAGATATGCGGAAACAATTTTAGGAAAATTATGTCTGTTTTACTTATATTTTGGTGTCCTTAGGTATGCTTAAATTTGTAATCAGGTACGTTTTTTAAATCCCCTGTGCGATAAATTGGACGGAATGAATGGTTAACGTCAGGGGCATGTCCTTAGATTATGTGCACGAATGCATTGATATGTGTACTTAATTTTCTTTCTTTTTTTCCTGTTGAAGTTTTGTATGTTTTGAAGCGGTTATAGTTCTGATATGGCTCTACGCAGTCGGCTGGGCTTTAAACAATAATAACAACAACAAACGGTGGAGATCTAGGCACTGGCAGGTTTATACAAACAGAACAGGAGAAGGGACACCACCCTCATAATACTCCTTACCACCTCACTCCCTTACACTTCAATGTTTGGTGCCAATCTCGTTATTGTACCTTATCTATAATATGATTTTGTACTCAGACTGATACAGTCGTAATCTCAGCAAACAACTTCTTGCAGCTTGTCTTCTTAAAGAGGGCTTATGCACCAAGCAACGAGATACTGGTTTACGCACGTTAAACATTCCAGACACAAAGAGTGAAGGGGTGATTGATCAAATGTATTGACCCCTCTGATAAGGACTGAAATCCGTCGATAGCTGGGATTACCTGAATTGATGACAGCGTAAAAACGGGGTGAGGGAAAGGGGGAGGGGGGAGGAGGGGGAGAATGAACGAACAAATGTGATTTCCCATATAGATTTCATAAGTCCCTTCATTAATGGAGAAATGAAGGTGGGGGGGGGGGGGGAGTATGTGTGTTAAAAAACTATTTCAATCATGTGTGTGTTTGTTTGTTTGTTTGTTTGTGTGTGTATGTGTGTGTGTGTGTGTGCGTGTGTGTGTGTGTGTGTGTGTGTGTGTGTAGGTGGGACACAGAGAGGATGACAACTTTGGCCAAGGGTCACACTCCTAACAGACTGAGTGTACTCTAGCTCAGCATTCTGTATGTGTGTGTGTGGGTGTGTGCGCGCGTGTGTGTGTGTGAGAGAGAGAGAGAGAGAGAGGGTGACAAGTTGGGTCTAGGGTCATATGTCTAGCAGCTTAGCTCAGCATCTTCTGTGTGTCTGTGTGTCTGTCTGTCTGTTTGTCTGTCTGTGCGTGTGTGTGTATGTGTGTGTGTGTGTGCGTGTGTGTGTGTGTGAGTGAGAGAGAGAGAGAGAGAGAGAGTGTGTGTGTGTGTGTGTGTGGAAAGAGAGAGAGAGAGAGAGAGAGAGTGTGTGTGTGTGTGTGTGTGTGGTGTGTGTGTGTGTGTGTGTGTGTGTGTGTGTGTGTGTGTGCGTGCACTTACATTGTTCTAATCCTTTAAAGCGCAACGAGCAAGCTTTTGACAGAGACTGTATGCACTACAAAAGCGATTATCATTACATATATAATATACTTTTAAAAATCCATGTGGTCAAAAATAAAGCAAAACAGAACAGAGCAAAACAAAACAAAACAAAACAAAATCCTCCAAAACCAACGATTTCAAAATTTCATGATGGGACTTGGGATCCAAGTCAGTGAGTCTGTCTGAAACACGAAATGGTCAGTGTCATCCACACTGAACACAGCATCTGTTGTATTTCTGGCAGATCTTTGGAACTTTTATTGTGTCCGTAATTTTTGGAAATGATGGAAAAATCAATCAGTCAAAATGCGAATCTACTTTTTACATCAAAATTACACGAAATCTTATATCGGTCGGTGTTGATCAAAATTTAAAAACAGATAGAATATTTGATCCTATCATTATGCTCGCAAAATCGTTTAACCTATAAATGCAAAATCAACGAGTCTGTACCTACTTTCCAAAGACTAATAAACATGATATTCAAAATCAAACAGTATAATGCTAAAGTAAACTTTCACTAATCCATTTTAAATGCTCAATGGAACAAGTATAAATGTCAATGTTTTCTCAACAGAAAACGAAGCTCTTTTGATGATATATACTTAAATCTTATTGTACACATTGAAACCTTCAACGTTTATGGCACTGTTATATACGTTGTCCATATTATATGTTGTTCATTTGTCAACATTATTTTTTCGTATATGTAAGAAATGATAGCATTTCCTGTTTCCACGTTGTTTGTTGATGTCTGTTTATTGTAAAGCAAAAAGAAATGATAGAAGAAAAATCCAAAACAAGTGTGACTGCCCGCGTTCAAGCAAACAGGATCCAGAAAAACACAAAAATAGAATCAGAACGCGTGTTTAATACAACAAGACAAGACAGGCGCAAATTTTCGGCCAACTGACCTTTGTCAAGCGTAAGATTGCAAACAAACAAACACCAGATACAAAAATTATGTGAAAAAAACTGAAATTTCCCTGTTGCTTCGTCCAGTTTTAAACAGTTCGGGGCTTACCTGCACTGGCAGAATGGAATGTCACAAAAGGTGTAAAGAAGACAAGCAGGTAATCCTGGATATCCAGTTACATTTCTCAGAAAACAGAAACTATTCGAAATAGCTTAGACCTGACTGGTGCCAGGATATACCATAAAGGGAAGCACAGAGTGCAGCCCTGTCAAGCACTGTCACCCCAACAGAGAACTCACATAAGAGTACAGCCCTGTCAAGCACTGTCACCCCAACAGAGAACTCACATAGAGTGCAACCCTGTCAAGCAGTGTCACCCCAACAGAGAACTCACATGGAGTGCAGCCCTGTCAAGCACTGTCACCCCAACAGAGAACTCACATGGAGTGCAGCCCTGTCAAGCAGTGTCACCCCAACAGAGAACTCACATGGAGTGCAACCCTGTCAAGCACTGTCACCCCAACAGAGAACTCACATGGAGTGCAACCCTGTCAAGCACTGTCACCCCAACAGAGAACTCACATGGAGTGCAGCCCTGTCAAGCAGTGTCACCCCAACAGAGAACTCACATAGAGTGCAGCCCTGTCAAGCAGTGTCACCCCAACAGAGAACTCACATAGAGTGCAGCCCTGTCAAGCAGTGTCACCCCAACAGAGAACTCACATAGAGTGCAGCCCTGTCAAGCAGTGTCACCCCAACAGAGAACTCACATAGAGTGCAGCCCTGTCAAGCAGTCTCACCCCAACAGAGAACTCACATAGAGTGCAGCCCTGTCAAGCAGTCTCACCCCAACAGAGAACTCCATAACAACATCATTATCTCAGACTCTGCTACAGCACTATTGCGAAAACTACACAGGCTACGAGTCAAAGTAAGAATTGAATATATAATTGCCTCACTGTGCCTTCAGCAAATCTGCAAGGAATCTTGGTGTTTTTCTTGATGAATCTCCATCTATGGAAGAAGCAACTACCTGAGCAAAATCCTGTATCTCCAACTACGCCAGAATAAGCATAATCCGCCCATTTCTCTCTGTTGATGCCACAAACAAGCTATGTGTACCTTTCATTCTATCCAGACTAGACTACTGTATCTCTCTCTTAGCTAAACTTTCTAATGATAAGCTATCCAAACTCCATCAAATTCAAAACAGTGCAGCTCGACTTGCTCTACGGGAGAGTAAACGGAGCAATGTAAAAAGCACTCTTGCGAAAACTACACTGGCTATCAGTCAAAACAAGAATTGAGTAAAAATTACCACACTGTGCGTTCAGAGGCTGAGTTCGAAGACAATACCAACATATATTTATCAACATCAGAACTCTTCCTGCCATGCAAACCTTCCAAAGCTTTCTGGTCTCAAGAAACATCTCTCTTAACCATATCTCGGTTCTCACCAACAACTTGCTGAAAGAAGTCTTTATCTGTTTTTGGCACAACAACATGGAAGTCCCTCCTAGTATCTTTAAAACAAAGCAATTGTCTGCTTACTTTCAAAAAGCACCTCTAAACACATCTCTTTCAGAAGTATCTCCAAATATTACGAATTAATGCTTTTGGCTCTTCTAAATCCAATGGTATTATAATAATAATAATAATATATTTTATTTATATAGCGCAAAATCTTGATAAAATCAAATCTAAGCGCTGAGCGTATACATGCATACATACCTACATACATATGAGCGTATACATGCATACATATATGCATACATACTTACATACATAAATCTAAGCTAAGCGTATACATGCATACATACATATACTACACGTCATTATTGAAGGGCCAGGAACGTTTTTGAGTCAATTTTTGAAAGGAGAAATAACCTATTTTCTCTTACTCTTTTCTCCAATTCGTTGCCGTAACTGAATGGATAAGAGCTCAGACAACATTGCAGTTTCCTTTTGGCACGTGTTTGGGGATTTGCCGATTTGCAATGGGCGGCCCAAGGAAGACAATTTCCACACGAAATTGTCGAATCTTCAGCAGGGTCTCTCTGACGACGCAAGCAAGGTAGCGACAAAATTCGCTTTGCACGTGCAAGGCAAGCCCTTTTTGAACACTACTCCAGCCAAAGTTGCCCGCAGACGAGGATAAAAAGGACCCGTTCTTGGTTCGTTTTAACCATGCTTGCAAGACGACGGATGACGGATGAGCAGCGGGGGAGAGCCCTCGCTCTGCTTGATGAAGGCCTAGCGCAGCGGGAAGTTGCTAGACGACTTGAAGTGTCGCATTCCACAATCCAGAGACTGCTGGAGCGCTTCAATGAGACTGGAGCAGTCCAGGAAAGGCGTCACACGGGTCGACCCAGAGTAACGACAAGACAGCAAGACCGCTACCTTGCCCTCTCCGTCCTGAGGGAAAGGGCATCCACTGCGGTGACCTTGAGGGGTCAGCTGAGGGACGCAACAGGTGCTAACATCAGCTGCAGCACGGTGAGAAGACGGCTACATGAGGCAAACTTGAGGTCACGGAGACCGGCCGTCCGACCCGTGCTGTCACCGGTCAACAGAGTGCGCCGCATGACCTGGGCCAGGGAGCACGTGACCTGGACAAGGCAACAGTGGGCCCGGGTCTTGTTTTCGGATGAGTCCAGGTTCACCCTGACCTTTAACGATGGCCGGGCTCGGGTGTGGCGACGTCAAGGGGAGAGGTTCGCTGACGCCACTGTCCAAGAGCATAACCGGTACGGCGGCGGGTCGGTGATGGTGTGGGGTGGCATGAGCCGTGGTACCCGGACCCCCCTGCTCCCCATTGACGGCATCCTGAACGGGGTCCGGTACCGGGACGAGGTTCTGGCGGCCGTGGCACTGCCTGCGCTTGTGGACCTTGGTCAAGGCGCCATCTTCCAGGACGACAATGCACCTGCGCATCGAGCACGCCTTGTGACCGACTTCCTGGAGCAGCATGAAGTCGTCCGTATGGCCTGGCCAGCGTGCTCACCTGACCTGAACCCAATTGAACACCTCTGGGATGTGCTCGGGAGGCGCATCAGGGACAACCACCCCCCACCGGGCACCCTGGCCAGGCTGGTCTACATCCTGCAGATCGAGTGGGCGGCCATCCCTCAGGACACACTCCGTACCCTTGTGGGGTCGATGCATCGGCGCTGTGAAGCATGCATCCAGGCTCGGGGCGGACACACGCGATATTGAAAACAGATTGGCCAAATCTGACACTTTCTGTTTTTTGAAAAGGGGGGGATGTTCCTTTAAATGCATGTGCTGTTCACTAATGGGTCATTGTGCTAATTTCTTTTTCCAAAACAGGTGTGGAAATGATGAAATAAAACATAGAATCAATTCTAAACATTGTCAATTATTTCAACTTAAAATTAGAGAGGAAGGAAGAAGTGGCCCTTAAATTATGATTAGGAGTATACATACATAAATCTAAGCGTATACATACATACATACATACGTACGCACATGCATACATAATAATTACAATATTTATATAGCGCAAAATCTCGACAAAATCAAATCCAAGCGCCGAAAAAGACACACACGCACACACGCACGCACGCACACACACGCGCACACACACACACACACACACACACACACACACACACACACACACACACACACACACACACACACACACACACACACGCATGGCCACAAATGGGGAGAAAGAATAAAAGCAATAAAAGCAAGAATAAAACCAATGGAAAACCACAGAGAGCACATCATATACAATTATATATTAAAACAAAGTGATTCCCCTCCGAGCGGAGACAGGCTGCAGAGGGGGGTTGAGTGAGGTTAGGATTTTATGCAGAGGAGAAAAGGTGAGTTTTGAGAGCGGACTTGAAGGAGGCAAAAGTAGGTTGCTGACGGACTGAGAGAGGAAGTTTGTTCCAGGAGAGTGGACCAGAAACAAAGGCTCGTGGACCATAGGTATTGAGCTTAGTGCGTGGAAAGCGAAAAGTCAGAGGATCGGAGGCAGAGCGGAGGGTACGTGAGGGAACATAGATCTCAAGTAGACTTGACAGGTAATCGGGGGCTGCGTTATTGAGGCTTTTGTAGCACATGGTGTCTAATGTGTGTGTGTGTGTATTATAATGTGTGTGTGTGTATGTGTGTGTGTGTGTGTGTGTGTGTGTGTGTGTGTGTGTGTACGTGTGTGTGTGTGTGTACGTGTGTGTGTGTGTGTGTGTGTGTGTGTGTGTGTGTGTGTGTGTGAATAGGGTGTACGTATGTTTGTGTGTGCGTGTGTGTGTGTGTGCGTGTGTGTGTGTGTGTGTGTGTGTGCGTGTGTGTGTGTGTGCGTGCGTGTGTGTAAATATGTACATGTATATGCGTGCTTATGTGTGTGTATCTTTATACCGTGTGACTGTCACAGATAAATTGAAAAAAACATGTTTGTTGTTATTTCGTATGGACCACGTTTATGTTGTATTGATGTACCGGTGTAGACATGTATCTGTATTATAAAGTTTGGTACGGAAATGTTTCTACTGCATCAAAATGTTAGTGTATGTGTCTGATTGTTGTACTGTATCATTGTATCAAAATCGCAATCTTTATAAAGTGTATCGAGCATTCTCTGACATGTATGTTTGAGTTGTATAAATGGAATTATTATCATCATCATCATCATCATTATTATTATTGTTATTATCATTATTATTATTACTATTATTATTATCATTATTATTATTATTACTATTATTATTATTATTATTGTTATGATTACTGTTGTTGGTGGTATTATTTGTTTTATTATTGTCATTAATAGTAGTATTAGTTGTAGTATTTGTATTATCATTATCATTATTTGTACCATCACTATCATTACATTATTATTATTGTTATTATTATTACAATTCTTGTTGTTGTCGTTGTTGTTGTTGCTGTTGTTATTTTTTTTTATTGTTATTTGTATTAGTACTATTATTTGTATATCATTATCATTATTTGTATCATCATTACCATTACTAGATCTATCATCATCATCATCGTCGTCGTCGTCGTCGTTATTATTATTATCATTAGTAGTAGTAGTAGTAGTAGTAGTAGTAGTATCATCATTATCATCATCATAATCATCATCATCATCATTTGCATTATATTTGCATTGTTATCATTCTCATGAAGATGCTGATCGTTGTCACCCCTATGATCATGCACCATCATAGCATTGTGAAAAACTGTCCAAGACACTGTAGCCACTGAAGTGACCCAGACGACAGGATAGAAGGAAAATGGAACAGCCCAGAAATGATGCCAGATGAACCCTGTTGACACTGGATCAAATGTTCTGTGGTACCTTTCACTCTTCATCAGTAAATGAACAACCTGTATTTCTTCTTGATCACTTTTAGAACGGCTCTTTGTCCAGGGAGCAGACTTAACCCGTGATGAATAAATCTTCAGGAAGGAGGCCGAGACAGAGAGGGTGGGAGAGAGAGAGAGAGAGAGAGAGGGTGGGAGAGAGAGAGAGAGAGAGAGACAGACAGACAGACAGAGAGACAGTGAGAGAGAGAGAGAGACAGAGGGACAGAGAGAGACAGAGACAGAGATAAAGACAGAGACAGAGAGAGAGGAGGAGGAGGAGGCGGTAGATTACTGATCATAGAAGGAAATTGATTGATAGCACTGATTACCTGTATAGACGAGTCTGATAGAATGAAAAATGTAGCCTATCGATAGAATTTGATCAATGCTATCTTTCTCGGAGGAGGTCTGGCCCCCAGAGGTGAGGCATGCAAGCCCACCAGCGTGTGGATACGCCCTGGTGCCCACGAACCAGATCCCCAAGCTATGGGTAAATAGCTTCACTGTCTTGTGGACATCTCGGGAGAGAGTAAGGCTAAGGGAGTTAACCCTGAAAAAAAACCGATGGAAGGCAAGGGGAAACCACCATCGTAGTTTTCCCCGGGAAAACCATGGACAAAAGAAAGAGGAAGAAAAAAGTTAACGACGTCAATAGGTGTTCCTGTGGAGCACCTTCGTCCGGTAGGGACTGTCATGCGGCGCAGGTGACACCAGACGTCAGCCAGCTACTGCGACCAAAATTAAACCCAAAGTCAAACTTAGAAACACCAAAATAGCAACATGGAACATCAGAACAATGTTGCAGAAAGGTAAATTAGACAACATCAAAATGGAGATGGAAAGGCTTAACATCAGTATTTTAGGACTAGGGGAAGAGAGATGGAAGGGGGCAGGCATGATAACATCAGGAGAATATACAATGATATGCTCTGGTGGCAATTCACATGAAAGAGGAGTAGGCATCATAATGGACAAAGACAAATCAAAAGCAGTTAAGGGATACTGGGCAGTGTCCAACAGAGTTTTACTGGTCAAACTGAGAGGCAAACCATTTGATACCAACATCATATAGGTGTATGCACCAACATCCGCTAGTACTCAGGAAGACATCGACAATTTCTACGAAGTTTTAGAGATGGCCAAGGTCCAATGTAAATCACAAGAAGATACAGTCATAATGGGAGATTTTAATGCTAAAGTGGGATCTTATGGCCTTGGTACACAAAATGAAAGGGGAGGGAAACTTGTAGAATGGGCACAGATGAATGAGTTCATAGTAGGAAACACTGGTTTGAGCAGCCTAACAGAAGAAAATGGACTTGGATGAGTCCAGGAGATAATACCAAAAATCAGATTGACTACCTCCTGATCAACAAAAGATTTAGAAATTCTTTACTGTCAGCAAAAACACTACCAGGCGCAGACTGCAACAGTGACCACAATCCTGTAGTGGGAAGGTTTAGGCTGAAATTGAGGAAAAGGAAACAGACCAAAAGCAACATCAAAATAAACCTTGGACTCTTAAAGACAGATGAGGTGATACAAGATTGAGGCGGCCGAGATTGGTTTCTCAGAAGAATGTTGAGAGTTCCATGGACAGCAAAGAAAACAAACGAGACAGTCTTGATGGAGGCAGACACAAGTAGATCACTCATAAGGAAGATTAGGAAAAGACAAGCAACATTTATAGGCCATTTTATGAGGAAGGGGGATTTGGAGCACCTGGTCACAACGGGAAAGCTGGAGGGAAAGAGAGCACTGTGTAGACCCAGGGAGAGAATGCTGGACGGACTTGCAGAGTGGCTGGGGATGAGGAGGGTGAGGGAGATGCTGGGGGCAACGAGAGATAGAGATGGTTGGAAGTCCATGGTCGCCAACGCCATGCGGCAGGGCACCTGATGATGATGATGATGATATCTTTCGGTTTAGATACAACGTACTCATTTAGTTTGAATTAAGTCGGTGTGTATGTATGTGTGTGTGTGTGTGTGTGTGTGTGTGTGTGTGTGTGTGTGTGTGTGTGTGTGTGTGTGTGTGTCTGTGTGTCTGTGTGTGTGTGTGTCTGTGTGTGTGTGTCTGTGTGTGTCTGTGTGTGTTATGTATTCGTTCTTGATTTAACGTCTTTTCACTATGCGTGATATTAGACGAATAAAAAAAAAAAAAGATGAAAGATGAGAGATGGTTGGATTTGGAGCAGAGAGGAGACAGAGTTATAGACATAAGTAGGTGGGAAAATAGAAAAATGGAACAAGAACTTAACACTAACAATTAACATCAACAATGTGTATGGAACATTTAACTCTAAAGTACAAACTTCATAAACTTAAAGTAATGCATTAACAGGACTGTGAACCAACGATTCTGAAATTTTAACTGACAAAAATTGATCGGAAATTACTTCTTTAAAATGAGTTTCAGAATAATTTTCTTGTGTAAACATTTTTGGTAAAAAAGAACGTAGCATTTTGCAGTAAAATGGACAGTGAAACAGTGTGAATTGTTCGCCGCAAATACACTTGACATTTTTACAGTATTTTGTTTTCAATGCGTTTAGCTGAATACGAAAATGAACAGCAACAATCGATCTCAAATGATACATGGAAGAATACTGCAATTTTTTACATACATTTCGAAATAAAAGTTTTATCATTTGTTGTGACACAAACTTTTCATGGAAATGTTCATGAAAACGAATCCATGAGGCTGACTCTAGCAAGCTGCAAGCTCCTTTTAAGGAAGTATTAATACGTAATTCTATAGTATTATCAGAGTTGTGTGCACCTTGCTTAGCTGCTCTGTCAACTACTTCGTTGCCGTGAAGACCAACGTGAGAAGGCACCCAGCATAAACTGAGATCTATACCCTTTATCCTTAAACGATGTATAAGATGATTTGCCTCAGTAATTATATGAGGTGTTATGTATGTATGTGTGTGTGTGTGTGTGTGTGTGTGTGTGTGTGTGTGTATGTGTGTGTGTGTGTGTGTGTGTGTGTGAGTGTGTGTATGTGTGTGTGTGAGTGTGTGTATGTGTGTGTGTGTGTGTGCGTGTGTGTGAGTGTGTGTGTGTGTGTGTGTGTGTGTGTGTGTGTGTGTGTGTGTGTGTGTGTGTGTGTGTGTGTGAGTGTGTGTGTGTATGTGTGTGTGTGTGTCTGTTGTTGTTGTTGTTGTTTTTTGTTGTTGTTTTTTTTAGTCTGCAACTTCCACGTGCATTCGAATATACATGTGAGCTTTTACGTATTCGTTTGTTTATTTGTTTGTTTGTTTGTTTGTTTGTTGTTTGTTGTTTGTTTGTTTGTTTGTTTGTTTGTTTGTTCGTTTGTCTGTCTGTTTGTTTGTTTGTTTGTTTGTTGTTTGTTTGTTTGTTTGTTGTTTGTTTGTTTGTTTGTTTGTTCGTTTGTCTGTCTGTTTGTTTGTTTGTTGTTTGTTTGTTTGTTTGTTTGTTTGTTTGTTTGTTTGTTCGTTCGTTTGTCTGTCTGTTTGTTTGTCTGTCTGTCTGTCTGTCTGTTTGTTTGTTTGTTTGTTTGTTTGTTTGTTTGTTTGTTTGTTTGTTTGTTTGTTTTTTCACCACGCCATGGAGGCAGTCAGACTCAAGTTATACAGGATGTGCATGCTGGATGTTTTTGTGTTTCTGTAAGCCACGAAACACTGGGCATAGCTTATAGGATCGCTAACGCACTTATTGAATGTTCTGTCTACATATACACATGATGGATGTTCAGACGCTGGGACGTTTACATTTAAGTTGACGTAGGAGATCGGGAAAAAAATCTCCACCTTTTGACAACCTGGCGATACCCAAGCATGTCTGAATTCCACACCTTCCACCTGCAAGACCAGTCTTTTAGCCCTTTGACTCCCGCACCCTGTCCACCAGCATCCTGCATTGCCAGCCATGCCAGCAAAGCAAAAACAAAACAAACAAAAACCTTAGCCCTTTGGTTTCCTAACCCTATCCACCAGCTTCCTGCGCGTTTGTATCCAGACCTTCCAGCTGCAAGACCAGAGTCCGAATCATTTATTCACAACTACGTCCGTCGAAGTTGATCAGCGACGGGTAACGGGAAGCTGGTGGATAGGGTGAGGGAGCCAAAAGGGTTAAGTTTTTACAGTTGGGGGATACGGCGCGGAGGTCAAAGGGTTAATCACATATCATTATCACGCACGTCGAAGTCGATCAGCAACGAGTAACGGGGAGCTGGTGGATAGGGTAAGGGAGCCAAAAGGGTTAAGTTTTTGCAATTTGGTGGATAAGGGCGCGGGGGGGGGGGGGGGAATCTAACGGTTTTAACCACTTATATCACAATCACGCCCGTCGAAGTCGATAAGCAACGGGTCACGGGAAGCCGGTGGAGAGAGTAAGGGAGCCAAAAGGGTTAAGTTTGTACAGTTTGATGGATAAAAGCGCGGGGGGATCAAAGGGTTTTAACCACATGTATCACTATCACGCCCGTCGCATTCGATCAATAACCGGTATTTACACAAGCATTCACTGTGTAAGCTCAGCGCGTTATCGGCATTAAAAAGCTATGACTGGTAAACCAGGAGGAATTGGAATGCATTCAAGAGAGATTCACCGCACTCTAGACACTTCCATGTGTGCTCAGGGACCGTCCAAAGCCACCAGCAGACTTCTACAACTCGTCCACGAACAAGACATTATGGTTTGGCAAGATCTTGAAATTTGCAACCTGGGGTAGGGGAGTGGGGGTGGGGGTTGGAGAGGGAGAACGGAATTTATGAAAACGACTGACATACAAATAAGAAAAAAACCCACAAAGCAACAAACATGCGGGTGGGGAATTACATTTTGGTGAAAAAGATTTGTGATCTATTCAATAAGGAATAAAAATCAAACAAGGTTTGAAATAATCAGGCTTTAACACACACACAGGCCCGCGTGCATATACGTATACATACATATACACACACGCATGTACGCACACATACATATACTTACTCACATACATACACACACACATCTATACATATACATCCCAGCTCGCAACACACACACACACACACACACACACACACACACACACACACACACACATATATATATATATATATATATATATATATATATATATATATATATATATATATATACATATATATATATATATATATACATATATATACACATATATATATATGTATACACACACACACATATATATATGTATATATACACATATATCACTCATAGTGAAAAGACGTTAAATCAAAGAATAAATAAAAATAAAATAAAATATACACACATATTTACTTCCCTAGTTTTAACATCAACTGAAGACTTACACGCTTGTGCCGCCACAGTACAATTCAGTAATTCTTTCATCCTGAACGTTTTGTCAGTCTACCTGCCAACAGGTCCAAATGACCACAACACAGAATGGCTGCGCACGATTCTGGATCTGCAGCACGGTAGATGGCTAATAGGTGGAGACTTTAATTCCCACTCCCCGTTTTGGGAAAAAGATTGTTGTACTGTGACAAGCAACCGTTTGGTAGAAAATATAGTTGACAGTGCGCTTTACCTTTTGAATGATGGGAGTGTCACTAGAATTCCTGATATTTTCCAAACACCGGGCAACAGCCACCGATCTGTCACTAATATCACCAGAATTAGTACCATGCTGTACCTGGGACACTCACAGAGATACTTTGGGAAGTGATCACTTACCTATCCTCATTACACTAACTAACGAAAACATCAGGATGAAAGACAGCACTCCTGATATTATACCAAAATATAATTACACACGCGCTGATTGGTCACTGTTTCAGACTGCTCTTGCTAATCAAGACTACAAACATTATGAAAGTGAAAATGCAGACGTTATGTTTTTGTAAATTCTAGGAGTCAGTTCTAGCTGCTGCAGACCTCTCAATCCCGAAACTCAAAACGTTTAAGTCCAATTACCGTTTGGGTAATACATGTATTTGGTGGACAGAGGTATGTGAGAAAGCAGCTCGTATAAAAAAGAGAAATACAAAATCTACATCAAAAACAGAAAACCCGAAGATCATATGGAAATGAAAAAAAGCTAACACCTAGTGTAATAAAATCATCGCTGAAGCAAAGAAAAATTATTGGGCATCATACTGCAAAAAAGAAATTTCAGATTTCAAGGATTTCCATAAAGTCTGGACAAAAATGAATCAATGAGAAAGGGACCCAACTTACCTAGGTGTCCAATAATGATTGACACATATCACAAATTTCCTTCCGACATGGACAAAGCTGAAACTTTTGTAGAACTCTTTGCCGAAAATAGTAAAATAGACGGTTTGTCTCCTACCTGCAAACACTACAGAAAAATGGCAACTAACAATCCTATCTTCACTGACCCACTACCTCAGAATGATCGCTGGTTTAATTCTCCAATCACCTTAGAAGAGCTAAAAAACAACAACATTATCTTGTCTCTACACAACAAAAGAAGTTCGGTAGGTGTCGATGCAGTTTCAAATGAAATGATTAAACATCTTCCAGAAAACTGCATTATTTTCTTACACAAAATATTTCAGAAATGCTGGGTTAGTGGAACTGTACCACAATTATGGCAAAAGTCTATTGTTATACCAATATTAAAAGCAGGAAAGCCTAAAAACAATAAAAACAGTTACAGACCTATACGAGCAAACTAATGGAAAGATTGGTATTAAACAGACTTGTACACTACTGTGATAAAAATAACGTTATTCCAGTAAATCAGGCAGGTTTTAGAAAAGGGAGATGCATAGTTGAGCACCTGGTTAAACTTACAACTCAGATCAAGCAACAGTTTACCCGCAGGAAAAGTCTTTTAAGCTATTTTTTTTATGTGAAAAAAGCTTACGATCAAGTTTGGCATACGCGTTTATTGTACAAGCTGAAATCTTTTGGTTTATCTGCCAGTATGTATGATTACGTTAAGTCTTTTTTAGCCAATAGAACAATTCAGGCAAGAGTGGGAACTAGTTTTTCTACTTCACGACGTCTTGACATGGGAATTCCACAAGGTTCAGTGATAGCATCTCTTTTATCTAATATCCTTATACAGGATCTTCCTAAAGCACTCTCAAATCGTATTGCTTTGGTACAGTACGCTGATGATATATGTATTTGGATGAATATTACTTTAAAAAAGACAACTCCACAGAAAGCGCAGAATTACATTAGGAAGTTGTATCAATCTGATCTTGATAATCTTGGAAACTGTATGTTAGTAAATGGTCTGTTGTTGTCAGCGGAAAAAAACTAGCTAACATGATGCTATTTAATTCTTTAAGTAACTTGCCTACTTTCAGACTGCATGGTGAAGTGTTACATTACAAACAGTTGTAAAATTTCTTGGAGTCTTTATAACATCGAAATTAAACTGGAATGTCTATTTTGATTATATATCAACAAAAGCAAGAAAAGCCTTAAATTTTCTTAAGATAATAAGCAGATTACCTTGGGGAATGGATACAAACATACTAATTCATCTATCAACAACACTTGTACATCTAAACTATCCTATGCACAAGAAGTGTTCTTCAGTGCACCAAAATATTTGTTAAAGAAGATACAAAGCTTAGACTGCAAAAGTATTAAAATTGCTCTAGGTATCCCTGCTCACGCTTCTAATCTGGAAACGTACAAAGTTGCTGGAATTCTGCCTCTGAACAACTATCGTGAGCTAGCGACAGCAAAAGTTGCCCTTAGAACTACTTCACAAACGGACAATTTTGTGAGTAAAGATATAAAATCAGGTCTGATGTTGACTTTCCAAAGCGAGCAAACAGCATTTCATCACAAATGACTGTTGCAACTTACATATCTGACTTGGTCAAACAGTCTCACATAAACATAGATGAAATAGTTGAGACACCATCAACAACGCCTATCCCTACATGGAAAATGCTAAAAGCCTCTTTTGATATTGATTATACAGACGCTAAGAAACATGAAAACGTCAACATTTCGATATCCACAGCAAGACAACACGTCGATGAAAAATACCGTACCCACCTTCATATCTTTACCGATGGATCAGTCTCAGAAAATAAGTGTGCTGGAGCAGCATGTTATGTTCCAAAATTTAAAATGAAAAAGTCATTTTTCATTGGGGCAAACATATCTATATTTACAGCGGAATTAGTAGCTTATATACAAGCATTGCATTATCAAGTAAATTTTAAACCCGTGTCTTTCAAAGTAGTTCTCTTTGTTGATTCAAAATCTGTACTATATGCCTTACGGTCTTTTGATGCCGACACAAGACCTGATTTAATTACTGAGGCAAATCATCTTGTACATCGTTTAAGGATAAAAGGTACAGATATCAGTTTATGCTGGGTGCCTTCTCACGTTGGTCTTCACGGCAACGAAGTAGTTGACAGAGCAGCTAAGCATGGTGCACAGAATTCTGATAATTCTATAGAATTAGATGTTCCGTAAAAGAAGCTTGCAACTTGCTCAAATCAGCCTCATGGATTCGATTTCATAAACATTTAAATGAACAGTTTGTGTCACAACAAATGATAAAACTTTCCGTTCAAAATGTATGTAAAAAATTGCAGTATTATTCCATGTATCATTTAAGATCGATTGTTGTTGTTCGTATTCGTATTGAGCTGAACGCATTGAAAACAAAATATTGTAAAAATGTCAAGCGTATTTGCGGCGAACATTCACACTGTTTCACTGTTTATTTTACTGCAAAATGCTGCGTTCTTTTTAACCGAAAATGTTTAAACAAGCAAACTATTCTGAAATTCATTTTGAAAAAGTAACATCAGATCAATCTTTGTTAGTTAAAATTTCAGAATCATTAGTTTCACAGTCCTTTTTAATGCATTACTTAACTTTATGCAGTTTGTGTTTTAGTGTTTGTGTTAAAATTTCCCTTCAGTTTGTTGAATTTAAAATTGTTACTAATGTTAGTGTTAAGATTTCGTTCCTTTTTCTGTTTAAAAAACCCACCTATTTATGACGTTTTACTCTGTCTCCCCTCCATCCCAATCCAACCCCCCGTCCAACTATCGTTCTCCATTTTATTTTATTTATATTTTTTTTCCCCCTCTCCCCTTCCCCGTCTAATATCACTTACAGTGAAAAGACGTTAAATCAAAGAACTTTTATACACACACACATACGCACGCGCGCGCCGCGCACCACACACACACAACAAACACACAGATACACAACACACACACATCACTACGCACACACATAAACAACACATACATGTGTATACATATGAAACACACCATATACGTGCACCACAACACACCCAAACACACACACACACACACACACACACACACACACCACACACACACCCCACACACACACACACACCCCGCAATAACAGGACAAACTAATAGATTACTGCACCAAGCCCTTACGATCTTTCTACCAAACTGTTGAAAATTTCGATATCCTCAGAGTGGTGCGTGTGGCAAGTCTTCATGACAAATGACGCACACTGATCTCCTTGGTCCCTTTATAGTATAAGGACATGCACGTACACACTCGCGTTCAAACACACAAAACGCACACACACATACACACTACGTACGCACACATGACACACACAAATGCACATAAACGCGCTCGCGCACACACAAATACACACACTCGCCACACAACACACACACACACACACACAAAACACACACACACACACACACACAAACACACACCACACACACACACACACACACACACACACACAAAAACACACAACACACACACACTCCCGTCTAATATCACTCATCGTGAAAAGACGTAAAAAGAAAAACTGAATACCGACACACACACGCACACACAAACACACACACACGCAACGCACACACACATATACACACATACACACACACATGCAACACACATACAACCACACATGCAACCAAAACAAAACTCACACCACACACACAACACAAACATACACACATAAACCACACACCACACACACACACAAAACCACACACACACACACACACACACCCACACACACACACACACACACACACAACTGTAAACCTTGATTTCAGGTCTGTTCACGTTACGTGATATTAACTCTCATTATGTGTAATGCCAACGGGTTGGCTCACGTTATGACAGACTCATCGTGGACGCAGCACCGAGGGGAGGGGGGGCGTATTGGGCTGCCTGACCCCCACCCGTCCACGAGCTGTCCCCCCTCCCCCCAAAATGTAATCTGAAATCTTTCCTCAGTGAACAATAGATAAAAAGTGAGCAAATATCTACTTACGGACCACCGAAAACAGCAACAAAAACACACAACAACAACAACACACAACAACAACAACACACAACAAAAACTCTACCCTCTCTAACCCCCCATTCCCGCGGACTAGTTGGTAGAGCCATGAACACAAGATCTGATATCTTGATTCAATTCTAGCCCGCAACTTTATAATATCTGGCCTGTTCCTGCCCGTCTTTAATACCCAAAGAAATAAGAGGGAAGCAGGGAGAATTTTTATAAATATTGATCAAAGGACATAACTCTTGAGAATTATCCCCATGTAGTACTTTCAAATCTAAACAGTCTGCGCTACCCATTCAGCTAGCATAGAAGCAATACAAAGTACAAAAAACAGTAAGCTCAGAACACTCCTACAGTTTTTGTACTTTGTATCTGCTTCTATGCTAGCTGAATGGGTAGCGCAGACTGTGTTAGATTTGAGAAGTACTACATGGGAGATAATTCTCAAGAGTTATGTCCAGCGCAAAGGGTTTTGTACAGGCTCAGAGTAAACACCAGATAGTTCTGGCAGATTTAGGGAGCGCGTATGGAGTTGTCCGAGCGCGGTGAATCCTCTTGAAAAACTCGAATAACTCCCAAAAGAAAAAAAACAACAACAAACGAACAAAGAAACAAAAAAACCAACAAATAGACTTTGCAGAATCTGTGCAGGCGCTGCAGTCATTGGGCTTTTTTCTCCAAAATCTGTACTATCTCTGTAAGCTGCTTTGCACTCTGCATGTACTGGTGACAACAGAAGAATATGACAGAACTATCAACAGCACATGAGAAACCTAAAAGGTCACCGAGGTCAGTGATCGATGGGAGAAACCAGGCTGAATGACGTGCTCCTATCCTTTTGACTCCCTCACCCTATCCATCAGCATTCCGCATTGCCAGCCCATGACAGCGAAGCAAAAACTAACCCTTTCACTCCCTCACCCTATCCACCAGCTTCCTGCAGGAAGCTGATGGATAAGGTGAAGGAGTGAAAGAGTTAAGGTTTGCAGCTGGTGAAAGGTGCGGTAGTGCAAGGGCTAAGTCTTGCAGCTGGTGGATAGGATTAAGGAGAGAAAGGGTTAAGTTGGATAGGATTAAGGATGAAAGGGTTAAGTAGATAGATTAAGGAGTGAAAGGATAAGTTTTTGCGCTGGTGGAAGGATAAGAGTGAAAGGGTTAAATCTTTGCAGCTGGTGGATAGGATTAAGGAGTGAAGGTTAAGTTCCGTTAAGTGGATAGGATTAAGGAGTGAAAGGGTTAAGTGGATAGGATTAAGGAGTGAAAGGTTAAGTGGATAGAATTAAGGAGTGAAAGGGTTAAGTTTTTGCGCTGGTAGATGGGGTGTCGGGAGTGAAAGGGTTTAAATTTTTGAGCCCGGGGGAAGGATTAAGGATGAAAGGATTAAGTGGATAGGATTAAGGAGTGAAAGGGGTAAGTGGATAGTTAAGGAGTGAAAGGGTTAAGTTTTGCAGCTGGTGGATGGTGCGGGAGTGAAAGGGTTAAGAAGATTCACAGCAACATGGCAGTGGATGCCCCTGCCGCTTTATGTATTCGGTATTACACAGAGCAAGCTTGCATTTCAGTCTCAGTTTGCCGAAAAATGTGGTGAACACTGGTTTTTGGAAGTGGACGAAAAAACGAGTCGGACCCGTGTGCCTTCTGGTTTGCGACACTAAAAGATCTCTCACAGCAGTTGGAATTATGAAGAGCAGGGCACTCTTCTGGCTGTCCTGGCATGAAAATTGGAGAGATAGGTTTTTCTCAATTCCCTCCCTTAAGGTCAATTAGCTTTCTTGCCGTTAAAGTCCTCGGTCGAAAAAAAATTTTTAAAAACGGGTTGGCGCATGCGCACGCGGGGGTTTTAAGGGGGGTGCAGCCCAGTTTTACATGGTAAAATCCTTGTGACAACAACAAAAAAAAAAGAAAAGAAAAAAAAGAAAAAA
>JAPXFY010000012.1:24065680-24143180 GCA_030674185.1 Monoplex corrugatus
CATCAGCAAGACAGGCATGAGACCAGACATCGCTCTCCACTCTGACTCCTCGAAACAAGTGATTCTGATAGAACTCACTGTGCCATACGAATGCAGAATGGAAGAAGCACATATCTACAAGACCGAAAAATACGCCGGTCTTGCCAGCACCCTGAAGAAAGCAGGTCTGCGGGTCAAAATCTTCGCCATAGAGGTCGGGGCAAGAGGGTTTGTGGGCACCTCCGCTTATGATCTCATGAAACAACTCGCCATTTCTGGGAAGAAGAGGACTAGAGCCCTTAAAGCGATGGCAGAGGCAGCAGAAAGGAGCTCAAGCTGGATCTGGGCAAGGAGGAACCAAAAGTGAACTTCATAAGGATTAAATTCCCTACAGATGATGTGTGCCCCGTTAGCACATTGGTAAAACCGCGTACCGCAGTTCTGAAGCGCAGAATCGCCCAGGTTCGCTCCCCGGCGTGGGAAAAAAAATAGACAACAGCAGAAGGGCATCCAGGAGTCATGACCTGGATGTGGCCCGGCCCCCCGAGAGTGTAAGGAATTCAGGGCCGAAACACTTGTCTAAAGGGGGTTACTTCTCTGAAGACCTTCTGTTGTCTAGCTCTCCCTAGAGTTTTTTTCTACCTGCACATGGTCAATCCATTGACTTCCGGGAATAGTTCGGAGGACATTCGGGAAAGACCGAAGGACACTGGGAAAGACTAGATCTGCGGGCTTTGTGGGTTGGCTTCCCACCTTGCCTTTGATAACATGCCACGAGTTCTTTAAATGAAAGATGCTCCCAGGATTCACCGAAAGGGGGAGAGAATGATGAATCCATCGGCACTGACTCCATCACGACTGGGAACGCACAACGGATCATGATTAATGACCAGATGGAATTTCCGTGTGCGTGTGGAAGGAGATTCATCACCAAACGCGGCATGAAGATCCACAGGACAAAAATGGGCTGTTTGAAGACACATACGAACCAGCAGCAGCGCACTGCGATAGCAGGTGAGACGTTGGATGACCAAGGCCAGGATTTAAACCATAGTGCCAAGGACATCCAAGCTGACGGTTCTGATGCGGATTTTGCACAAGCTCTTAACGCCAAACGTGGAAAACTCAATTTGCCGCCTGCCGGTGCAAAGGAACAATGGGAGAAATTAGATGAGGAACTTGTCCTTAAGCTGAATGCGCTAATAGGGAGTACGCTGGAACACAAACTTGACACATACGGAGACATCATATACTCTATCTGCAGGGACACTTATGGAGTGAAGCAGCCAAAGACAAAAACGCCTCCCCAGAAATCCAGAAGACAGCAACAGATGGAGAGCATACGGAGGGAGAAAAGGAAGCTTAAAAAGCGAATGAAAACTGCCTCAGAATTCGAGAAGCAAGGGCTCCTGGAACTCTGGAAAGATCTGAAGGCCAAACACAATGCTCTCAGCAAAGTGGAATCAGCAAGGCGAAGAAAGAGCAAAAAGAAGAAGACTCAAGATCGTTTCTTCAAAGATCCCTTTGACTTTGCAAGAAAGCTGTTTGAACAACCCAAATCAGGGACTCTCACAGTGGGCAAGGAAACCCTAGAGCAGCATCTCAGGGAAACATATTCCGATTCTCAGCGCGAGGCACCACCTGAAATCCAGAATCTGGTTTGGCCTGCAGCGCCAGAAGGAAAATTCAATAACAAACCACCAACACTGGATGAAGTGAAGAACGTAGTAAAGAAAGCCAGAGCCAAGTCAGCACCTGGACCAAACGGAATACCATACCTGCTCTACAAGAAATGCCCAAAAGTGCTCGAGTGGCTCCACAAGATGATTCGATCAGCATGGAGGAACCAGAAGATCAGCGACCAATGGATGAGAGCTGAAGGAGTGTACATTCCGAAGGAGCAGAACTCCAGTAGCATCAACCAGTTCAGGCCAATATCACTTCTGAACGTCGAGGGGAAAATCTTCTTCTCTGTTATGGCAGCAAGATTGACAAAATACCTGACTGAAAACAAGTATCTGGATATGTCAGTCCAAAAGGGAGGCATACCAGGAATGCCTGGATGCTTGGAACATGCCACGTTGATTTGGGATGCCATCCAAAAAGCAAGAACAGAGAAGAGAGACATTGACGTAGTTTGGCTTGATCTGGCGAATGCATATGGATCAGTTCCACACGATATGATCCAGCTGGCTCTTGAAATGTATCACATCCCAGAAAACATCCGAACAATGCTGAGGAAGTATTTCCAAGGGTTCTCAATGCGGTTCTCTACCAAAGAATACACCACGGACTGGATAGACCTAGAGGTGGGCATTGCAATGGGCTGTGCAATCTCTCCCATACTGTTCGTGTTGGCAATGGAAGTCATCTTGAAAGCTGCAATGAAGAGTTCAGGTTCAGTGAATCTGGGAGATGGATACCAGATGCCTCCTCTGAAAGCTTTCATGGATGACACAACAGTCTTGTCCACGGATGAGGAAGAGACACACCAAATCTTAAAGCAGCTGGATGAGCTGGTGGCCTCTTCAAGAATGAGGTTCAAACCTAAGAAATCCCGAAGTCTCTCACTGCGAAAAGGAAAAGTGGCAGATTCAGTCAAATTCATGGTAGCCAACCAAGCCATCCCCACTGTCACAGAAGAGCCAGTAAAAAGTCTCGGAAGATGGTATGATGACTCCCTGAAAGACACACAAAGGGGATGTGAAACCAAGCAAACAGCAGAAGAAGGCCTGAAGAAAATAGATAACTGCTGACTGCCAGGCAAATACAAAGTCTGGTGTCTACAGTTCATGCTGATACCAAAGCTGCTGTGGCCACTGCTAATCTATGACATTTGCACCAGCACAGTCGAAGCAATGGAAGCCAAAATCAACATACACAAGAAAATGGCTCGGTGTCCCACCTGGTCTCACTGATGTTGCATTCTACTGTCGTCAAGCAATGCTGAAGCTACCTCTCAAATCCATAGTGGAGGAATACAAAGTTGGAAAAGCAAGACTGTTGAGCATGCTGGAGGAATCGGAAGACAATATATCGTGAGATCAGTTCATCCAAAGCTGAGAACTGGCAGAAAGTGGAAAGTCCAAGAGGCTGTAAACAATGCCAAGAGAAACCTCAGCATCAAAGAAATAATTGGACACACGCAAACCAACAGACAGGGACTGGGAGCAACAAAAATGCAGTGGTGGTCCAAAGCCAAAGGGAAGGAAAAAAGAGACATGATCATACAGGAGTTGAAGGAAGAAGAAGATGTCAAAAGAGTGCAGAAGGCAGTCCAGCAAGGTCAACAGGGGCAATGGACAACATGGGACAGTGCACTCCAAAGAAGTCTCAGCTGGAACGATATGTGGCACATGGCTCCTCTAAGGATAAGCTTCCTCCTCAGATTTGTATATGACCTGCTCCCCTCGAATGCAAACTTAGTGAAATGGGGGAAATCAGACGACCCAGCATGTCCGCTCTGTCAGAAGAAACAAACAGTGGAACATGTCCTAAGCTCTTGCAAAGTAGCGCTAGCCCAAGGAAGGTATACATGGAGGCACAACCAAGTTCTGAAAGTGATCACAGACGTGGTTAGCGAAAAAAACCATGACCCCAAACGCACCAATTGCTATGACAACGTTCTACAAAGCAGGAGGGAAACAGGTCTGGCCCGAAAGTGCTATGACAACCAGCACATTGCCAAAGGGTCTTCTGGATGGAGCAGTCGACTGGGAGTGTACAGCAGACCTCCCAGAGTGGAGAAATTACCCAGATGTCATCAGCAAGACAGGCATGAGACCAGACATCGCTCTCCACTCTGACTCCTCGAAACAAGTGATTCTGATAGAACTCACTGTGCCATACGAAAGCAGAATGGAAGAAGCACATATCTACAAGACCGAAAAATACGCCGGTCTTGCCAGCACCCTGAAGAAAGCAGGTCTGCGGGTCAAAATCTTCGCCATAGAGGTCGGGGCAAGAGGGTTTGTGGGCACCTCCGCTTATGATCTCATGAAACAACTCGCCATTTCTGGGAAGAAGAGGACTAGAGCCCTTAAAGCGATGGCAGAGGCAGCAGAAAGGAGCTCAAGCTGGATCTGGGCAAGGAGGAACCAAAAGTGAACTTCATAAGGATTAAATTCCCTACAGATGATGTGTGCCCCGTTAGCACATTGGTAAAACCGCGTACCGCAGTTCTGAAGCGCAGAATCGCCCAGGTTCGCTCCCCGGCGTGGGAAAAAAAATAGACAACAGCAGAAGGGCATCCAGGAGTCATGACCTGGATGTGGCCCGGCCCCCGAGAGTGTAAGGAATTCAGGGCCGAAACACTTGTCTAAAGGGGGTTACTTCTCTGAAGACCTTCTGTTGTCTAGCTCTCCCTAGAGTTTTTTTCTACCTGCACATGGTCAATCCATTGACTTCCGGGAATAGTTCGGAGGACATTCGGGAAAGACCGAAGGACACTGGGAAAGACTAGATCTGCGGGCTTTGTGGGTTGGCTTCCCACCTTGCCTTTGATAACATGCCACGAGTTCTTTAAATGAAAGATGCTCCCAGGATTCACCGAAAGGGGGAGAGAATGATGAATCCATCGGCACTGACTCCATCACGACTGGGAACGCACAACGGATCATGATTAATGACCAGATGGAATTTCCGTGTGCGTGTGGAAGGAGATTCATCACCAAACGCGGCATGAAGATCCACAGGACAAAAATGGGCTGTTTGAAGACACATACGAACCAGCAGCAGCGCACTGCGATAGCAGGTGAGACGTTGGATGACCAAGGCCAGGATTTAAACCATAGTGCCAAGGACATCCAAGCTGACGGTTCTGATGCGGATTTTGCACAAGCTCTTAACGCCAAACGTGGAAAACTCAATTTGCCGCCTGCCGGTGCAAAGGAACAATGGGAGAAATTAGATGAGGAACTTGTCCTTAAGCTGAATGCGCTAATAGGGAGTACGCTGGAACACAAACTTGACACATACGGAGACATCATATACTCTATCTGCAGGGACACTTATGGAGTGAAGCAGCCAAAGACAAAAACGCCTCCCCAGAAATCCAGAAGACAGCAACAGATGGAGAGCATACGGAGGGAGAAAAGGAAGCTTAAAAAGCGAATGAAAACTGCCTCAGAATTCGAGAAGCAAGGGCTCCTGGAACTCTGGAAAGATCTGAAGGCCAAACACAATGCTCTCAGCAAAGTGGAATCAGCAAGGCGAAGAAAGAGCAAAAAGAAGAAGACTCAAGATCGTTTCTTCAAAGATCCCTTTGACTTTGCAAGAAAGCTGTTTGAACAACCCAAATCAGGGACTCTCACAGTGGGCAAGGAAACCCTAGAGCAGCATCTCAGGGAAACATATTCCGATTCTCAGCGCGAGGCACCACCTGAAATCCAGAATCTGGTTTGGCCTGCAGCGCCAGAAGGAAAATTCAATAACAAACCACCAACACTGGATGAAGTGAAGAACGTAGTAAAGAAAGCCAGAGCCAAGTCAGCACCTGGACCAAACGGAATACCATACCTGCTCTACAAGAAATGCCCAAAAGTGCTCGAGTGGCTCCACAAGATGATTCGATCAGCATGGAGGAACCAGAAGATCAGCGACCAATGGATGAGAGCTGAAGGAGTGTACATTCCGAAGGAGCAGAACTCCAGTAGCATCAACCAGTTCAGGCCAATATCACTTCTGAACGTCGAGGGGAAAATCTTCTTCTCTGTTATGGCAGCAAGATTGACAAAATACCTGACTGAAAACAAGTATCTGGATATGTCAGTCCAAAAGGGAGGCATACCAGGAATGCCTGGATGCTTGGAACATGCCACGTTGATTTGGGATGCCATCCAAAAAGCAAGAACAGAGAAGAGAGACATTGACGTAGTTTGGCTTGATCTGGCGAATGCATATGGATCAGTTCCACACGATATGATCCAGCTGGCTCTTGAAATGTATCACATCCCAGAAAACATCCGAACAATGCTGAGGAAGTATTTCCAAGGGTTCTCAATGCGGTTCTCTACCAAAGAATACACCACGGACTGGATAGACCTAGAGGTGGGCATTGCAATGGGCTGTGCAATCTCTCCCATACTGTTCGTGTTGGCAATGGAAGTCATCTTGAAAGCTGCAATGAAGAGTTCAGGTTCAGTGAATCTGGGAGATGGATACCAGATGCCTCCTCTGAAAGCTTTCATGGATGACACAACAGTCTTGTCCACGGATGAGGAAGAGACACACCAAATCTTAAAGCAGCTGGATGAGCTGGTGGCCTCTTCAAGAATGAGGTTCAAACCTAAGAAATCCCGAAGTCTCTCACTGCGAAAAGGAAAAGTGGCAGATTCAGTCAAATTCATGGTAGCCAACCAAGCCATCCCCACTGTCACAGAAGAGCCAGTAAAAAGTCTCGGAAGATGGTATGATGACTCCCTGAAAGACACACAAAGGGGATGTGAAACCAAGCAAACAGCAGAAGAAGGCCTGAAGAAAATAGATAACTGCTGACTGCCAGGCAAATACAAAGTCTGGTGTCTACAGTTCATGCTGATACCAAAGCTGCTGTGGCCACTGCTAATCTATGACATTTGCACCAGCACAGTCGAAGCAATGGAAGCCAAAATCAACATACACAAGAAAATGGCTCGGTGTCCCACCTGGTCTCACTGATGTTGCATTCTACTGTCGTCAAGCAATGCTGAAGCTACCTCTCAAATCCATAGTGGAGGAATACAAAGTTGGAAAAGCAAGACTGTTGAGCATGCTGGAGGAATCGGAAGACAATATATCGTGAGATCAGTTCATCCAAAGCTGAGAACTGGCAGAAAGTGGAAAGTCCAAGAGGCTGTAAACAATGCCAAGAGAAACCTCAGCATCAAAGAAATAATTGGACACACGCAAACCAACAGACAGGGACTGGGAGCAACAAAAATGCAGTGGTGGTCCAAAGCCAAAGGGAAGGAAAAAAGAGACATGATCATACAGGAGTTGAAGGAAGAAGAAGATGTCAAAAGAGTGCAGAAGGCAGTCCAGCAAGGTCAACAGGGGCAATGGACAACATGGGACAGTGCACTCCAAAGAAGTCTCAGCTGGAACGATATGTGGCACATGGCTCCTCTAAGGATAAGCTTCCTCCTCAGATTTGTATATGACCTGCTCCCCTCGAATGCAAACTTAGTGAAATGGGGGAAATCAGACGACCCAGCATGTCCGCTCTGTCAGAAGAAACAAACAGTGGAACATGTCCTAAGCTCTTGCAAAGTAGCGCTAGCCCAAGGAAGGTATACATGGAGGCACAACCAAGTTCTGAAAGTGATCACAGACGTGGTTAGCGAAAAAAACCATGACCCCAAACGCACCAATTGCTATGACAACGTTCTACAAAGCAGGAGGGAAACAGGTCTGGCCCGAAAGTGCTATGACAACCAGCACATTGCCAAAGGGTCTTCTGGATGGAGCAGTCGACTGGGAGTGTACAGCAGACCTCCCAGAGTGGAGAAATTACCCAGATGTCATCAGCAAGACAGGCATGAGACCAGACATCGCTCTCCACTCTGACTCCTCGAAACAAGTGATTCTGATAGAACTCACTGTGCCATACGAAAGCAGAATGGAAGAAGCACATATCTACAAGACCGAAAAATACGCCGGTCTTGCCAGCACCCTGAAGAAAGCAGGTCTGCGGGTCAAAATCTTCGCCATAGAGGTCGGGGCAAGAGGGTTTGTGGGCACCTCCGCTTATGATCTCATGAAACAACTCGCCATTTCTGGGAAGAAGAGGACTAGAGCCCTTAAAGCGATGGCAGAGGCAGCAGAAAGGAGCTCAAGCTGGATCTGGGCAAGGAGGAACCAAAAGTGAACTTCATAAGGATTAAATTCCCTACAGATGATGTGTGCCCCGTTAGCACATTGGTAAAACCGCGTACCGCAGTTCTGAAGCGCAGAATCGCCCAGGTTCGCTCCCCGGCGTGGGAAAAAAAATAGACAACAGCAGCTCTGCAACACACCTCCATAATCCTAGTTCATAATCCTAATCCAGGAGTCATGACCTGGATGTGGCCCGGCCCCCCGAGAGTGTAAGGAATTCAGGGCCGAAACACTTGTCTAAAGGGGGTTACTTCTCTGAAGACCTTCTGTTGTCTAGCTCTCCCTAGAGTTTTTTTCTACCTATGTTAGATGTCCGTTTGTTGTAAAACAAAAGACGAATAAAAAAAGTTTTTAAAAAGTCTGGAATTTCTTTAATCATCATTGTATAACAAGGGAGATCACGAAAATGGCTTGCCCGTTGTTCTCCATTTTGTGTTTTATTTTCCACTTTTTTTCAGCTGATTCTTCTCTTCCTCGGTAGCGTTGATTCCATGCCGCGCATTGCAGCTCTGCAACACACCTCCATAATCCTAGTTCATTCAATCGAAGTCTCAATGTCAAGAATTCCAAAGAGCTAGCCATGTCAGACTTCCACGAGGCCACTCACCAGCAGAGACACTGCACTGTTGCCGGCTCACTTCACTGGAGCCTAACAGTCCAATCCTAAAAACAGTACGGTGTGAAATTTGAAGGGATTCATCACACTCGGACAACACCATACGAGTTCCACTCAGATGTGCTTGCAGTTGTCTAACAGACACCTTGAGCCTGCACAAAAACTTGTGCGCTGGCAGGGTCTTGATTTGGGAGGGTGAATGCAAGGGAAAGAGACCTATTAAATATTAACCTGACACCACTAGGATGATTACAACACAAGATTAGCAGCGAACAGGTTGTTTACGTCATTATCATCATCATCCCTGCCACATGGCGTTGGCGATCATGGACCTCCATACCAATCTATGCCCTTGTCACCGCAAGCACATCTTCCACCCTCTCTGTCCTCAGCCACCCTGCAAGTCCGCCCAATATTTTCTCCCAAGGTCTACCGTGTGCTCTCTTTCCCTCAAGCTTTCCTGTTGTGACCAGGTGCTCTAATTTCTCTTGCTTCATGAAATGTCCTATTAATGTTGCTCGTCTTTTCCTAATTTTTTTTTTATCAATGATCTTCTTGTGTCTGCCTCCATGAAGACTGTCTCGTTTGTTTTCTTTGCCTTGAAGGGATTGAACTCCAAACATGAAATCTTGACTCATTGGCTCTATCAAAAGAGCCAGCCAGATGCTTAAAAAATCACTTGTAGCTCCATAATGTAAAGAAAGGTTATGTAGTGGTTCCAGTTTACTCAGCTGAAAATGAGTACCTCACCCTCTTCTTAGGAACAGGGAAGCTAACGCAGCGGGGGAGAGGAGATGAAAATAACTGACGTCTCTCAACACCTCTCGCACCAAGGACCAGTAAATGGTACTTAAAGTACCCAAAAAATATGACAACATATGCCAAAATGATTCTTGGAGTGTGTGATAAGTAAAGTTATAGGAGAACCATGAACTTAGCAATAAATAATACTATTTGACCCTTGTATGAAATACGAATTTATGGTCCTATTAAGTACTGCCGGCTTTGAACAGTTTGTATTGCTTCTAAAGTGGACATTTTTTTAGCGTTCCTGTTTTTCTCAGATGCGTGCATGCATGCATACTGTTTTTGCTGACACTGTGTAGATGGTATGTTGCTGCACAGTCTGCATACTCTGTCTCTGGTGGGTGTGCGTGCTGGGTGTTTTCGTGTTTCCATAAGCCACCAGACACTCACATGACTGACAGGATCTCTAACGTGCGTACTTGATGTTCAGTGTGTGTATATGCACGACAGTGGTCAGCATGCACCATGTTGATCTGGGAGTTCGTACAGCATCCCCACCCTTTACCCACCAGGCCGGAGGAATCCTGGCAGGAGCGAGAGAGAGAGAATAAGAGAGAAAAAAAGAGAGAGAAGACACAGAGAGAGAGAGTGAGTGAGAGAGACAGAAGAGACTGAGAGAGAGAGAGTGAGAGAAAGAGACAATGAGAGAGAGAATGAGAGAGAGTGAGAGAGAGAATGAGAGAGAGTGAGAGAGAGAGGAGAGAGCAAGGTGATGAAAGAGAGAGAAAGAGGGGGGTAGATGTGTGTACGTACATGTGTGCACATACGTGTACATGTAATTTTCATGCGTGCACATAAGTGTGTGTGTGTTTCTTTGCGCAAATGATTTAAGTAAATGCGCGAGAGAGACAGAGGGAGAGAGAGAGACAGAGAGAGAGAGAGAGAAAGAGAGACAGAGACAGAGAGGGACAGAGTGAGACAGAGTGAGAGACAGACACAGACAGAGAAACACAGACAGACAGACAGAAGACAGACAGACAGACAGACAGAGATACAAAAATAGAGAGATAGAGACAGACAGAGAAAGACTCGGGAAGTTTGTTCTGCGTCTAAACAGGAATGGAACTTAATTAAAGTACCCCAAACTATGAGACAAAATAAGCCAAAGTGGCTGAAGACAAAGAGGGTGGAAGAGGTGCTTGAGGCAACAAGAGATAGAAACAGATGGAAGGCCATGATCGCCAACACCATGTACCTGATGATGATGATGATGATATGTCAAATGAATCCTGGAGTGTGCGGTAAGATCTTTTTTCTCTATAAATGCGTGTAGTATAGAGTAGTGTGTGTAAACTGTGTAGTTGTATGTACATCAAATGATTCTTGAGTAGGCTGCGATCAAGACTTTGACTCGTCTTTGCTTGGCGATCCAATCACTCAATCGCTCAATCGATCAATTGTACTATCAGTCATGCCACGGCAGTTTTGTTCATTTTTTTTTCTCTCCCCTTTTCTTTTCGTTTGGGGACAAGGGTGTTTTGTTGGGTCAGTGCGTGTGGGGTCTTGGCCAAGTTAGACAAAACTTACCCGCCCAGTTATGGCTTACATGGGCCGGTGTGTGTATTTTTGCGTGTTTTTGCACAGGGGTCGTGAACAGCTCCGTCAACTCGTGTTTGTGGCCTAAGATATGCTTTACGTGGGCCTGTGTGTGTGTGTTTTACGTGGTTTGTATCTTGGCTGTGAACAGATGTTTCTGCCGCCCGTGTTTGTGGCCTAAGTTATGGTTTATGTGGGTCTGTGTGTGTGTAAATTTTTGCGTGTTTTTTGGGCTGTTTTCTGTGAACTGTGGTTCTGTCAGCTTGTTTTGTTGGCTTGATAAAATGAAGGTTTTCGGTGTAAGAGGGTCCAGTTGGTGTCTGGCCCCCATTCTGCAATGGTCGGTTTGCAGTTAGGGGGGTGGGGTCTGGGCCAGTTTCTGGTCAGAGGTTCCACTTGTAGTTGGATTTTTATGTCCCAGAAGTGGAAGAGTTTTGTGTCTGTAAAGATGTTTAACCAGTAGTGAGTTGGTGTGCTGGAGCTCTCTGCTACAGTTGGTATGCAGTCAGGGCGGTTGGGACCAGTTTCTGGTCAGAGGTTCCACTTGCAGTTGGATTTTATGTCCTAGGAGTGGGAAGAGGTCTATGTTTGTCGGATATGTAACCAGGAGTGAACTGACGTCTGTTCCCCTCTGCTACAGTCGGTATGCGGTTTGGGTGTCGAGGTCAGTCATTCGAATTGTAGTTCGACGTTGTTCCTCAAAAGTTTAGAGGTCTGGGTTTAGCAGGATGTGTAACCAGGAGCGAATCGACGTCTGTTCCCCTCTGCTACAGTAAGTATGCGGTTTGGGTGTCGAGGTCTGTCATTCGAATTGTAGTTCGACGTTGTTCCACGGAAGTTTAGAGGTCTGGGTTTTGTAGGATGTGTAGCCTGGAGTGAATCGACGTCTATCCTCCTTTGCTACAGTTGATGTGTGGTTTGGGCGGTTAGGTTAGTCACTGGCATCGTAGTTCGACGAAATGTTTTATAAGTGAACGAGTTTTGTTGCTGTGTCTAATAATAGCTGTCTGTATGCCTACGGGTCAGCAGGGGAAGTTGTTTTCTTAGTTTCGTCAGTGTGAGGGGAGAAGATCAACAGTGTCCTGCGCCAGTCGTCGTTCCTGTCCGTGTTGGTCCAGGCTCTACGATGAGGCGTACGTGTCCGAGCTGCGGTAACGTGACGAGCGTCCGAGGCAGGTGCGGCTAGTGGGCGTTTCTACGACAGCAACTTTCGGCAGGACTCGGCAGTAACCTCTACGCCACGAGCCTACAGCCCAGCTGTTCGACTCGGCTCATTTCCTTGGCGTCGCCCTTCGCAGGATTCAACTTTCTGCTGTTTCGAGGATCTTCGCTTCGTTTCAGCGCTTGTTTCAGTCAGCGCCTGTTTCACCATTCCAGGCGTCGATAGAAGATAGAAATTGGGAACCCTAGCATCGGGACGTCGTACGGACCGTAATTGTCACCCTTGGTGAGACTAAGTGTGGAAGGTTATTCTCTCCTCCTCGTGAGGGTCACTACACACGTGAGGGTCACTACACACGTGAGGCAAAGGCCTGAGGCAAGCAGAACATATGTGCGTGGTTAACTTATGTGTACATTGCTGACGTTTATCTTCTGTGAGTGTGTGCGTTTGATGACGTTCTATGTGAATTCCGGTGTTTTTTAATGATTTGAAATGTATGCAATGTTAGTTTTGGGTGCCACCTCTAGCAATGCTTCTAAGTGATTTGTTGTTTGAAGATTTGAAATGTATGCAATGTTGGTTTTGGGGTGCCACCTCTAGCAATGCTATATCTACGTTTGTGATCTGTGCGAATGATGCGTCATGTTGTCCTGTTTGTCAGTAATAAAATTTGTGTAACTGTACTTTGTCCAATGATTTTCTTATTTAGTTCGTGAAAGAGGGTGTTAGAGCTGATAGGTCTGTTCTCTGTCTTTCCACTCTAGTTCAAGCCTTAGCGAGCTTGACAAGTTGGTCAATTGATGAATTAGTCAATAAGTTAAACTATAGATCGATGAATTGTTAATCAATCAACTTGTATGTAACAGTACTATATTAAAACAAACACGCGCGTGCGCGTGCGTGCGCGCGCAAACACACATACACATACACACACATACACATACACACACATACACATACACACACATACACATACACACACATACACACACGCATACACTCTCACGCATACACACAAGGCCAAATAGAGAACACACATATACTACACGTCATTATTGAAGGGCCAGGAACGTTTTTGAGTCAATTTTTGAAAGGAGAAATAACCTATTTTCTCTTACTCTTTTCTCCAATTCGTTGCCGTAACTGAATGGATAAGAGCTCAGACAACATTGCAGTTTCCTTTTGGCACGTGTTTGGGGATTTGCCGATTTGCAATGGGCGGCCCAAGGAAGACAATTTCCACACGAAATTGTCGAATCTTCAGCAGGGTCTCTCTGACGACGCAGGCAAGGTAGCGACAAAATTCGCTTTGCACGTGCAAGGCAAGCCCTTTTTGAACACTACTCCAGCCAAAGTTGCCCGCAGACGAGGATAAAAAGGACCCGTTCTTGGTTCGTTTTAACCATGCTTGCAAGACGACGGATGACGGATGAGCAGCGGGGGAGAGCCCTCGCTCTGCTTGATGAAGGCCTAGCGCAGCTGGAAGTTGCTAGACGACTTGAAGTGTCGCATTCCACAATCCAGAGACTGCTGGAGCGCTTCAATGAGACTGGAGCAGTCCAGGAAAGGCGTCACACGGGTCGACCCAGAGTAACGACAAGACAGCAAGACCGCTACCTTGCCCTCTCCGTCCTGAGGGAAAGGGCAACCACTGCGGTGACCTTGAGGGGTCAGCTGAGGTGCTAACATCAGCTGCAGCACGGTGAGAAGACGGCTACATGAGGCAAACTTGAGGTCACGGAGACCGGCCGTCCGACCCGTGCTGTCACCGGTCAACAGAGTGCGCCGCATGACCTGGGCCAGGGAGCACGTGACCTGGACAAGGCAACAGTGGGCCCGGGTCTTGTTTTCGGATGAGTCCAGGTTCACCCTGACCTTTAACGATGGCCGGGCTCGGGTGTGGCGACGTCAAGGGGAGAGGTTCGCTGACGCCACTGTCCAAGAGCATAACCGGTACGGCGGCGGGTCGGTGATGGTGTGGGGTGGCATGAGCCGTGGTACCCGGACCCCCCTGCTCCCCATTGACGGCATCCTGAACGGGGTCCGGTACCGGGACGAGGTTCTGGCGGCCGTGGCACTGCCTGCGCTTGTGGACCTTGGTCAAGGCGCCATCTTCCAGGACGACAATGCACCTGCGCATCGAGCACGCCTTGTGACCGACTTCCTGGAGCAGCATGAAGTCGTCCGTATGGCCTGGCCAGCGTGCTCACCTGACCTGAACCCAATTGAACACCTCTGGGATGTGCTCGGGAGGCGCATCAGGGACAACCACCCCCCACCGGGCACCCTGGCCAGGCTGGTCGACATCCTGCAGATCGAGTGGGCGGCCATCCCTCAGGACACACTCCGTACCCTTGTGGGGTCGATGCATCGGCGCTGTGAAGCATGCATCCAGGCTCGGGGCGGACACACGCAATATTGAAAACAGATTGGCCAAATCTGACACTTTCTGTTTTTTGAAAAGGGGGGATGTTCCTTTAAATGCATGTGCTGTTCACTAATGGGTCATTGTGCTAATTTCTTTTTCCAAAACAGGTGTGGAAATGATGAAATAAAACATAGAATCAATTCTAAACATTGTCAATTATTTCAACTTAAAATTAGAGAGGAAGGAAGAAGTGGCCCTTAAATTATGATTAGGAGTATACTTTAGCAGTCGCTCACACGCGCACACACAGATATACGCACTAACCTGTTTACAGACCTAAGTCTGAGATAAAAGAAATAAACAGGAGCACACAAACACAGACACATACACAGATAGATAGACAGACAGACTGGACATTGTCAATCCCTTCCTCCGCGCGCGCGCACACACACACACATACATGTACACACACACTCTCTCTCTCTCTCTCACCTCTCCCTCCCCCACCACCACCTCCTCTGTTCCTCACGATTAAAACTGAAAAAGAATTTCACAATACCCTTTTCGTGTCCCGGATTTTCTTATACATCCACAGAGCTCTCCATATCCTACCGGGACTAACAGAAATCAAACGCAGATTAACCCGCACCCTATCCAGCAACTACAAAAACTTAACCCTTTCACTCCCTCACACTCTTTCCACAGCTTCATGTAGAGACAGAGAGTGAGAGAAAGAGTGAGAGACAGATTGGGAAAGAGAGTGAGAGACAGACTCCCTCCCTTTGACTCCCTCACCCTTTCCACCAGCTTCCTGTAAGAGGAAGCTGTGGAAAGGATGAGGGAGTCAAAGCATTGTTTTTTGCTTTGCTAGCCTGGCTGACCATGCAGGATGCCGGTGGACAGGGTGCAGGAGTCAAAGGGTTAAATACAGATGTGCTGTGGAGAGGTTTTAGCAGTAATTCTGGCTCAGTGGTTAGATTTTCTTCTTCTGCTTCCTGTCTTCGCCATCTACATGAGTAGGCCCCATAAGTCATCCAATTTTCATAAAATTCGTGTATGTATATGCACAGCCTTGAGACAGGTTGATAAATTTAAATACCTGGGAACGATCATCTCACCAGACGGCAGATGCACATCAGAAATAACCAGCAGAATTGGCCAAGCTAAAACAGTATTTAAGAAGATGAAAAGCATTCTTACCGACAACTGCCTATCAATTGACATCAGAAAGAGAACTCTTGAGTGTTATATATAGAACCGATACTGTTGTACGGTTGTGAGGCGTGAACAGTCAACACGCAAAGTCAGAACAAGATTGAGGCAACTGAAACGTGGTTTTTAAGAAGAATGTTGAGAGTTCCATGGACAAACGAAAACAGTCGAGAAAGTCTTGAAGGAGACAGACACAAGAAGATCATTAATGAAGAAAATCAGGAAAAGGCACGCAACATTTATACGCCATTTTATGAGGAAAGGGGAATTAAAGCACCTGGTCACAATAGAAGAGCTGAAAGGAAAGAGAACATCAGGTAGACCCAGGGAGAAAATATTGGACGGACTTGCAGCGTGGTTGAGGACAGAGAGGGTGGGAGATGTCCTTGCAGCAACAAGGGATAGACGAGTATGGAGGGCCACGACCGCCAACGCCATGGGGCAGGACACATGATGATGATGATGATGATGACGGTAATGATGATGGATAAATTTCTTCTTCTTCTTCTTCTTCTTCTTCTTGTGTTCGCCATCAACACGGTTATGCCACACAAGGCGATTTGTTTTCAGCTATCCGATTTTTATCGGATACATGTACATACGCGGTTTCTGCCTACACTGAGCAGGAGGTATATTGCTGCACAGTCTGCAGACGCTGTCTTTGGTGGGTGTGCATGCTGGGTGTTTACATATTTCCATAAGCCAGCCACTGAGACGACTTACAGCATCTTTAACGTGCATGCTGGATATTTCACGTGCGCTCACAAACAGTGGGGATTCCTCCCGTGGGGATGCCGGGGGCTCTTTCAGTATAAATATTATCACCACCTTCTGGAAATTCTGTGCTAATTATTTCCTCTTTTCTGTCACTTTCTTTGTTTCTGCCATGTTCCTTTGCTGTCTGTCATTTCTTCCTATCATTTTCTGCCTTGCTCGTCCATTCACCTGTATGTGTTTGATAAAGTCTTACGTGCTTTTTCTTAGGATTGATAATTGGATACATATATAAGTGCATTTTTGGCTCAAGAGAGGTGAGATATGCGGAAACAATTTTAGGAAAATTATGTCTGTTTTACTTATATTTTGGTGTCCTTAGGTATGCTTAAATTTGTAATCAGGTACGTTTTTTAAATCCCCTGTGCGATAAATTGGACGGAATGAATGGTTAACGTCAGGGGCATGTCCTTAGATTATGTGCACGAATGCATTGATATGTGTACTTAATTTTCTTTCTTTTTTTCCTGTTGAAGTTTTGTATGTTTTGAAGCGGTTATAGTTCTGATATGGCTCTACGCAGTCGGCTGGGCTTTAAACAATAATAACAACAACAAACGGTGGAGATCTAGGCACTGGCAGGTTTATACAAACAGAACAGGAGAAGGGACACCACCCTCATAATACTCCTTACCACCTCACTCCCTTACACTTCAATGTTTGGTGCCAATCTCGTTATTGTACCTTATCTATAATATGATTTTGTACTCAGACTGATACAGTCGTAATCTCAGCAAACAACTTCTTGCAGCTTGTCTTCTTAAAGAGGGCTTATGCACCAAGCAACGAGATACTGGTTTACGCACGTTAAACATTCCAGACACAAAGAGTGAAGGGGTGATTGATCAAATGTATTGACCCCTCTGATAAGGACTGAAATCCGTCGATAGCTGGGATTACCTGAATTGATGACAGCGTAAAAACGGGGTGAGGGAAAGGGGGAGGGGGGAGGAGGGGGAGAATGAACGAACAAATGTGATTTCCCATATAGGTTTCATAAGTCCCTTCATTAATGGAGAAATGAAGGTGGGGGGGGGGGAGTATGTGTGTTAAAAAACTATTTCAATCATGTGTGTGTTTGTTTGTTTGTTTGTTTGTGTGTGTATGTGTGTGTGTGTGTGTGTGCGTGTGTGTGTGTGTGTGTGTGTGTGTGTAGGTGGGACACAGAGAGGATGACAACTTTGGCCAAGGGTCACACTCCTAACAGACTGAGTGTACTCTAGCTCAGCATTCTGTATGTGTGTGTGTGGGTGTGTGCGCGCGTGTGTGTGTGTGAGAGAGAGAGAGAGAGAGAGGGTGACAAGTTGGGTCTAGGGTCATATGTCTAGCAGCTTAGCTCAGCATCTTCTGTGTGTCTGTGTGTGTGTCTGTCTGTTTGTCTGTCTGTGCGTGTGTGTGTATGTGTGTGTGTGTGTGCGTGTGTGTGTGTGAGTGAGAGAGAGAGAGAGAGTGTGTGTGTGTGAAAGAGAGAGAGAGAGAGAGTGTGTGTGTGTGTGTGTGTGTGTGTGTGTGTGTGTGTGTGTGTGTGTGTGTGTGTGTGTGTGTGTGTGTGTGTGTGTGTGTGTGTGTGTGTGTGTGCGTGCACTTACATTGTTCTAATCCTTTAAAGCGCAACGAGCAAGCTTTTGACAGAGACTGTATGCACTACAAAAGCGATTATCATTACATATATAATATACTTTTAAAAATCCATGTGGTCAAAAATAAAGCAAAACAGAACAGAGCAAAACAAAACAAAACAAAACAAAATCCTCCAAAACCAACGATTTCAAAATTTCATGATGGGACTTGGGATCCAAGTCAGTGAGTCTGTCTGAAACACGAAATGGTCAGTGTCATCCACACTGAACACAGCATCTGATGTATTTCTGGCAGATTTCAACCAACACTCTCGTGTACATAATTCGGGGATTGCCGTAATGCTGCACGAGCCTCTATTGAACATTTTCTTTGGAACTTTTACTGTGTCCGTAATTTTTGGAAATGATGGAAAAATCAATCAGTCAAAATGTGAATCTACTTTTTACATCAAAATTACACGAAATCTTATATCGGTCCGTGTTGATCAAAATTTAAAAACAGATAGAATATTTGATCCTATCATTATGCTCGCAAAATCGTTTAACCTATAAATGCAAAATCAACGAGTCTGTACCTACTTTCCAAAGACTAATAAACATGATATTCAAAATCAAACAGTATAATGCTAAAGTAAACTTTCACTTATCCATTTTAAATGCTCAATGGAACAAGTATAAATGTCAATGTTTTCTCAACAGAAAACGAAGCTCTTTTGATGATATATACTTAAATCTTATTGTACACATTGAAACCTTCAACGTTTATGGCACTGTTATATACGTTGTCCATATTATATGTTGTTCATTTGTCAACATTATTTTTTCGTATATGTAAGAAATGATAGCATTTCCTGTTTCCATGTTGTTTGTTGATGTCTGTTTATTGTAAAGCAAAAAGAAATGATAGAAGAAAAATCCAAAATAAGTGTGACTGCCCGCGTTCAAGCAAACAGGATCCAGAAAAACACAAAAATAGAATCAGAACGCGTGTTTAATACAACAAGACAAGACAGGCGCAAATTTTCGGCCAACTGGCCTTTGTCAAGCGTAAGATTGCAAACAAACAAACACCAGATACAAAAATTATGTGAAAAAAACTGAAATTTCCCTGTTGCTTCGTCCAGTTCTAAACACTTCGGGGCTTACCTGCACTGGCAGAATGGAATGTCACAAAAGGTGTAAAGAAGACAAACACTACATTCTAGCAGGTAATCCTGGATATCCAGTTACATTTCTCAGAAAACAGAAACTATTCGAAATAGCTTAGACCTGACTGGTGCCAGGATATACCATAAAGGGAAGCACAGAGTGCAGCCCTGTCAAGCACTGTCACCCCAACAGAACTCACATAGAGTGCAGCCCTGTCAAGCAGTGTCACCCCAACAGAGAACTCACATAGCGTGCAGCCCTGTCAAGCACTGTCACCCCAACAGAGAACTCACATAGAGTGCAGCCCTGTCAAGCACTGTCACCCCAACAGAGAACTCACATAGAGTGCAGCCCTGTCAAGCACTGTCACCCCAACAGAGAACTCACATAGAGCGCAGTCCTGTCAAGCAGTGTCACCCCAACAGAGAACTCACATAGAGTGCAGCCCTGTCAAGCAGTGTCACCCCAAAAGAGAACTCACATAGCGTGCAGCCCTGTCAAGCACTGTCACCCCAACAGAGAACTCACATAGAGTGCAGCCCTGTCAAGCAGTCTCACCCCAAAAGAGAACTCACATAGAGTGCAGCCGTGTCAAGCACTGTCACCCCAACAGAGAACTCACATAGAGTGCAGCCCTGTCAAGCAGTCTCACCCCAACAGAGAACTCACATAGAGTGCAGCTCTGTCAAGCAGTGTCACCCCAACAGAGAACTCACATAGAGTGCAGCCCTGTCAAGCAGTGTCACCCCAAAAGAAAACTCACATAGCGTGCAGCCCTGTCAAGCACTGTCACCCCAACAGAGAACTCACATAGAGTGCAGCCCTGTCAAGCAGTCTCACCCCAACAGAGAACTCCATAACAACATCATTATCTCAGACTCTGCTACAGCACTATTGCGAAAACTACATAGGCTACGAGTCAAAGTAAGAATTGAATATATAATTGCCTCACTGTGCCTTCAGCAAATCTGCGAGGAATCTTGGTGTTTTTCTTGATGAATCCCCATCTATGGAAGAAGCAACTACCTGAGCAAAATCCTGTATCTCCAACTATGCCAGAATAAGCATATTCCACCCATTTCTCTCTGTTGATGTCACAAGCTATGTGTACCTTTCATTCTATCCAGACTAGACTACTGTATCTCTCTCTTAGCTAAACTTTCTAATGATAAGCTATCCAAACTCCATCAAATTCAAAACAGTGCAGCTCGACTTGCTCTACGGAAGAGTAAACGGAGCAATGTATAAAGCACTCTTGCGAAAACTACACTGGCTATCAGTCAAAACAAGAATTGAGTAAAAATTGCCACACTGTGCGTTCAGAGGCTGAGTTCGAAGACAATACCAACATATATTTATCATCATCAGAACTCTTCCTGCCATGCAAACCTTCCAAAGCTTTCTGGTCTCAAGAAACATCTCTCTTAACCATATCTCGGTTCTCACCAACAACTTGCTGAAAGAAATCTTTCTCCGTTTTTGGCCCAACAACATGGAAGTCTCTCCCAGTATCTTTAAAACAAAGCAGTTGTCTGCTTACTTTCAAAAAGCACCTCTAAACACATCTCTTTCAGAAGTATCTCCAAATATTACGAATTAATGCTTTTGGCTCTTCTAAATCCAATGGTATTACAATGTGTGTGTGTGTGTGTGTGTGTATGTGTGTGTGTGTGTGTGTGTGTGTGTGTGTGTGTGTGTGTGTGTGTGTGTGTGTGTGTACGTGTGTATGTGTGTGTGTGTGTGTGTGTGTGTGTGAATAGGGTGTACGTATGTTTGTGTGTGCGTGTGTGTGTGTGCGTGTGTGTGTGTGCGTGTGTGTGTGTGTGTGTGTGTGTGTGTGTGTGTGTGTGTGTGTGCGTGTGTGTGTGTGTGTGTGTGTGTGTGTGTGTGTTTGTAAATATGTACATGTATATGCGTGCTTATGTGTGTGTATCTTCATACCGTGTGATTGTCACCGATAAATTGAAAAAAAACATGTTTGTTGTTATTTCGTATGGATCACGTTTATGTTGCATTGATATACCGGTGTATACATGTGTCTGTATTATAAAGTTTGGTACGGAAATGTTTGTGCTGCATCAAAATGTTAGTGTATGTGTCCGATTGTTGTACCGTATCATTGTATCAAAATCGCAATTTTTATGCTCTTTATAAAGTGTATCGAGCATTCTCTGACATGTATGTTTGAGTTGTATAAATGGAATTATTATTATTATTATCATTATTACTACAACTGTTATTGTTGTTATTATTACTGTTGTTGGTGGTATTATTTTTTTTATTATTGTTATTAATAGTAGTATTAGTTGTAGTATTTGTATTATCATTATCATTATTTGTACCATCACTATCATTACATTATTATTATTGTTATTATTATTACAATTGTTGTTGTCGTTGCTGTTGCTGTTGTTGTTGTTTTTTAATTAATATTTGTATTAGTACTATTATTTGTATATCATTATCATTATTTGTATCATCATTACCATTACTAGATCTATCATCATCATCATCGTCGTCGTCGTCGTCGTTATTATTATTATCATTAGTAGTAGTAGTAGTAGTAGTATCATCATCATTATCATCATCATAATCATCATCATTTGCATTATATTTGCATTTTTATCATTCTCATGAAGATGCTGATCGTTGTCACCCCTATGATCATGCACCATCATAGCATTGTGAAAAACTGTCCAAGACACTGTAGCCGCTGAAGTGACCCAGACAACAGGACAGAAGGAAAATGGAACACCCCAGAAATCATGCCAGATGAACCCTGTTGACACTGGATCAAATGTTCAGTGTTTCCTTTCATCTTCATCAGTAAATGAACAACCTGTATTTCTTCTTGATCACTTTTAGAACGGCTCTTTGTCCAGGGAGGAGACTTAACCCGTGAAGAATAAATCTTCAGGAAGGAGACCGAGACAGAGAGGGTGGGAGAGAGAAAGAGAGAGAGAGAGAGAGACAGACAGACAGACAGACAGAGAGAGAGTGAGAGAGAGACAGAGGGACAGAGAGAGAGAGAGACAGAGACAGAGACAAAGACAGAGACAGAGAGAGAGAGAGAGAGAGAGAGAGAGAGAGAGAGAGAGAGAGAGAGAGGAGGCGGTAGATTACTGATCACAGAAGGAAATTGATTGATAGCACTGATTATCTGTATAGACGAGTCTGATAGAATGAAAAATTAGCCTATCGATAGAATTTGATCAATGCTATCTTTCTCGGAGGAGGTCTGGCCCCCAGAGGTGAGGCATGCAAGCCCACCAGCGTGTGGATACGCCCTGGTGCCCACGAACCAGATCCCCAAGCTATGGGTAAATAGCTCCACTGTCTTGTGGACATCTCGGGAGAGAGTAAGGCTAAGGGAGTTAACCCTGAAAAAAAAACGATGGAAGGCAAGGGGAAACCACCATCGCAGTTTTCCCCGGGAAAACCATGGACAAAACAAAGAGGAAGAAGAAAGTTAACGACGTCAATAGGTGTTCCTGTGGAGCACCTTCGTCCGGTAGGGACTGTCATGCGGTGCAGGTGACACCAGACCGTCAGCCAGCTACTGCGACCAAAATTAAACCCAAAGTCAAACTTAGAAACACCAAAATAGCAACATGGAACATCAGAACAATGTTGCAGAAAGGTAAATTAGACAACATCAAAATGGAGATGGAAAGGCTTAACATCAGTATTTTAGGACTAGGGGAAGAGAGATGGAAGGGGGCAGGCATGATAACATCAGGAAAATATACAGTGATATGCTCTGGTGGCAATTCACATGAAAGAGGATTAGGCATCATAATGGACAAAGACAAATCAAAAGCAGTTAAGGGATACTGGGCAGTGTCCAACAGAGTTTTACTGGTCAAACTGAGAGGCAAACCATTTGATTTCAACATCATACAGGTGTATGCACCAACATCCGCAAGTACTCAGGAAGACATCGACAACTTCTACGAAGTTTTAGAGATGGCCAAGGTCCAATGTAAATCACAAGAAGTTACAGTCATAATGGGAGATTTTAATGCTAAAGTGGGATCTTATGGCCTTGGTACACAAAATGAAAGGGGAGGGAAACTTGTAGAATGGGCACAGATGAATGAGTTCATAGTAGGAAACACCTGGTTTGAGCAGCCTAACAGAAGAAAATGGACTTGGATGAGTCCAGGAGATAATACCAAAAATCAGATTGACTACCTCCTGATCAACAAAAGATTTAGAAATTCTTTACTGTCAGCAAAAACACTACCAGGCGCAGACTGCAACAGTGACCACAATCCTGTAGTGGGAAGGTTTAGGCTGAAATTGAGGAAAAGGAAACAGACCAAAAGCAACATCAAAATAAACCTTGGACTCTTAAAGACAGATGAGGTGATACGTCAAAAATGTAATGTACATGTTCAAAACAAATTCAGTGCTCTGGAAGACGCTCGTGACAGTGAGGAACAATGGACAAAGTTTGGTAAATGAATCTTGTGAAGAAATCCCTAAGGCAGATAGAAAAGCAAAAAAGCGCTGGATGACTAATGAAATTTTGGGCTTGATGGAGGAAAGGAGGAAGGCAAAGAGAAACGAAGAGATATACAGGAAGATAAACAGAGAAATCAGGTATAGGTGCAATGAAGCTAAGGAAGCTTGGCTGAACACAAAATGCAAAGAGATAGAAGAACGACACAAAATGGATCCTCAGGGTATGTACAGGCGAATTGAAGAAATTGTCCACAGGAAAAATACATGCACATCAACTGGTTGCTTAAAATCGAAAGATGGCACGCCTATCATGGAAAAAGACAAAATACTGGACAGATGGGGGGAGTACATTAAAGACCTTTTTGAGGATGACAGAAACGAAGAACACATTATAGAAAAGAACTTTGAAGGACCACCCATAATGAAAGATGAAGTTAGAGCAGCACTGAAAAAGATGAAACCAGGAAAAGCCCCAGGACCAGACAACATTACTACAGAGATGATTGAAGCCCTGGAGGAATTTGGCATAGAAAAAATAACATCCTAAATAAATTTATGACACTGGAAAAATCCCCAAAGATATGTCAAAATCAATTTTCATTGCACTTCCAAAGAAGACAGGGGCTACAGAATGCAAACTCCATCGCACAATCAGTTTGATGAATCATGTAACAAAAATCCTGTGAAGAATAATCATGATGAGAACAAGGAATAGAATCAAAAGAGAAATAGAAGAACAGTGTGGATTTGTGGAAGGGAAAGGAACTATTAATGCCATATACATCCTAAGAACTATCATAGAGAGGTCAATTGAGATGAATAAGGATTTGTATTTATGCTTTGTTGACTATACCAAGGCTTTCGATCGGGTACGACATGAAGAATTGATCAACCAACTGGAGAGACTCAATGTTGATGGAAAAGATTTACGAATAATCAGGAATATGTACTGGGAACAAACAGCTGCAATGAGAATAGAAAACAATATAAGCTCTTTCCAAAACATCAAAAGAGGAGTCAGACAGGGTTGTGTTTTGTCACAGATCTGTTTTCACTATATAGCGAAAACATCATGAGAAACCTAGAAGACCCCGGATTAAAGGTTGGAGGGAAAATGATAAACAACATTCGGTACGCAGATGACACCGTGCTAATTGCAGAAAATGAAAGGGACCTACAAAATCTTGTGAATATATTAGAAATACAAAGCAAAGGTAAGGGGTTGGAACTAAACGGCAGGAAGACTGAAGTCATGGTGATCAGTAAAAAACATGAAATCCCCTCATGCAAAATAACAGCAAATGGCACAACCTTGACACAGGTTAATAAGTTCAAATACCTGGGAACGGTCATTTCATCAGACGGCAGATGCACATCGGAAATAGCTGGCAGAATCGGCAAAGTCAAAACAGCATTCAAGAAGATGACAAGCATTCTTACCAACAAATGCCTATCAATTAACATCAGAAAGAGAGTCCTTGAATGTTATATAGAACCAATACTGTTGTACGGATGCGAGGCGTGGACAGTCAGCAAGCAAAGCCAGAACAAGATTGAGGCGGCCGAGATGTGGTTTCTCAGAAGAATGTTGAGAGTTCCATGGACAGCAAAGAAAACAAACGAGACAGTCTTGATGGAGGCAGACACAAGTAGATCACTCATAAGGAAGATTAGGAAAAGACAAGCAACATTTATAGGCCATTTTATGAGGAAGGGGGATTTGGAGCACCTGGTCACAACGGGAAAGCTGGAGGGAAAGAGAGCACTGGGTAGACCCAGGGAGAGAATGCTGGACGGACTTGCAGAGTGGCTGGGGATGAGGAGGGCGAGGGAGATGCTGGGGGCAACGAGAGATAGAGATGGTTGGAAGTCCATAATCGCCAACGCCATGCGGCAGGGCACCTGATGATGATGATGATATCTTTCGGTTTAGATACAACGTACTCATTTAGTTTGAATTAAGTCGGTGTGTATGTGTGTGTGTGTGTGTGTGTGTGTGTGTGTGTGTGTGTGTGTGTGTGTGTGTGTGTGTGTGTGTGTGTGTGTGTGTGTGTGTGTGTGTGTTATGTATTCGTTCTTTGATTTAACGTCTTTTCACTATGCGTGATATTAGACGAATAAAAAAAAAAAAGATGAAAGATGAGAGATGGTTGGATTTGGAGCAGAGAGGAGACAGAGTTATAGACATAAGTAGGTGGGAAAATAGAAAAATGGAACAAGAACTTAACACTAACAATTAACATCAACAATGTGTATGGAACATTTAACTCTAAAGTACAAACTTCATAAACTTAAAGTAATGCATTAACAGGACTGTGAACCAACGATTCTGAAATTTTAACTGACAAAAATTGATCGGAAATTACTTCTTTAAAATTAGTTTCAGAATAATTTTCTTGTGTAAACATTTTTGGTAAAAAAGAACGTAGCATTTTGCAGTAAAATGGACAGTGAAACAGTGTGAATTGTTCGCCGCAAATACACTTGACATTTTTACAGTATTTTGTTTTCAATGCGTTTAGCTGAATACGAAAATGAACAGCAACAATCGATCTCAAATGATACATGGAAGAATACTGCAATTTTTTACATACATTTCGAAATAAAAGTTTTATCATTTGTTGTGACACAAACTTTTCATGGAAATGTTCATGAAAACGAATCCATGAGGCTGATTCTAGCAAGCTGCAAGCTCCTTTTACGGAAGTATTAATACGTAATTCTATAGTATTATCAGAGTTGTGTGCACCTTGCTTAGCTGCTCTGTCAACTACTTCGTTGCCGTGAAGACCAACGTGAGAAGGCACCCAGCATAAACTGAGATCTATACCTTTTATCCTTAAACGATGTATAAGATGATTTGCCTCAGTAATTATATGAGGTGTTATGTATGTGTGTGTGTGTGTGTGTGTGTGTGTGTGTGTGTGTGTGTGTGTGTGTGTGTGTGTGTGTGTGTGTGTGAGTGTGTGTATGTGTGTGTGTGTGTGTGTGTGAGTGTGTGTGTGTGTGTGAGTGTGTGTGTGTGTGTGTGTGTGTGTGTGTGTGTGTGTGAGTGTGTGTGTGTGTGTATGTGTGTGTGTGTGTGTGTGTGTCTGTTGTTGTTGTTGTTGTTTTTTGTTGTTGTTTTTTTTTAGTCTGCAACTTCCACGTGCATTCGAATATACAAGTGAGCTTTTACGGGTATTCGTTTGTTTATTTGTTTGTTTGTTTGTTTGTTTGTTTGTTTGTTTGTTGTTTGTTTGTTTGTTTGCTTGTCTGTTTGTTTGTTTGTTTGTTTGTTTGTTTGTTGTTTGTTTGTTTGTTTGTTCGTTTGTCTGTCTGTTTGTTTGTTTGTTTGTTGTTTGTTTGTTTGTTTGTTTGTTTGTTTTTGTTGTTTGTTTGTTTGTTTGTTGTTTGTTTGTTTGTTTGTTGTTTGTTTGTTTGTTTGTTTTTTCACCACGCCATGGAGGCAGTCAGACTCAAGTTATACAGGATGTGCATGCTGGATGTTTTTGTGTTTCTGTAAGCCACGAAACACTGGGCATAGCTTATAGGATCGCTAACGCACTTATTGAATGTTCTGTGTGCATATACACATGATGGATGTTCAGACGCTGGGACGTTTACACTTAAGTTGACGTAGGAGATCGGAAAAAAAAACTCCACCTTTTGACAACCTGGCGATACCCAAGCATGTCTGAATTCCACACCTTCCACCTGCAAGACCAGTCTTTTAGCCCTTTGACTCCCGCACCCTGTCCACCAGCATCCTGCATTGCCAACCATGCCAGCAAAGCAAAAACAAAACAAACAAAAACCTTAGCCCTTTGGTTTCCTAACCCTATCCACCAGCTTCCTGCGCGTTTGTATCCAGATCTTCCAGCTGCAAGACCAGAGTCCGAATCATTTATTCACAACTACGTCCGTCGAAGTTGATCAGCGACGGGTAACGGGAAGCTGGTGGATAGGGTGAGGGAGCCAAAAAGGTTAAGTTTTTACAGTTGGGGAATACGGCGCGGAGGTCAAAGAGTTAATCACATATCATTATCACGCACGTCGAAGTCAATCAGCAACGAGTAACGGGGAGCTGGTGGATAGGGTAAGGGAGCCAAAAGGGTTAAGTTTTTGCAATTTGGTGGATAAGGGCGCGGGGGGGGGGGGGGGGATCTAACGGTTTTAACCACTTATATCACAATCACGCCCGTCGAAGTCGATAAGCAACGGGTAACGGGAAGCCGGTGGAGAGAGTAAGGGAGCCAAAAGGGTTAAGTTTGTACAGTTTGGTGGATAAAAGCGCGGGGGGATCAAAGGGTTTTAACCACTTGTATCACTATCACGCCCGTCGCATTCGATCAATAACCGGTATTTACACAAGCATTCACTGTCTAAGCTCAGCGCGTTATCGGCATTAAAAAGCTATGACTGGTAAACCAGGAGGAATTGGAATGCATTCAAGAGAGATTCACCGCACTCTAGACACTTCCATGTGTGCTCAGGGACCGTCCAAAGCCACCAGCAGACTTCTACAACTCGTCCACGAACAAGACATTATGGTTTGGCAAGATCTTGAAATTTGCAACCTGGGGTAGGGGAGTGGGGGTGGGGGGTTGGAGAGGGAGAACGGAATTTACGAAAACGACTGACATACAAATAAGAAAAAACCCCACAAAGCAACAAACATGCGGGTGGGGAATTACATTTTGGTGAAAAGGATTTGTGATCTATTCAATAAGGAATAAAAATCAAACAAGGTTTGAAACAATCAGGCTTTAACACACACACACAGGCCCGCGTGCATATACGTATACATACATATATACACACGCATGCACGCACACATACATATACTTACTCACATACATACACACACACATACACACACATCTATACATATACATCCCAGCTCGCAACACACACACACACACACACACACACACACACACACACACATATATATATATATATATATATATATATATATATATATATATATATATATATACATATATATATATATATATATATACATATATATATATATATATATACATATATATACACATATATATATATGTATACACACACACACACATATATATATGTATATATACACATATATCACTCATAGCGAAAAGACGTTAAATCAAAGAATAAATAAAAATAAAATAAAATATACACACATATTTACTTCCCTAGTTTAACATCAACTGAAGACTTACACGCTTGTGCCGCCACAGTACAATTCAGTAATTCTTTCATCCTGAACGTTTTGTCAGTCTACCTGCCAACAGGTCCAAATGACCAAAACACAGAATGGCTGTGCACGATTCTGGATCTGCAGCACGGTAGATGGCTAATAGGTGGCGACTTTAATTCCCACTCCCGTTTTGGGAAAAAGATTGTTGTACTGTGACAAGCAACCGTTTGGTAGAAAATATAGTTGACAGTGCGCTTTACCTTTTGAATGATGGGAGTGTCACTAGAATTCCTGATGTTTCCAAACACCGGGCAACAGCCACCGATCTGTCACTAATATCGCCAGAATTTTTACCATGCTGTAGCTGGGACACTCACAGAGATACTTTGGGAAGTGATCACTTACCTATCCTCATTACACTAACTAACGAAAACATCAGGATGAAAGACAGCACTCCTGATATTATACCAAAATATAATTACACACGCGCTGATTGGTCACTATTTCAGACTGCTCTTGCTAATCAAGACTACAAACATTATGAAAGTGAAAATGCAGACGTTATGTTTTCTAAATTCTAGGAGTCAGTTCTAGCTGCTGCAGACCTCTCAATCCCGAAACTCAAAACGTTTAAGTCCAATTACCGTTTGGGTAATACATGTATTTGGTGGACAGAGGCATGTGAGAAAGCAGTTCGTATAAAAAAGAGAAATACAAAATCTACATCAAAAACAGAAAACCCGAAGATCATATGGAAATGAAAAAAAGCTAACACCTAGTGTAATAAAATCATCGCTGAAGCAAAGAAAAATTATTGGACATCATACTGCAAAAAAGAAATTTCAGATTTCAAGGATTTCCATAAAGTCTGGACAAAAAGGAATCAATGAGAAAGGGACCCAACTTACCTAGGTGTCCAATAATGATTGACACATATCATAAATTTCCTTCCGACATGGACAAAGCTGAAACTTTTGTAGAACTCTTTGCCGAAAATAGTAAAATAGACGGTTTGTCTCCTACCTGCAAACACTACAGAAAAATGGCAACTAACAATCCTATCTTCACTGACCCAATACCTCAGAATGATCGCTGGTTTAATTCTCCAATCACCTTAGAAGAGCTAAAAAAACAACAACATTATCTTGTCTCTACACAACAAAAGAAGTTCGGTAGGTGTCGATGCAGTTTCAAATGAAATGATTAAACATCTTCCAGAAAACTGCATTATTTTCTTACACACAATATTTCAGAAATGCTGGGTTAGTGGAACTGTACCACAATTATGGCAAAAGTCTATTGTTATACCAATATTAAAAGCAGGAAAGCCTAAAAACAATAAAAACAGTTACAGACCTATTGCGTTGACGTTCCATACGAGCAAACTAATGGAAAGATTGGTATTAAACAGACTTGTACACTACTGTGATAAAAATAACGTTATTCCAGTAAATCAGGCTGGTTTTAGAAAAGGGAGATGCACAGTTGAGCACCTGGTTAAACTTACAACTCAGATCAAGCAACAGTTTACCCGCAGGAAAAGTCTTTTAGCTATTTTTTTATGTGAAAAAAGCTTACGATCAAGTTTGGCATACGCGTTTATTGTACAAGCTGAAATCTTTTGGTTTATCTGCCAGTATGTATGATTACGTTAAGTCTTTTTTAGCCAATAGAACAATTCAGGCAAGAGTGGGAACTAGTTTTTCTACTTCACGACGTCTTGACATGGGAATTCCACAAGGTTCAGTGATAGCATCTCTTTTATCTAATATCCTTATACAGGATCCTCCTAAAGCACTCTCAAATCGTATTGCTTTGGTACAGTACGCTGATGATATATGTATTTGGATGAATATTACTTTAAAAAAGACAACTCCACAGAAAGCGCAGAATTACATTAGGAAGTTGTATCAATCTGATCTTGATAATCTTGGAAACTATATGTTAGTAAATGGTCTGTGGTTGTCAGCGGAAAAAAACTAGCTAACATGATGCTATTTAATTCTGGTGGTACTTTAAGTAACTTGCCAACTTTCAGACTGCATGGTGAAGTGTTACATTACAAACAGTTGTAAAATTTCTTGGAGTCTTTATAACATCGAAATTAAACTGGAATGTCTATTTTGATTATATATCAACAAAAGCAAGAAAAGCCTTAAATTTTCTTAAGATAATAAGCAGATTACCTTGGGGAATGGATACAAACATACTAATTCATCTATCAACAACACTTGTACAATCTAAACTATCCTATGCACAAGAAGTGTTCTTCAGTGCACCAAAATATTTGTTAAAGAAGATACAAAGCTTAGACTGCAAAAGTATTAAAATTGCTCTAGGTATCCCTGCTCACGCTTCTAATCTGGAAACGTACAAAGTTGCTGGAATTTTGCCTCTGAACAACTATGTGAGCTAGCGACAGCAAAAGTTGCCCTTAGAACTACTTCACAAACGGACAATTTTGTGAGTAAAGATATAAAATCAGGTCTGATGTTGACTTTCCAAAGCGAGCAAACAGCATTTCATCACAAATGACTGTTGCAACTTACATATCTGACTTGGTCAAACAGTCTCACATAAACATAGATGAAATAGCTGAGACACCATCAACAACGCCTATCCCTACATGGGAAAATGCTAAAAGCCTCTTTTGATATTGATTACACAGACGCTAAGAAACATGAAAACGTCAACATTTCGATATGCACAGCAAGACAACACGTCGATGAAAAATACCGTACCCACCTTCATATCTTTACCGATGGATCAGTCTTAGAAAATAAATGTGCTGGAGCAGCGTGTTATGTTCCAAAATTTAAAATGAAAAAGTCATTTTTCATTGGGGCAAACATATCTATATTTACAGCGGAATTAGTCGCTATTATACAAGCATTGCATTATCAAATAAATTTTAAACCCGTGTCTTTCAAAGTAGTTCTCTTTGTTGATTCAAAATCTGTACTATATGCCTTACGGTCTTTTGATGCCGACACAAGACCTGATTTAATTACTGAGGCAAATCATCTTGTACATCGTTTAAGGATAAAAGGTACAGATATCAGTTTATGCTGGGTGCCTTCTCACGTTGGTCTTCACGGCAACGAAGTAGTTGACAGAGCAGCTAAGCATGGTGCACAGAATTCTGATAATTCTATAGAATTAGATGTTCCGTAAAAGAAGCTTGCAACTTGCTCAAATCAGCCTCATGGATTCGATTTCATAAACATTTAAATGAACAGTTTGTGTCACAACAAATGATAAAACTTTCCGTTCAAAATGTATGTAAAAAATTGCAGTATTCTTCCATGTATCATTTGAGATCGATTGTTGCTGTTCGTATTCGTATTGAGCTGAACGCATTGAAAACAAAATATTGTAAAAATGTCAAGCGTATTTGTGGCGAACAGTTCACACTGTTTCACTGTTTATTTACTGCAAAATGCTGCGTTCTTTTTAACCGAAAATGTTTAAACAAGCAAACTATTCTGAAATTCATTTTGAAAAAGTAACATCAGATCAATCTTTGTTAGTTAAAATTTCAGAATCATTAGTTCACAGTCCTTTTAATGCATTACTTAACTTTATGCAGTTTGTGTTTTAGTGTTAGTGTTAAAATTTCCCTTCAGATTGTTGAAGTTAATTGTTACTAATGTTAGTGTTAAGATTTCGTTCCATTTTTCTGTTATACCACCTATTTATGACGTTTTACTCTGTCTCCCCTCATCCCAATCCAACCCGTCCAACTATCGTTCTCCATTTTATTTTATTTATATTTTTTCTTCCCCTCTCCCCCTTCCCCGTCTAATATCACTTACAGTGAAAAGACGTTAAATCAAAGAACGATATACACACACACATACGCACGCGCGCGCGCGCACACACACACACACACAAACACACAGATACACATACACACACACACTCACATACGCTCACACATACACACACATACATGTGTATACATATATACACACATATACGTGCACACACACACACACACACACACACACACACACACACACACACACACACACACACACACACACACACACACACACACAACACACACACACCCGCAATACAGGACAAACTAATAGATTACTGCACCAAGCCCTTACGATCTTCTACCAAACTGTTGATAATCTGATATCCTCAGAGTGGTGCGTGTGGCAAGTCTTCATGACAAATGACGCACACACTGATCTCCTTGGTCCCTTTATAGTTAAAGGACATGCACGTACACACTCGCGTTCAACACACACACACGCACACACACACACACATACGTACGCACACATGACACACACACATATGCACATACACGCGCTCGCGCACACACAAATACACACACTCGCACACACACACACAACACACACACACACACACACACACACACACACACACAACACACACACACACACACACACACACACACACACACACACACACACACACACACTCCCGTCTAATATCACTCATCGTGAAAAGACGTAAAAAGAAAAACTGAATACCGACACACACACGCACACACAAACACACACACACGCACGCACACACACATATACACACATACACACACACATGCAACACACATACACACACACATGCAGCACACATCACACACACACATATGCACACACACACACACACACACACACACACACACACACACACACACACACACACACACACACACACACACACAACTGTAAACCTTGATTTCAGGTCTGTTCACGTTACGTGATATTAAACTCTCATTATGTGTAATGCACACGGGTTGGCTCACTGTTATGACAGACTCATGCGTAGACGCAGTACCGAGGGGAGGGGGCGTATGGGCTGCCTGACCCCCACCCCCCGTCCACGAGCTGTCCCCCCTCCCCCCAAAATGTAATCTGAAATCTTTCCTCAGTGAACAATAGATAAAAAGTGAGCAAATATCTACTTACGGCCACCGAAAACAACAGCAACAACAACACACACAACAACAACACACAACAACAACAACACACAACAACAACAACACACAACAACAACAACACACAACAACAACACACAACAAAAACTCTACCCTCTCTTACACCACCATTCCCGCGGACTAGTTGGTAGAGCCATGAACACAAGATCTGATATCTTGAGTTCAATTCTAGCCCGCAACATTATAATATCTGGCCTGTTCACTGCCCGTCTTAATACCAAAGAAATAAGAGGGAAGCAGGGAGAATTTTTATAATATTGATCAAAGGACATAACTCTTGAGAATTATCTCCCATGTAGTACTTCTCAAATCTAACACAGTCTGCGCTACCCATTCAGCTAGCATCGAAGCAGATACAAAGTACAAAAACAGTAAGCTCAGACCACTCCTACTGTTTTTGTACTTTGTATCTGCTTCTATGCTTCCTGCAGGAAGCTGATGGATAAGATGCAGGAGTGAAAGGGTTAAGGTCTGCAGCTGGTGAATAGGGTGCGGGAGTGCAAGGGCTGTCTTTGCAGCTGGTGGATAGGTTAAGGAGTGAAAGGGTTAAGTGGATAGGATTAAGGAGTGAAACGGTTAAGTTTTTTGCAGCTGGTGGATAGGATTAAGGAGTGAAAGGGTTAATTTTTGAAGCAGGTGGACAGAATTAAGGAGTGAAAAGATTAAGTGGATAGGATTAAGGCGTTAAAGGGTTAAGTGGATAGGATTAAGGAATGAAAGGGTTAAGATTTTGCAGCTGGTAGATGGGTGCGGGAGTTAAAGGGTTAAGTTTTTGAAGCAGGGAATAGGATTAAGGAGTAAAGGGGTTAAGTGGATAGATTAAGGAGTGAAAGAGTTGTTTTTGAAGCAGGTGAATAGGATTAAGGAGTAAAGGGGTTAAGTGGATAGGATTAAGGAGTTGAAAGGGTTAAGTTTTTGCAGCTGGTGGATGGGGTGCGGGAGTGAAGGGGTTAAGAAGATTCATAGCAACATGGCAGTGGATGCCCCTGCCGTCTTTGATGTATTCGGTATTACATACGGAGCCATTTTGACATTTCAGTCTCAGTTTGACCCAAAAATCGTGGAGAACGTCTGGTCTTTTGGAAGTGGACGAAAAAACGAGTCGGACCCGTGTGCCTTCTGGTTTGCGCACACTAAAAGATCTCTCACAGCAGTTGGAAATTATGAAGAGCAGGGCACTCTTCTGGCTGTCCTGGCATGAAATATTGGAGAGATAGGTTCATTTCGCAATTCCCTCCCCTTAAAGGTTAATTAGCTTTCTTGCCGTTCCAAAGTCTCGGTCGAAAAAGAAATTTTAAAAAACGGGTGGCGCTGCACTGCGGCTACGCGGTCTTAACGGGGAGTGCAGCCCGAGTTTTACATGGTAAAATCCATTGTGACAACAACAACAAAAGAAAAGAAAAGAAAAAAAAGAAGAAAAAGAAAAAAAGAAGAAAAAGAAAACAACAGAAACGAATATAAGTGAATATGAATATGAATTAGAATACGAATTAGAATATGAATATGAATTAGAATATGAATATGAAGATGAATATGAATTCGAATATGAATATGAATATAAATCTCCATTGTGAATGAACTGGAGAGGGAGCTGAGCCCGTGTCTAAACAGTACACAACCACGACCAGTCATTCAAGAATCGAACTGCAGGTGGGGAGACAAGTATGGTAGTATTACAAATGCCTTTTTTTTCTTCAAGTTTTTACCAAATTACATGATTTCATCAACAGAGTGGACCGAAATGGTCCACATAAAAATCCTCCAGGCAAAGCTTTTCCCTGGGAGCATGCCCACAGACCTCTCCACATTTCTTAGAAACCCCACTCTGCCAGGACCATAATCCGCCCCTGCCATGATGTGAAGATCTCACGGTCTCGAGTGCAATCTCAGCCCGCAACATCAAAATTGGCTTATTCGCAGTCCATTTGTACGCTCAATCATTCTGGTGGTGTCATAGTTTGACGCGTCTATTATGGCCTAGTTTGACATGTCTATTATGGCCTATACAATAAAAGTTGTTACTGTAACCAAACCAAACGTCTTCTTCTCGTATGTCTGTTTATGTACAAAGGTATGGCCGTAGAAAGTCATCAATGTATAAAAAGTGTGGTTTTGAATGTTTTGCACTTCCTATAGTGGCTTTAACTTCAAGATATAAACAGATTATATATCTAGACACACACTGAGGGAAAAACAGTTTGAGCACGCTGTCTAAATAACTTCAGTTATTAGATCTACATAAAAGGAAAACGCTTCCTCGAATTTTTCATGACTATATTCCATGCTCATAATAAACTTACATCTGGCTTTCCGTTAATCGTTTTTAATATAAGAGAGAGAAAGAGAGAGAGAGGGGGGGGGAGGGAGGGAGAGATAATACGGTGAGTTTCAAAAGCGTGTGAGAAATTCAGTAGTGAATAACATCTGTATTTTTTAATGAGAGATATATAGTAAGAAAGAAACAGACACAGAGAGACACAGAAAATAAATATTTCTGCAAACCACCCGAAATTAATTATTTCTGAAGAAATGAAATGAGAGACAGAGGGGGGGGGGGGGGGGAGGAGAGAGAGAGAGAGAGAGAGAGAGAGAGAGAGAGAAGAGAAATAAAGAAAGAGAGAGAAATAAAGAGAGAGAGAGAGCGGATCACATTCTTTAGTTACGAAAGTATCAGACAAGCATTTGTGTGCTATTTACATCTAATTCTCGCTCAAAGTCTGTCTAAACTACACATCCAGAAAAAAACACGAAAAAGACTAAGAACACGTATTTAATTAATACAACAAGACAAGACAGGCGCACATTTTCGGCCAACTGGCCTTTGTCAAGCCTAAGATCACAAACAAACAAACACCAGGTACAAAAATTAGGAGAAAAAGAAAATGCAGGTTTGAAAAAAAAACAAAAAAACGTGACATCATGCAACAAATTACCTAACAAAAACAAGACGTGACGGTCATACCAAGGACAACTAATACAAATAAAATGCAGTCTTACAGTAATACAAAATCCAAAACAAGTGTGACTGCCCACGTTCAAGCAAACAGGAACCAGAAAATACACGAAAGAAGAATACGAACACGTATTTAATACAACAAGACAAGACAGGCGCAAATTTTCGGTCAACTGGCCTTTGTCAAGCGTAAGATCACAAACAAATAAACACCAGACACAAAAATTATGAGAAAAAGACTGAAACTTCCCTGCTGCTGCGTCCAATGTGAGAAAAGGAAGTCTCAGCAGGGAAGTTTTAGCCTTTTTCTCATTATTTTTGTATCTGGTGTTTGTTTGTTTGTAATCTTACGCTTGACAAAGGCCAGTTGGCGGAAAATTTGCGCCTGTCTTGTTTTGTTGTATTAAATACGCGTTCTTATTCTTCTTTCGTGTTTTCTCTGGTTCCTTTTTATTGTCTTGTTGTATTAAATAAGCGTTCTTATTCTTTTTTTTTTTTTTTTTTTTTTTTTCTTTTTGCTTGAATGCTGGCAGTCACATTTGTTTTGGATTTCGTATTACTGTAAGACTGCATTTTATTTGTATTAGTTGTCTTGGTATGACGTCACGTCTTGTTTTTGTTACGTAATTTGTTGCATGATGTCACCTTTTACATCAAACCTGCATTTTCGTTTTCTCCTAATTTTTGTACCTGGTGTTTGTTTGTTTGTGATCTCACACTTGTTGGCCGAAAATTTGCGCCTGTCTTGTCTTGTTATATTAAATACGCGTTCTTATTCTTTTTCGTGGGTTTTTTTCTTCTGGTTCCTGTTTGCTTGAACGCGGGCAATCACACTTGTTTTAGATTTAAACTATACATCACAAGAAATTAACAGAAAGATAACATCAAATCATCGTTAAGATAATAACATTAATAGCTTTATGATTCATACATGTAGACAGAAGATGAGTGCACACGTTAAAGGAATAGACAGACATAGGAACGTGTAATCAAAGGCAATGAGCCAAAATTCCAGACAGACAGACAAGAGGCAGAGAAATCAAGCCAGTAAACTCAAAATGATGACCAAAGCAAAATGTTTAGATGGCTCGCAATGTACACATATTGATGCCACCACTCCACTTGCTGTCCGAAGCAGGTCAAATGAGTTCTACACAAATCTAAACGTTCAGGAAATGTTACACAAAACAACACGTTCTGGAAATGTTACACAAAACAACACGTTCTGGAAATGTTACACAAAACAACACGTTCTGGAAATGTTACACAAAACAACACGTTCTGGAAATGTTACACAAAACAACACGTTCTGGAAATGTTACACAAAACAACACGTTCTGGAAATGTTACACACAAAACAAAACGTTCTGGAAATGTTACACACAAAACAAAACGTTCTGGAAATGTTACACACAAAACAAAACGTTCTGGAAATGTTACACACAAAACAAAACGTTCTGGAAATGTTACACAAAACAACACGTTCTGGAAATGTTACACAAAACAAAACGTTCTGGAAATGTTACACACAAAACAAAACGTTCTGGAAATATCACCTGTGCTGTTCTCCAACTCTCCCTTCCCACCCCCCCCACCCCCCCACCCCCCCCCCCCCCACCCCCCCCACCCCCAACAATTTTTCTTCTATTTCCTTTTCTTATGTTAAATTTTGCGTTGTTTTCCTGAAAGATTTCTGTTTCGTTTTGTGTTTGAGATCATACAGTTTATCTTGTCGAGTCAAAAGTCTCTTTTGGACGCTAGTTTTTGTTGTTCTGTCTGCTCGTACTATTGCAAAGGGAGACAATCTTCCTTTCCCTGTCTTGGGACCGTGAAAAAAAGATCTATATTTACTTGTCTTGGCAATCGGTCCTGGCCGTCATTCTCTTTCTTTCTTTTTTTTAAAATTTCACCTGTTAAAGCCGATTATTAAGCTGTACATTAATGAGTTTCCACGCTCGTTTTCCTGAGCACAAAGAATTAAAGGCCAAGACAGTTTCTTCTGTACTTCACAAGTTAAGAGACTCGGAAAAAACGTAAATGAGTAAAAATAACAAGAGTATTACTGTCCAAGACAGCAGACTTGACAGCACCTTACAGCACCGCTAAGTTCTCAAAGAATTAGTGCCAGTGTTATTTCAGTGATCGGTAAGTACACTGAGAGAGAGAGAGAGAGAGAGAGAGAGAGAGACAGACAGACAGACAGACAGACAGACAGACAGACAGAGACAGACAGACAGAGAAACACAGACAGACAGAGAAATACACGGCGAACAAAAAAGAGAGAGAGAGTAAAAGAGAGACAGACAGACAGACAGACATACAGACAGAGACAGAGAGTGAGATTTCGGATACGCTGGAAATCAGATAATTTGGTTCATGTTAGTCCTTGGACAGAACAGATTATAACTGGTGTACCGCACCATGTTGTAGCGATATTGCTTTCAGTTCAAATGCCACTTACAAAGCTCAATTACATACAACATCAGTTGTAGTTATTCACGATGAGAGAGAGAAAGAGAAGAAAGAGAAAGAGAGAGAGGAGTTCAGAGACAGACAGACAGACAAACAGGGACACTCACACAACACACACACACACACACACACACACAGGGGGGGGGGGACAGAGAGAGACAGCGAGACAGAGATAAAGAGAGAGAGACAGACAGACAGACAGAGACAGACAGACAGACAGAAGGCGGGAAGACAGGCAGACAAACAGACAGACAGAGAAATCAAAAATCAAAACAATGAACTCAAAACGATGCCACAGCAAAACACTCTTTTACCTGTGAAGAACTCCGGATTCGAAGCTGTATACTAACTAACTTTCCACGTTGGTTTTGGCAAACAAACCACAACACAACACTCAAGAGGACTTCAACTTAATCAAAATTAGAGACACGTAAAAGCATGTCACAAGCTAAAACTGGATCTACTACTAACAGCACAGAGTTGACAGCAGGAAGTGACACTATCACTTTGTGGAGAACGACTGTACATACTTGGAAGTTTTCCGGTTGGCAATTTACGTGTGTGGATTTATGTAGATTATGTGAAACGTCTCAGCTCCTCCCTCTAACCCCCCCCCCAACCCCCCCCCCCCCCCAACTTTTCGTGTATTCAGTTTTTTCGTCCTCCTACTTGTAAAAAGGATACATATCTATGATCAAGCCAGAACGTGTTTGAGTCTGGGGACCAACAACGGAGACAGGCAATTCAAGGAGTGTGGAGTTCGGAATTTGTTCAAGAGGGATTCATCGTAATCGGACAGTTCCATATGCGCTCCGCCTAAATCAGCTAGCCATTACCACGCAGACTCCCCGATTTTCTGTCCTTTTCTCCCACTGGACGAACCAGCAGGGAAGTTTCAGTCTTTTTCTGCTAATTTTTGTATTTGGTGTTCGTGCGTTGTGTTCTTACGTTCGTGCTTGACAAAGGCCAGTTGGCCGAAATTTTGTGCTAGTCTTGTCTAGTTGTATAAAATATGCGTTCTGATTCTATTTTCGTTTTTCCTTTCCTGGTTCCTGTTTGCCTGAACGAGGGTGGTCGAACTTGTTTTAGACTCCCTGAGCCTGCACAAAACCATATGCGCTGGCAAGGTCTTGAAATGAGGAGCGGAAAGGGGGAGAAGGGGGAGAAGGGGGAGGGAAGACCTTTCAAACACTAAGCTGACACCACCAGAATGATGGAAACATGAAGATGGGCAGCACACAGGCCAACCTTTAACCCTTTAACTCTCGCACCCTGTCTCCTTGTATCCTGCATTGTCAACGATGCTAACATAAAAAAAACTTAATCATTTTATTCCCTCACCCTATCCACCAGCTTCCTGCAGGAAGCTGGTGAACAGGGTGAGGGAATAAAATGATTAAGTTTTTGCAGTCCGTGGATAGGATGCGAGAGTCCAAGGGTTAATGTTGCTGGCTGGAATTGAACTCAAGATATCGGATGATGAGTCACGGCTCTGTCAGAAGAACCAAGCAGCCCACAGAAATTCTTCTGGCACGGCTGAGGATCGAACTCACGACCCCCCCCTTTTTTTTTTCTTAATCAGCATGTGTGCTCTAATCAACTCAGCTAATGGAGGCAATTCATTATATATTAACCTGATTTTGTTTTCACGAGTCCATGACTAATACAAGGTACGACGATGGACTGTACAACACTTTAGTCAGACAGAACATGAACAACTTGTCAGTGCCAGTCAATCAATCAATCAATCAGCAATCAATCAGTCAGTCAATCAATCAATCAGTCAATCGATCAATCAATGAACCAACCAACCATTCAATCAACCAACCAATCAATCAATCGATCGACCAATCGATCGGTTGATCAATCCATCAATCAACCAAGTAACCAAACAGCTAGCCAACCAACGAAAGAGTGAATTAATCAATCATTCAATCAATCATTGAAACTACCAGCCAATTACCAACCAACAAACCAATAAACCATCTAACCAACAACGACCAAAACAATCAATTGACCAACAACCAAAACCTTCAGTCAGTTCGTCAGTCAGTCAGTCAGTCAGTCAATCAATCAATCTGAATAATCAACCAACTGACCAACAATCAATCAATCGACCAACCAGCTGGCTAACCAAATAACTAACCAGTCAATCGATCAATCAAATAAGAAAATAATCAATCGATCAACCAACCAACTGACTGACCAATCGAACAGTCAAGTAACAAACGAGTCTGCCAATCAGTCGGCGAACCAAGTTAGTCTATCAGTCAGCCAACTGATCAAATAACTGACTGTAAACCAATCGGCCAACTGACAACCAACCAACCAACTCAGCAATCAATCAATAAAGCGATTTCTCACAGTTCAATTTTAACTATTCAACTCAGCCACACATGCAGCTTCAACCCACTTGACCCTCTTTTGCACACACACACACACACACACACACACACACACACACACACATGCACACATACATGCACACACACACACCACCACCACCACCACCACCACCACCACCCACCAAACCACACACACACACACACCAAACACACAGTTTCAGTTTCAACACACCACACACACAGAGTTTCACACACACACACACACCACACACACACACAACACACACACACACACACACACACACCACACACACACACACACACACACAGACCCAGGATGAGGTCAGTTACCACAAATAGCATTGGCAAGGCTGCACACATACGCTGACGTCAAACAGTGGGAGATCTGAGACTTGAGACAAACATGACTGAACCAATGAAAAAGTAGGCATTAGCAAAGTATAGGTCAACAGCTTAACAGCGGAGAATATTGGGGGGGGGGGGGGGAGGGGGGGAGGGGAGAGGAATAGGAAGAGAAGAGGGCCCCCAACGGGGAGTGGGGACTATAATTTCACTCCTTGGGAGGTGAAATTGGAGAGGTAATGAAAATTTTTAATTTTTTTTTTTTCCTGAATTGTTTTGGAGTCGCAAAGGACCTTTTTTCCGTGTATACTGGCGGTTGTTCTACCCAAGGAAAACACATTGCCGCAATGCGGTACCATGTATTTTAACTTTTGTTGTTGTTGTTGTTATTGTTGTTGTTGTGTGCATACCTTTTTTTTCATTTTTTTGTTGTTGTAACTTACGAAAGAGGTTTTCTATGGCTTTTTATCCGGGAAAAGCCTTTTTTTTTCTTTGCCATGGGGTCTTTAACGTGTGTACTTCCTTCTGTTTATAGTTTCATCAATAACAAAAAAAGAAGAAAAAAAACAACAACTAGCATTCAGACTACCAAAGTGGTGTGGTCCAGGGAAGCGAGGAAGGGAAGAAAATTCCCTGTCCGACTTGTATTTCCAAGCTGGGTTTTCTCGCATCCTATGCCAGTGATTTAACCTTTTCACTCCTGCACCCTATCTTCCAGCTGCGAAAGAAATTAACCCTTTCATCCCTCACCCTATCCACCAGCTTTGTGCAGGAAGCTGGTGTATAGGATGAAGGCGTGGAAGGGTTAATTTTTTGCTTTGTTTTCATGGCTGACAATGCAGGATGGTGGCAGATAGGGTGAGGAAATCAAAAGGTTAACCCTTTGACTGCTGCACCCTGTTCACCAACATCCTGCATTGTCAAACCATGCTAAGAAAGCAAAAACTTAACCCTTTGACTGCCTCAGGAAGCTGGATAGAGTGAGTCAGTCAAAGGGTTAAGTTTTTGCAGTTGGTGGACAGGGTGCGGGAGTCAAAGGGTTAATTAAATGACTATGCAGGCAGGCCACTCCTCCACTTATCCAATTCAATATCTTTTTCCCAGGCTCTTTGCTTTTACGTCAGCCACCCACCCACCTCGGATGATACGGTCGACGGGGGCGGATAACCATCCCGATGAAATGGGGAAGTTTGGAGTTTGGAGTGCTCGAGAGGAATTCATCACACTCGGGCAGTTTCCATGAGCGCTTCACCAAAATCTGCCAGCAATCATCTGGCAGACTCCCCAGCTGAAGCCTGTGCCAAACCCTATGAGATGGCAAGGTCTTGGAATGCGGAGGGGGGGGGGGAGGGAAGGGGAGGGGAGATCGAGAGGGACCCATAGAACACCAAGCGAACACCACAAGAATGATGGGTATATATAGCAGAAGAGTGACAGAATGGTTCAGACGTTCGCTTGCCAATAACTAAACTCGAGGTTCCAGGGTTCGCTCCCCGTAGAGGCCTCGACGTTTCTCCCCAGTTTGAACGGAAAATCGAACTGAACGTCTAATCCTTCAGAAAAGGAACGAAAAACGAGCCGAACCCGTGTGCTTTCTGGCTGATGAAGAGCAGGGCATTGCCCGGCTGCCTTGGTATAAAACACTGGAGAGACAGGTTGATTTCCCAGGTCCCACCCTCTAAAGACCAGCTAGCTTTCTTGCCTTTCTGAAGTCTTGGTAAATATAAAAGAATGTGAATGTGAATATGAATTTGAATCGAAGGAGAGGGGATGAGCGCCGCCGTGGTGCTGGCCTCGGGAAAAGTTAAGGTCTCAGCCACCTCACTCCCTTAGGACCCAGGGTTATGGAACTATACTGGTAGGACCTCAGGACCTGACCAGCTCTTGGGTTTATGTGCAGGCTTAAGGATTGTGGAATCCAAAAACAAGTGTGACTGCCCGCGTTCAAGCAAACAGGAACAAACAAACAAAAAAACCCAAAAAACACGAAAACAGAATCAGAACGTGTATTTAATATAACCAGACAAGACAGGCGCAAATTTTTGGCTAACTGGCCTTTGTCAAGCGTAGACGTAAGAGCACAAACGAACAAACACCAAACACAAAAATTAGGAGAAAAAGACTGAAACTTCCCAGCTGCTGCACCCAGTGTGAGAAAAGGACTAACATTCTTTTCGTACACTGGACGAAGCAGCGGGGGAGTTGCGGGATGGGATTGTTCTCGACATATCAGACCTTGAGGGGAAAAGCATGACATCACAATTCTACATATATTAACACCCCCAGAACAATTATATTGAAAAGAGCAGGAAGAAGACGAGCTGTCTCTAACCATCGCTTGCCATAAAATATTTGTGGTAACTGACCTCATCGTGGCTTTGTGTGTGTGTGTGTGTGTGTGTGTGTGTGTGTGTGTGTGTGTGTGTGTGTGTGTGTGTGTGTGTGTGTGTGTGTGTGTATGTATGTGTGTATGCGTGTGTGCGTGTGGTGGTGGTGGTGGTGGAGGCGGTGTGTGTGTGCGTGCGTGTGATGTGGTTCTAGGGTTCCTCCCCGTAGAGGCCTCAACTTTTCTGATCAGTTTGATCGGAAAATCGAACTTAACATCTAATCCTTCGGAAGGGGACGAAAAATGAGTCGGACCCGTATGCCCTTCTGGCTGCGCACGCTAAAGATTCCTCGGCAGTTTAAAATCGTGAAGAGCAGGGCATTGCCCGGCTGCCTTGGTATAAAGCATTGGAGAGATAGATTGATTTCCCAGGTCCCACCTCTTGACAACCAATTAGCCTCCTTGCCTTTCTGAGATCTTGGTAAAAACAAACGAATATGAATTTGAAGCGAGGGAGAGGGGATGGGCGCCGCCGTCGTGGTGCTGGCCCCGGGAAAAGTTGAGATCTCTGCCACCTCACTCCCCCACGATCCCAGGGTTATGGCACTATCTAGGTAGGACCTCATGACCTGGCCAGCTCGTGGGTTTATGTGCAGGCTTAAGGCGTGTGCCGTGATCATTCTAGATTTTCTCCAGCACGTGGCACCTGTGACGTTAGTGCAATAGGGAATTCATTCCGAGCGCGGAGACGTCATCTTGAGAAACTGAAACTGAACAACCCACCAACACCATGTGAATCAGACGCTCAACCACTTGAGCTACTGAAGCCCGCCAGTACATGGTGGCCTTGCGTATGAACAGTCTGTATCTTATCGATCATCTGGGGGATGGGGGAGGGGGACAAACAATGTATCGAAATTGGCTGGGGTTGGGCTGAAGAAGAGGAACGGTCTCTCTTTTTCTTTCTTCTTTCTCTCTCTCTCTGTTTTTCTCTTTCTCGCTCTTTCTTCTCTCTCCCTGACTCTCTGTGCGTGTGTATGTATGTGTGTGTGTATGTCTGTGTGTGTATACCATAACAACACACACACACACACACACACACACACACACACACACACACACATACACAAAACAAAAACAAAAAAAGGGAAAAACAAGAAGAAAAAGAAAAAAGAGTGGCGAGGTAAACTGACTCCGAATCTGACCCAAGTAAAAAGTCATTCACATTTACGTCGGAAGGGGGGGGGGGGGGGGGGGGGGGGAGAGACTGTAAAATAAAATAAAAAAGACAGTCGTGAAAAAAAGAAACAGACTGGAACGTAATCTGAGAAGGAAGGAGTGGTCTGTATCATCCTATCAATATTGACACAGCGGTGGGTCTGATCAAGGCTGTGACGGGTTTCACCTTACACCTGTTGAGGACAGTTTGTGTTATGTGTGGGGGTGGGGGGTGGGGGGCGGGATATTGGACAGACAGAAGGAGATAGGAAAGGCACAAGCAAGACTAGGGGCCAGAGAGAGAGGGAGGGGAGAGAAAGAGAGAGAGAGAGAGAGAGAAAGGGAGAGAGAAAAAGAAAGGGACAGAGAGAGAGAGAAGAGAGGGGCAGCGAGAAAGGGAGAGAAAGAGACAGAAAAGGAGAGAGAGAGAGAGAGAGCGAGAGAAAGAGAAACAAAGGGAGAGAGAGAGAAAGAGATAGGGAGAGAGGGAGAAAGAGAGATATAAAGAGAGAGGGATAGAGAGAGAGAGAGAAAGGGAGAGAGAGAAATAGAGAAAGAAAGAAAGAGAAAGAGAGAGAGAGAAAGAGAGAGAGAGAGAGAAACTACCTTAAACTTGAAAACGTTTTATTGCTCATGCATAGTGGCATTAGGTTTTAGTGTACCAGTCTTACAGCTATTCCTTGTTATTCTGCACACATGGTACAAGCTCACAAACATAAAAGCGAAATGCCGTAATTAAAGAGCGGAGAAGTGAAAAAAAAAACAAATAATGAAAGTATTACAAACACGCAAGTATGAAAAAGAAAAGAAGAAGAAGAATTCGAAAAGAAGAAGAAGAATTCGAAGAAGAAGAAGAAGAAGAAGAAGAAGAAGAAGAAGAAAGAAGAAGAAGAAGAAAGAAGAAGAAGAAGAAGAAGAAGAAGAAGAAGAAGAGAAGAAGAAATGAAGAATTCAAAGAAGAAGAAAAAGAAGAAGAAGAAGAAGAAGAAGAATAAGAAGAAGAAGAAGAGAAGATAAAGAAGAAAAAGAAGAAAAAGAAGAAGAAAAGAAGAAAAAGAAGAAGATAAAGAAGAAAAAGAGAGAAGAAGAATGACCAAGCATGAACACAAGTAAACAAAGGGGGATACACAAACACACACACAAACACAAATACATACACACACAGATACATCTACACAAACATGTAAACACATATATACCCACAACACACCACGACAGATTAAAGTCTCTTGCTTGAACATATTTTAATATCAAGAAAATAATACCTTTCCATCTGGTTTAGAGTTAAAAGAAACAAAAATCATCCATCTATCATCAGCAACGAAACCTTGATTACATGGTTATCAATCTGTAGTCAGCACGGAAATCTTTATTAATTATCAATCAGCAAAGAAATCTTAATTACATAACATAATGTAATCAGTGTTGAAAGTTTAGTCACACAATGGTCAATCTGTAATCAGCAATGAAATTCTAATTATAGAATCATCAATGTCATCGACAACGAAATTCTAGTTACACAATTATCAATCCGTAATCAGCAATGGGATTCTAATTACATAATTACCACAATCAGCACTGATATTCTAATCACATAATTATCAGTCTGTAAGTAGCAACGAAATTCTAATTACATGATTATCGATCTGTATTCAGCGGTGATATATTGTAGTTAATTTCAGTCTGATATTCTAAATACTATGTAATCAGTAATGATATTTCAGTTATATTATCATCGATCTGTATTCAGCAATGATATTTTAACTACATAATCATCAACCTGTATTTTGCAATGATATTCTAATCACACAATTATCAATAAGCAATTAACGACATAATGATCAATCTGTATTCAGCAATGATTTTTGACTCAAGTAATTATCAAGCTGTCATCAGTACTGAGATTTCATGTATGGTTATCAATCTCTAATCAGTACCGAGTTTGGAATTGTAGTACTGAGTCTGATCATAGAACTATCATCTATAATCATGCTGATATGTCAATCATTGAATCATCAATACATGGAGAAGAGTGCAGGATGGTTCTGATTTCACCTGCCAATATCTAAATCGGGGTTCCAGGTTTTGTTCGGTTTGATTTTTCTCTCAGTTTGACCGGAAAACAAATGACGTCTGTCGTTCGAAAGGAACAAAAAAACGAGTGGACCCGTGTACTTTGGCTGCGGAAGCAAGTACCACGGCAGCTGAAAATCGTAAGAACACGCACTTGTCGGGCACCCTAGAATACAATACGGAGGAGCGGTTCATTTCCAGGTCTCCCATGGAGGCCAACAAGCTTTTCCCTTTCTGAATCTTGGTTTAAAAAATCGTAATTTGTAGTCAGTAATACTTTGATCACATAAGTAATTTATAGCGCAATGTGATCGATCTTACAATTGTAACTCGTAATCAATAGTGAGACTGATCACGCAAACCTTACAATTGTAACTCGTAATCAATAGTGAGACTGATCACGCAAACCTTACAATTGTAACTCGTAATCAATAGTGAGACTGATCACGCAAACCTACAATTGTAACTCGTAATCAATAGTGAGACTGATCACGCAAACCTTACAATTGTAACTCGTAATCAATAGTGAGACTGATTACGCAAACCTTACAATTGTAACTCGTAATCAATAGTGAGACTGATCACGCAAACGTGGTAAGTAATCAATAATGAGATTAATCACGCAGTCGTGATTAGCAATCAATGACGAGAGTGATCACATAGAGACTGATCACATAATCGTTATTTGTAATCAGTAACAACTGATCACACAATAGTAATTTGTAGTGAGTAATGAGCCTTTGATCATAAAACATCAGTTGAAATCAGCAAGGAAATTTTGATAACATCACAGTAATTCATATCAGTGCCAAGACTTCAATCATACAATAGCATAAACAGACATCGAAGGGGTAGTGTTTAAAAGAAAAAAGTTTTTAAAGTGGACAGATTTCTTAGTGAATGATGAATCAAAAGAAATGGTTTTCTACATAAGGTCAAGAAATTCTAACAATCTCCTTTTTATACCAAAAAAAAATTGGTTTGAAAAATCCTAATGTTGTGCTCCTTAGGCCAATGTGACCTTCAATAATCAGCAAATAAAATACAATTTGACGTGGATCGAGGACGATGGTAGTCTATCCCAACAGTGAAAACAGAATATAGATATTATCGACGTTTCTGAGGAAGTGTTTATCACACTCCTTCCTCAAACAGTGCTGATTTTAGTCACTTTCTGGGTGGGTCCGTGTGACCTTGACCTTGACACCATGTCCTCTAAACTTATGCAGTCACGCCCTCTCTTCAATGGTCCCCCACCTTTCACCCAAATTTGCTGAAGAACCAGCCAGAACCAGCCGACAAAATCTTGCTGATACATTTTTAGTCACATACACACTGAACGACACTCACTCAGACAACTCTCTCCGGTCGATACGAAACGACGTTCTAAAAAGATAATGAAAAAAAAGAGATTAGAAATAAAATTGTTTAAGTGTGGTGGAGATGAAGAGGTGAGTTGTGTGGTAGATGGGTATGAGAACTGGGTAGACTGGCACGATGGTAAGGGGTGCACGGGTGGGGTGGGGGTGGGGGTTTGCAAAGGTGCTAGAAGATGGAAGGAGAGACGAATTATGCCAGCAGGTCGAGCAGCAGCAGCAACAGCGGTAGACACAGCAGAGTAAGAAACAGCGGTGTGGTGGTGGTCTGAAACACTGAGGAACTTCCACACGTCACCCCTTTCTTGTCCGTCCTGTTTTTGACACATACATAAAACGTACACAACAGGCGTACAATACACTCCACCGTAGGTGCACAGGCATACATACACGCATGCAAACACACACACGCGGGTGTACACACACACACACGCACGCACGCACACGCGCGCGTGCGCACACACGCACGCACCACACACAGACAGACACACACACTCACATACACACACACATGCAGACTCCCTGTAACCAATATTAAAATAATCTAATGTATACATTCGCAAACTTCAGTACGGGCACGTCGTACATTGATTCCAAACATAACCCAGACCGCAGAAACTGACAGTATGTATTATGAAAATGCACTCAACAATTAAAAAAAAAAACAAACACACACACACAAACCAGCTGAAACATAGCTGTGAGATAAACCAAAAGGGTGTTTTTCTACATAGCCGAAAGAAACAATAAATGAAAGAAAAAAATAGAGAATAACACACATGCACACAAAAACATACGCATGCACACCCCACACACACGCCCACACACACACACACACACACACACACACACACACACACACACACACACACACACACACCACACACAGGAGGAGACAGACACAGACTGAATGAGAAACAATTTGACAGGAAAGAAAGGAAGATTAGAAATCAACTCAAATAAATAAGGAAGAAACAATTAACAACAACGTAAGACAGAAGAAAAAGGAAAGAAACAGGCAGACATATCTCAACAAACGTACCCTGTAGGAGCAATCACTCGATACAGTGATCCTTTCGGACGTAAGACAGAGAATTCCGATGTCATCATCAACAACAGTTCACCTGCACCACAAAGACGTCATCAGAAAATGTGTTCAAAGCAAAGATGTGCAACAGGTAAAGTGAATGGGCTTTCCGTCGATCCAATGTCCTGGGTTCAATCCTCCAGGTGGATAAAGGATAAAAGGATGGAGCTTTTCACCATCTCCTAGGTCATCCAACATGTGTGCAGACCTGCCGGTGCCAAAACCCCATCGCGTATATACGCATGTTTCAGTTCAGTTCAATGCGGGTCCCAGTAGCTCAGTTGGTTTGAGATTTGGATTCACATGCTAATGGTTGTGGGTTCGAATTCCGGGGTGCGCTACATGAAAACTGGTCTTCTCACTGTCCCATCTTAACATCATCGTTGTTCTGGTGGAGTCAGTATAGGATTAGGTCCCCCTTCCCCAACTTCGCTGGGATGGTTATCCCCATCGGCCATATCACCGGAGGTGGGTGCCGACGTAAAAACTGAATCAAATCAGTTTCAGTTTCTCAAGATGACGTCCCCACGCTCAGAATGAATTCCATATGTACTAACGTCACAGGTACCATGTGACTTTCATTTCGATTTTCCGGTCAAACTGAGGAGAAAAGTAGAGGCCTCTACAGGGAGCGAACCCTGGAACCTCGAGTTTAGTTATTGGCAGGCGAACGTCTGAACCATTCTGCCACTCTTCTCCTTAAATATATGCATACAGAATATCAAACATGCACAGTGTAGATCCTGTTAGTCATGTCAATGGCTGGCTTATGGTCACAAGAAAACACCCAGCATGGATAACTGGCTGTACTTGACTGCAAAGTCGATGCAGTGCGGGCGAGATTCCTCACAGGGTTTGACCTGCCAGAAGAAAGTATTGTCTTTCTGCAGCTTGTTGTCTCCAGCAACCCTGGTCTCTTGCAGTGCTGCTATGCCGATGTCCTACTACTCAGTTCAGAGTCGATGACTGCTGTTCTCCTGCTGTGTTTTATCTGCAGCTGGTCCTCTAAGACTCCAGGGCACATGGTCCTGATATTCCAAGCGGTCAGTCCCATGACTGGTGGTGTCCTCTTTGTTCTCTGTGCTTTGCCCGATGTACTAACAGCTGTCTGGCTTTCGATCAATTCTAAGCTTCAAGCACCCAATGAGGCAGGCGGATATTGGCCATTGGACGCAAGTCAAACCGCCTGTACCTTACGCCAATCCCGTTGGAGTAGCTACTGTCTTCCTTTCTTTGCAGACCTGGGCGACGAGTATGGACACCCTGGGTTGCCCAGACATCACAACCACCCTGACATGGTCCAAAGATACGTATGCATAGCAGTACATCTGGCATCATCTGCACATCTGGCTGCTGTGAGCTGCTGACGTTGGCGTGATATACCATCCAACCGCCTTGGGGACTTTATACCAGATAAGTGGAGGGTAACGCACGCACCCACACATACACACACACTTTAATTATATTCAAAATCATTTATTGTCAGATTAATAATACACACACACACACACACACACACACACAACACACACACACACACACAATAAAGCCATTTTTGACTTATCTATTTCCTTTCACACTCCCCAACCCCCCCCCCCCCCCAACCCTGAAACCATCCACCAGCACCAACCACCTCCAAACACCACCCCCACTCACCCACACACAGTTTCAGTTTCAGTTTCCCTACACTAACCGTGCGGGTCCAGGCCAAACGCCTGAAGGAACGGCTGTTTGCTGTCTCGGGCATGGCACGGGCAATGTGACTCAGGGCACACGTGCCAAGGTCTGCTCGTCCAAGCGCCCGCTCCTTGCTGGTTTGTGGCCCGCAGTACTTGCAGCTCCCTGCGGGTCAGAATTAAATTAACCCTCTGACTCCTGACCCTGGCCACCAGCATCGTGCATTTGTCAACCACGCTAGCCAAGCAAAACCATAACCCTTTGATTCCCTCACCCTGTCCACCAGCTTCCTGCAGGATGGAGTCAAAAGGTTAAGTTTTTTGCAATTGGTGGAAAGGGTGCGGGAGCCAAGGGGTTAAATTAACCCTTTCACTCCCGCACCGTGTCCCTCAGCATCCTGCATTGCCAACCATGCTAGCAAAGCAAAAACTTAACCCTGTGATTCCCTCACCCTCAGGGTTAAGTTTTTGCAGTTGATGGATAGGGTGCTGGAGTCAAAAAGGGTTAAACATGGGTCAGTCTGCCGTAGTTAATTGCGCACGGCCACTTCAAGATGAGTTTCGTTTCGTATCGACCGGGTTAGGGAGGGCTATAACCTTTTCAAAACGTACACAATACTTCAACAGGAAAAAAAAGGAAAAGAAAATTACGTACACATATGAAAGCATTCGTACACATAATCTCAGGAGATACCCCTGGCGTTGACCACCCCGTCAAGTTTATCACACAGGGGATTAAAAAAAAACCATAGCTCAATACAAAATTTAAACATATCTAAGGACACAAGCACACATAAAACGGCTAAACTACCCAAATGTGTGCGTGCGTGGGGTTAGTGCGTATGTGTGTGTGTGGTGTTGTGGTGTGTGTGTGTGTTGTTTTGTGTTTGTGCTGTGTGTGTGTGTGTGTGTGTGTGTGTGTGTGTGTGTGTGTGTGTGTGTGTGTGTGTGTTTGTTAGTGGCGTATGTGTATTGTGTGTGTGTGTGTTGTGTGTGTGTTTTGTGTGTATGTGTGTGCGTGTATGTGTGTGCGCGTGCGTGTATATGTATATGTACGTGAGTGAGTGTGTGTGTGTATGTGAGAGAGTGTGTATGTGTGTGTATTGTGTTTGTGTGAGTGTATGTGTGTTTGTGTGAGTGTTTGTGAGTGTGTGTGTGTGCGTGTGTATGTGTGTGTGTGTGCGTGCGTGCTGTGTATGTGTGTGTGTGTGTGAGTACGTGTGCATGTGAGTGTATGCGTGAGTATGTGTGTATGTGAGTGTATGCATGAGTGTGTTGTGTGTGTGTTTGTGTGTATAAGTGTATGTGAGGGTCTGTCTGTCTGTGACAAAACCCTATGCGCTGGCATGCTTGATACGGGAAGGGAGAAGGGACGTCTGAAACACCCGACACAAACAGAACAATTGAAGGTAGGCCAGTTTTCATGTTGTGGACTGGAGCTCTTGCTCCTAAAATATGACATACTGAGTCCAAGGCACCTTAAGAGAGTTAAGGGATGGGACCCCTTGCGGACGTAAGGGGCCAATGACCTCCCCCGGACCGCCAAAAGCTTTTGACTTGTGAGATTTATAACGGCAAAAAGTGCTTCTCCTAGCGATAACTGAACAGAAGACGGCTTACCAGGGGTTACAAGACCCAACAACGGGCCCAGTTATTTAGAGACATTAAATCAAGTTTCAGTTTCTCAAGATGACTTCTTCGCGCTCGGAACGAATTCCATGTGCACTAACGTCACAGGTGCCATGTGTATGGTGATCATGGCACAAGCCTTAAGCCTGCACATAAATCCATGAGTGGCCAGTCCTGAGGCCTTACCTTGACTATGTTTTACTTGTGTATATTATACTGGTATTTCATCAGCCTATCACTGGAACAATCTTGGTTACATGTAAATGACATGTGTATGTGTGTATCTTACCTTCAAAAAAGGAACATATATATAAAGTAAATACATAAATGATTAAAGTTCTAAATCACAACACAACTAGCTATCCTGCATACACTCGTCTCACATGACAGACCCCCCCCCCCCCCCCCCCCAGTAATAATAATTCCATATAACAGCAGAAATGGTCCGTGTCAAAAGCACGTTCGTTGCACTTCAAACTACCTCACACAGATGTTTCTCTTGAGATAAGGACCCCATACATCACATAGCTAAAGAGACCTCTATTCAGACATCTGCACCCAACAAAGACATGACAGTACAAAGATCCGGACCTCGTGCCTATCTCAAGCATATGGAAAATGTGGCAATAAAGTTAAACACGTAAGTACTGCTAAAGTTTGTGCAAAACCACTGTCGTTTTTTAACCAAGAAGTTAATGTAATCTACTGAGACAAAAGGAATGGACTCTAAACAATGTGTGCTGTACTATTCTAATACAGATACTATAATACAAAAACATACTGACACAAATACTTCAACAAATGCAAAGGATCCTGTCACGTCAAGAAAAGTAAATTATCTCATTACTTAAACAAATACAAATGATATAACCTTTACAAATGTGAAGGATATCATTACTTCAACGAACGTAAATGATCTAATTACTTTAACAACTGTAAAAAAAAATCTCATTACTTTAACAGCTGTAAAGATCTCATTACTTTAATAGATGCAATGGATTTCATTACTTCAAATGTGAAGGATCTACTTTCATAAAAGCGATGGATTTCATTACTTCAACAAATGTAAAGGATCTCATTAATGTCAACAAATGCAAAATATCTCATCATGTCAACAACTGCAAAGGATCTCATTAATGTCAACAAATGAAAATATCTCATCATGTCAACAAATGCAAAGGATCTCATTAATGTCAACAAATGCAAAAATATCTCATCATGTCAACAAATGCAAAGGATCTCATTAATGTCAACAAATGAAAATATCTCATCGTGTCAACAAATGCAAAGGATCTCATTAATGTCAACAAATGCAAAATATCTCATCATGTCAACAAATGCGAAGTATCTCATTATGTCAACAAATGCAAAGGATTTCATTATGTCAACAAATGCAAAGGATCGCATTATGACAACAAACGCAAAAATCTCTTTAAGTCAACAAATGCACAGGATCTCATAAGTTCAACAAATTAAAAGGATCTTATAACTTCAGCACGTATAAAAGATTTAAGTACTTCAACAAACGCAAGACATCTCATTACTTCAACAAATATCAACAAACGCAAGACATCTCATTACTTCAACAAATACAAAGGGTTTCACTAATTCAAAAAATGCACAATATGTCATTATTTGAAGAAATGCAATGGATCTCATTACTTCCACAAATTAGGGCTGGCTGTAAGAAAGTATTTCTATGCTTAGGCATCCTCGTTCATACAAGAATTGCTTTTGTCAAACCAAAACAAAACGAAAGCAACAAAAACATGCACACAAACAAACAAACAAAAAAAAAACAAACGTAAAGGATCTCATGACTTCAACACACGTAAATGATCTCATTATTTCTAAAAGTATAAAACATCTGAACATTCCAAGCAGCGTGAAACATCTCATTATAGACGGCACTTGTTTGTGTTCAGTTACACGGTATTTTGTTGTGTCATCAAAAAACGTCTGATCGTTATATATAACGGTGACAGTATTACGTTACATGACTTTAAGAAATTGAATGTCACACGGCATTTCTTGTCTCAGGTCTTCCATTTCGTTGTTAATCGTCAGCCCTATCACCCCGCAGCACCTAACAATACACAAGCAGACTGATAAAAGAAAAGGAAAAAAGATGAGTGACTGAAAGCTTTTTTTTTTTGTCTTTTTTTTTTGTCATGTTCTACTCTCGTCTCGTTAGCTCAAAATACAGTGCCTATCATTTGTGTTGTTAAAAAGTCTTTGCATCAGATCATGCCGTTTGAACGTATTTCATACATTGTTATATACAGTCACACTATTCACACCAGTCGCCACGGTGCAGTCATAGCTTAGAGTTTAGAGTCTGGCGTTCGTTCAAGAGGGATTCATCGCACTCGGAATATTCTATATGCTCTCCAACAAAATCTGCCAGCAATTATCTGGCACCGAACCTGCCAGCAATTATCTGGCACCGAACCTGCCAGCAATTAGCTGGCACCGAACCTGCCAGCAATTAGCTGGCACCAAATCTGCCAATTATCAGGCAGACTCCCGAAGCCTACGAAAAACCCAGTGCCTTGGCAAGGTCTTGAAATGAGGAGGGGGCAGAGGGGGATCTGTAAAACACTAAGCTGACGCCAGTAAAATGAAGGAAACATTAAGATGGGCAGGAAACAAGCTAGTTTTCAAAGTTGCAGGGTCCAAAGGTCCGTCAAATGAACTAACCAGCCCGTATTAGTGTCACAGACTACCCAATAGTAGACTTGGGATTCGAATCCCCATCAGTCGCGTTAAAACCACTGTGGGATTTTTCGGTCCAGTCTGGTTCCTACTCAGAACTGAGTGTGACTGGAATAATGAGGCCACACAGTCGAGTCTCATGCACTTCACGGACGTGTCATTAAGGATATTGCTCAAATCTCCTGACCAACTCCGCAGGTGTCTCCATCTCTCGGGCCTGGTTCACACCATAACTTATTATGACAGTAAACGTAGAGTACAGCCCTTTCACCCAGTCGCAATCTCAGATAGAACTCCAAAGTATCATGGTTAGCATCGTCGTCAATTCATCATAGCATTATAAAAATATCCCAGCTTATGTAGCTGTTAAGGTGGCGTACAAAATGGAACATACAAAAAGTCACACTAATCACGAAAACAAAACAAAACAAAACAAAAAACAAAACAAAACAAGCAAGCAAAAACCACGTATGTCAAAACAAAGGATCACGGTACCACAACTAGTATTTACATTTGTATTTTTTTTCCTTCGGTCGAAACATATTAGCCACTTCAAATTCTATCTGCTGTCTCCAGGCAGAGCTAAATCTAACCCTTTGACTCCCGCACCCTGTCCATCAGCACTCTGCATTGCCAACCATGGTAACAAAGCAAAAACATAACCCTTTGACTCCCTCACCCTATCCACCACCTTTACGTAGGAAGCTGGTCGATAGGGTGAGGGAGTCAAAGGGTTTTAAACTTCAAAACACACTGTTAATCATGGATAGTGGATCTGTCTTATAGCGAGTCCCTGCTACTCTAAGATTATAACAATGGCATATTAAGAAAAAGAGAACAAGTAAAGGAAGCATTAAAAACAGACAGTGGGAGGGATGAAACACGTTAACTGTAAGCTATGATGAAAATCGTCCTCATAATACATACAACGTCAAAGAAGTTACAGGAATGAATTATAATGAAATATTAATTTTCATATGTTAGTTGGTCAGGTGCTTTACAAAAGCATGACAGACAAAGTCAAAATGCCTGTCGACCCCCTAACAACAACAATAACAATATTAACAACGTAACAATAACAGTAGCTAGTAACAATCTATAGTTTGAGTCATAATAACATCAATAAAAATAGCAGTAGTAGGAAAAAAAAAATTACAGACCCTATAGAACTTTGCCAGGGACAACACCTTTGTTGCCATGCTTTCTTAAACGTGCGCTGATTTTGTGTTGCACACAATCAGTGCGGGTTTATTGTCTCATCCCAAAGATTAACATCTGTATGATCTAGACAATCACACTCTTCTAACAGAGACAAATCTTGTAGTACATAAAGCCTACAACTGTTGTACTTCACACACACCCCCTACACACACCACCACACACACACACACACGCACGCACCACACACCCCACACAAGCACGCACGCACGCGCACAATGTCACACATACACATGCACAACACACACACAACTCACACAAACACGCAAGCACACATATGAATGCACACACGCACACACATATTCAGATATACAAACACACAAGCAAATGCGCTCACGCACACACTCAAGACACACACACACGCGCACGTGCGTAAACACGCTCAAACACACACACATACACACACACGCCACACACTCAACACCCACCCACCCCAAACACACACACACACACATATACATACACACACACACGCCCACACACCACACACTCAACACCCCCCCCCCCCCCAAACACACACACACACACACAGTTCACCTACCCAGTGACAGCATCGCCAAACACATAGTCTCCAACCAGAGAGGTGAAGTTGGCCCCGGGTACACGAAACCTCCCACCACTGCACTGCCATAGTCTGGGTTGTTGGGGTAACTATACACTGGAACTCCTTCGTTTTCTACATACAAAAGCAAAGTATAGACATCCTCCTTTCAGCAGTGTGGGCTAGTTGGTACAGCCACAGACTCAAGACCTGATATCTTGAGTTCAATTCTAGCCCGCAATATTAAAAACTGGACTGTTCACTGCCCATCTTAATGTTTCTTTAGGCCATACAATACCAGTATAAAATATACACAAGGTAAATCATAGTCTAGGTAGGGCCTCAGGACCTGGCCAGCTCATGGGTTTATGTGCAGGCTTAAGGCTGTGCCATGATCACCATACACGTGGCACCTGTGACGTTAGTGCATATGGAGCTCATTCCGAGCGCGCAGACGTCATCTTGAGAAACTGAAACTGAAACTTAATGTTTCCATCGTTCTGGTGATATCAGCTTAGTTAGACAGTGTTTGATACGTCCCTTCTCCCCTTTCCACGTTTCAAGACCTTGCCAGCGCACAGGGTTTTGTGCAGGCTCAGGAAATCTGTCCGAATGCTGGTGATTTCGGGTGGAGCGCATATGGAGTTGTTCAAGCGCGGTGAATCCCTCTTGAAATAACGCCAATAAACACCAATAGGCTCCATGTACAAAGCTGGAGGCGCCTAACTCTACTTGCTGGCAAGTTTGGGTGGAGCGCATATGGAATTGTTGGAAAGCTATATATCCTGGAACAAAGTCCGAATTACAAATGTCTATGTCCACATGTACATATACGCAAAACAAAACTATAGGCAGTGCAGCAAGTGTCTTCTGCTGCCTTAGTTCGGTTTTTTAAAATTTTTTGTTCGAACATATCTCAGCTTCTAAGTCCCTTACAAACTCCACGGTGCACATGTCTATATTCACACGTTGAATATATCTATATGTGTATATCTGTGCTCCCTCCCCTCTCTCTCTCTCTCTCTGTCGCTCTCTCTTTCTCTCCCTCTCTGTGTGTGCGTGCGTGTGTGTGTGTGTGTGCGTGCATGTGTGTTGTGTTTTGTTGTGTTGTTGTTGTTGTGTTGTTGCTGCTGCTGCTGTGTTGTTGTTGTTGTTGCTGCTGCTGTTGTTGTTGTAGTTGTTGTGTGTATTTGTTTTAACTATTTTACAGCTACAGTTTATTTTTCATACAGTCTGCTTCAAGTTCAGTTTCAGTTTGTCAAGATGACATCTCCGCATTTGGAATAAATTCCATAACGCCGCAGGTGCCATGTTATTGTTATTGTTATTGTTATTGCTGTTTAAAGCCTAGCCGACTGCGTAGAGCCATATCAGGGCTATGGCTGTTTAAAAACATACACAATACTTCAACAGGAAAAAAAAGGAAAAGAAAATTAAGCACACATATCAATGCATTCGCGAACATAATCTAAGGAGATGCCCTTGGCGCCGACTACTCCGTCCAATTTATCACACAGGGGATTAAAAAAAACATACCTGAATACAAATTTAAACTTAACTAAGAGATGGATAAGACCAGAAATGATCATGGCACAAACACTATATGTGCTCATAAGTCCTACGCGCCGACAAGGTCTTGGGGTTAAAAATGTCATCTAAACGGGACCGACGTTGCCTAAACGTCTGTGTTCGGACAAGAACCGGTTTTTTTCAACGTGGTATAGCTAATAACTATAGTTAAGAACACAGATATACACACTCATACACAAACACACCCACTCACACACACATCCACACACTTACAAACACATACACACCCATGAAACACACAAACGAAACACACAAATACTCGTACACTCACACAAAAATACACACACAGAGTAAACACACCATCATTCACACACTGACACAGACACACACACACACACACAGACACATGCGCCCGCGCGCACACACACACACACACTAAGCTCAATACCTATGGTCCACGAGCCTTCTGTTTCTGGTCCGCTCTCCTGGAACAAACTTCCTCTCTCAGTCCGTCAGCAACCTACTTTTGTCTCCTTCAAGTCCGCTCTCAAAACTCACCTTTTCTCCTCTGCATAAAATCCTGACCTCACTCAATCCCCTCTGCAGCCTGTCTCCACTCGGAGGGGAATCACATTGCAATATATAATTGTATATAATATGCTCTCTATAATTTTCCATTGCTTTTATTCTTTCTCCCCATTTATAGCCGTGTGTGCGTGTGTGTGTGTGTGTGTGTGTGTGTGTGTGTGTGTGTGTGTGTGTGTGTGTGTGTGTGTGTGCGCGCGCGTGAGTGCGTGCGTGCGTGTCTGTCTGTTTCAGCGCTTAGATTTGATTTTATCAAGATTTTGCGCTATATAAATATTGTAATTATTATTATTATTATTAAATATTTGTACACACACAAATGCAGAGGGGGAGAGGGGGGAGAGAGAGAGAGAGAGAGAGAGGGAGAGACAGGCAGACAGACAGACAGAGAATAACACACCAATCTGAGAACAGTTAGCCGGGCTGAAACAGTGGTCTCCCTCTTTCAGATTCCAACCATAGTTGCGTCCCTTCGTTACGATGTTCACCTCTTCAAAAAGTTCACTGCCGGTGTCGCCACAAAATATATCCCCTGTTCCTGACAACATAAGAGTAAATGTAAGTCGACAGTAACACAGACGGGAGAGAAAACATCACAGTGATAACAGAGCACATATTCCCGACAGATGAAAGTTAAGCACGATGGAACGTGCCTGCCAGATAGATGGGTGACCAGAATCGTGCGCTTCTTTGGACACATCGCCCCAGTCCACCCAGCTGTAGATGGGTATCTGTCCCTATTTAGGAAAAGGGGCATGAAATGGGCATCACCCTCATAATACTGGCCCTGAGTGAAGCTGAGGTCTCTACTACCTCGCTCCCCCAACAACTGCTCAGGTTAAATGGAAATCTCCTTTTTCTTTAATGCTACCAATTTTGAAGAACAAGGTCTCCCAACAGTGTAAAAATCGCTACTCACAGTTCCGTAGCTTTCGATGGCGTTCTCGCCATCTTCGTCAGCGCTCTAATGCTGTCTGCGTGAATCTCTACTCAGATCTCGCGAACATGGGATGAACCCAGTTCACGAGATCGAATCAGAGAATGGTACACCGGGGGCAGGGTGTAACGGCCCCGGTCCCTGTTGAGCGGGGGGTTGGTGGCTGCGATGTAGATGGCCTCCTTGACTCCTCGCTGGAACCACTTATTTTCTCTGTCCAGGATGTTGACATTGTCCGCACTGAATTGATGTTTTTCGGCGTGTAGGTGAGCTCCTACTGGAGAAGAGTCCCTCTTGTGTTCTGTTAGTCTCTTCTGAAGGGGGCGTTCAGTTTCACCGACATAATGTTGGTTACAGTCCTGGCAGTCTATTCTGTATATAATGCCAGCTTTGTCGAGTTTGCTGGTTTTGTCCTTGGGGGTGACCAGCTGGCTGCGTATGGTGTTGGAAGGTTTGGAATGTACAGCCACCCCCAGTTTTCTGATCTTTCTGGACAGAGCGTCACTCACACCTCCTACGTATGGGATGGTGATGTGTCCCTTGCGCTGGTGTTGTTTCACTGGCTGTTGGGATGCGGTGTTGGATTTCCTGCCTCCCGGGCTGTTCCAGGCCCACTTTTTGTAGCCCGAGATGGTGAGCACTTTTTTCAGGTGGTTTGTCTCCTTGTCTTTTGCCTCTTGGGTACTGCATATGGTGTTAGCTCTGTGGGTAAGGGTTCGAATCACTCCCAGTTTGTGTTCAAGGGGCTGGTGGCTGTCGAACTGTAAATATTGGTCCGTATGAGTTGGTTTACGGTAGACCGAGAAGGATAGAATGCCATCAGTTCTGGTGATGAGGGTGTCCAGCATGGCTATGGAGTTGTTCTGTTCCACTTCCCTCGTGAATTTGATGGCTGGGTGTTGGTTGTTCAGATGTTCTGTGAACTGTTCGACCAGTTGCTGGGGGAGGATAGTCATGGTGTCGTCTACGTAGCGCCCCCAGTATCGTGGTGGGGAGTGGAAAGAAGCCAATGCTTTCTCTTCAAAATCCTCCATGAACAGGTTGGCTACTATTGGGCTTACTGGGGAGCCCATGGCTGCTCCTTCTTTTTGTTGGTAGAATTCACCTTGGAAGGTGAAGTAGGTGGTGGTGAGGCAGCAGGACAAGAGTTCACATACGTCGTCCACTGTGAGAGATGTACGTTGGTGGAGGGTTTGGTCGTTTTGTAACCTTCGGCGTATGATCTCTATGCTTTCTTTCACTGGTACGCTGGTAAATAGGGCAGAGACATCATATGACACAAGGAGTTCATCATGAGCGAGGGTGTAGTTACTCAGTTTTTCCACTAGGTCAGCACTGTTGTGGATGTGATGATCTGTGTGTCCTACGAGAGGTGATAGGATGTCCGCCACAAATCTAGCCGTCTCATACATGATGGAACCTCTGGATGCGACTATGGGACGGAGGGGGACTTCTTTCTTGTGGACTTTGGGTAGACCATAGAACTTGGGGACGTCGGACACAGTTGGGTATAATTTCCTGTACTGTTCTAATGACAGGCGGTCCGTCTCTTTCAGGCGTTTCAGTGTGTCTTTCAGTTTGTTGGAAAACTTGGAAGTAGGATCTTTCTTGAGGCGTTCATATGTTGTAGTATCTTCCAGAAGTTTGCTTGCCTTCTCATAGTACATGGGTCTAGGCATGATGACTGTGGCACGACCTTTGTCAGCTGGTAGGATCATCGTGGCGTGTTCGTTCTTTAAATCCGCCAGAGCCCGTCTTTGGTCCGGTGTTAAGTTGGATTTCGGTAGTTTGGCCTGTTTCATGATTCTGACACAGTCTGATCTTAAGTGTGTGGCTTCTTCTGAATTAGGGCCAATATACCTGCAAGCTGTTTCAATGCTTGTGATGAGGTCTACCACTGGAAGCTTGTTAGGGGCTACGGCGAAATTTAGTCCTTTCTCTAGTACTTCCTGTTCTGGTTTAGTGAGTTGGCGATCTGATAGATTGATCACCCACCTCTCTTTGGTCTTTCTTTTTGTTTCTTCCGGTACAGGTGTAATCTCGCTTTTGTCATTCTGTTGTCTCCTGTTGTTTTTTGGTGCTAGAAGTTCGAATTTCTTTCGATGGCGTTGGCGTACTTTGTCCCATTCTATTCGTCGTGTGTTGTTTAGCCACTCTTTGATTTCGGAGAGCATAGCATCTGGTAGTGTGCTAGAGCTCAGTCTTTCCTCGAGGTCTTGGATTTTCCCTTCCAGACAAGTGATGCGGGTGTTGATTTGCTTGATGCGTTCGTTCATGAGTGCTCGTTGTGCCTGATTGATGATATTATTTGCTGCTGTTCCTTTCATCGAAGTTTTGATTTTTAGGCTGGTGGGAAAGACGCCGTGATGTTTGCAGTGCAGTGTGAAGTGTAGATGGTTCCTGAACTTCGCTAGGGAGCGGTGTAATTTCTCTGATTCACGAAAGGTAGTGATGATCGTCCGATCGTAATCGCGATGTACCATTCTCTGATTCGATCTCGTGAACTGGGTTCATCCCATGTTCGCGAGATCGCCCCGGTGTACCATTCTCTGATTCGATCTCGTGAACTGGGTTCATCCCATGTTCGCGAGATCTGAGTAGAGATTCACGCAGACAGCATTAGAGCGCTGACGAAGATGGCGAGAACGCCATCGAAAGCTACGGAACTGTGAGTAGCGATTTTTACACTGTTGGGAGACCTTGTTCTTCAAAATTGGTAGCATTATGTCTACCCCCCAACTGTTGAAACTTCCTTTTTCTTTGTTTCTTTCTTTTTCTTTTTCCCTTTTTTTTTTCTCCTTAAACACGAAGTCAATTTGACGGACATCAGAACTGAATTTATGTTGGCTATTTCAGAACTGAAATTATGTATAGCTATTTGAAAAAAGACAATAAATGTTCTTTTGAAGGGCCTTTCGCTGTTTCTGAATCAATACTTCCCATAGTATTCATTTCGTCTCTCAATCACACCTCTAAACCCACTTTTTACTGTTGTCCCTGTGAGAACAGGGCATGAAAAGCCTCAGAATCTAGGATTTTTTTCACAATACTATAAGAATGAAGAGAATGGAGGTAACAGTGATGATGCAACAGACTGAGACTGCGTGACAGTACTCTACCACTCATCATCATCATCATCATCAGGTGCCCTGCCGCATGGCGTTGGCGACAATGGACTTCCAACCATGTCTATCTCTCGTTGCCCCCAGCATCTCCCCCACCCTCTTCATCCCCAGCCACTCTGCAAGTCCGTCCAGCATTCTCTCCCTGGGTCTACCTGGTGCTCTTTCCCTCCAGCTTTCCCGTTGTGACCAGGTGCTCCAAATCCCCTTCCTCATAAAATGGCCTATAAATGTTGCTTGTCTTTTCCTAATCTTCCTTATGAGTAATCTATTTGTGTCTGCCTCCATCAAGACTGTCTCGTTTGTTTTCTTTGCTGACCATGGAACTCTCAACATTCTTCTGAGAAACCACATCTCGGCTGCCTCGATCCTGCTCTACCACTACTGGTATAAAACACTGGAGAGATAGGCTGGTTTCCCAGGTTCCTCCCCATGAAGGCCAATTAGCCTTCTTAACTTTCTGAAGTCTTGGTTAAAAAAAAAAGGGTGGCGCTGCACTGCGGCGACGGGCTCTCAAAGGGGAGAGCAACCCCAGTTTCACATGGTAAACCCACTGTGACAAAAGACAGAAATATAAATATGAATGTGCATATATGAATGAGAACATGAATACGAATATACTTTGATGATATATCTTGGCGTCAACAGGCTCGAGAGATACAGACATCTGTGGTGTTGGTCAGGACATTTTGAGCAATAAACTCAATGCCATACCTGTAAAATGGATAAGTCTCGACCGTGCGGCCCCAGGTTTCCCAACGAGCCCATAACACACCCTGGCCGGAAGCCAGCTGAGGCAAAAACAAATATCACAAGATTTTTTTTTGGACTGATGGTGGTTTGACGACTGACTAATTGATCGACTGATCATTTGATTGACTGACAGACTGATTCTGTGCCTGATTGACTGGAATATCTGCCTACTTGTTTCTTTGGCTTTCAGATAACTTCATCGTTAAAAAGATTTATCAATAAATTCACAGACGAAAACGAATCGATTTAATGACTGATCAACCAACCAAATCAACCGATTGAGATCGATACCTCCTCTGCTGGCGCTGTCCTGGCTACACCTCCAAGGGTTAAAGAAGCCGAGGGCGAAGATCTCCTCCCTGGCGTGTGCGTGGTTCCTGAAGGGGTTGTCGCTGGGAACATCGTACATGTAGGCCCTGGCGGACTCTCCACCCTGAAACCCTTGTTTGTCCACGTCCACACGCAACGCCTTGCCCAGGAATGACTGTCTGTGGTAAGAGGAAACAGCAGTGGTGTTTACCAACAAACAACAAAAAATGGGGGTGGGGGTGGGGGTGACATTTTTTCCTGTCTCAATGTCTAAGCCAATTTAATGGCCACAGAATCTGGGACAATTTCTGACAATGTCATAATGATGATGATGATGGGGATGATGATGAAGACGACGACGACGATGATGATGATGATGATGATGATGATGCTGATGATGAGGATAATAATCATGATGCTGTAGAGTTCTATTCTGAACCGATACTGCGTGACAGGGCTGTACTCCACGCTTACTGTCAAAACAATGCTGGCATCAATCAGGGTCAAGAGACACAGACACCTGCGGGTGTTAGAACATTTAAGTAACACCCTCAAAGACGCAATCGTGGAGTGGATGAGACTCTACTGTGTGGACCCAATCTTCCCAATGAGCCCATAGTACATTCAACTCTGGGCAGCTGCCTGACGGGGCCGTAAAATCCTACGAAGATTTTTACAAAGCTGATGGGATTCGAACCTCCAACCATTTAGCCGTCAGTCTGTTGTATAACCACTGCAACACGACGACTGTCTGCAACACGATGACTGTGACTTATTTTTTTTAATACATGAAATGCATTCATCGTGTTCGAATCACAATTAGATTTTTTTTTCTCATGCAGACCCCTTCTACCACATACCCATCCCAATCATTAACAGACAATGGGTTTCTGCTTGCCAATACTTCAGGCCCTGTGTCCAGTATGGAAAAAGTAAACAAATATGCTGTCTTGCAAAATTCAGACAATATGAGTAGAACAACAATAGACACTTCGCTTTGGTAGGTAACGAAACACAGAAAAGCAAATGGCGCCGTACAGTGGATAGCAATCGGCCTTTCAGGTGGAAAATTTTTGTTGTGACCCTCAAACCCTTCTTCCCAAAACACAAAAACAAAAAACAAACAAAATCAAAACGCAATCCAATCCATACTGCATCAGTATATGTAAAACATAGCAGCTATCCACTCTGATCTCTTCACAGATACGCAAACCAGGAGAACGTATTATATTACGGTAGTTCGTTCAAATATTGCGCCTGCAAAATCATGAAATATAAATCAGTCATTTTCTCCTGCCCAACGAAACGTCACGGAAGTCTTGCTCGTCTTTATTCTGAGTTTTGAATATTTGTTCTTTGTCGTCTTTGGTGTACGCTTGACAAAGGCGAGTTGGCCGAAAACTTGCGCCTGTTTTCATTATATGTGTTGTGTCGTGTCGTGTCGTGTCGTGTCGTGTCGTGTTGTGTTGTGTTGGTGTTGGTGTTGTGTTGTGTTGTGTGTGTGTGTGTGTGTTGTGTGTTGTGTTGTGTGTTTGTGTGTTTGTTTGTTTGTTTGTTCGTTTGTTTCTGATTCCTAAAACCCATAAAAGCATTGGCTGTTATCTAGCTTTATCATTTATCCGGAGATGTTCATCAGGTGTCATGACGGATCTCTGCTGTACCAGTTAACAGATGTCTGTGTCATTTATCATGTGATCCAAGTGTTGTGTGACACACGCTAGTTTGGAGTTTCTCCAAAACCCAGTCATTGTGCTCGGACAATTTCATATTCGCTCCACTCAAATAGGCCGGTGACAGCCTGCGCAAAACTTTATGCGCTTACCTGGTTTTCAAACATCAAACATCAAAACACCTTATTGCTTAAGGGCAATAGTATTAGGTTCCATTGAACCTGTTTCACAGTTAGTCTTTGCTGTTTTACGCACATAAAAGTTTTAAAATACATAGAATTGAAATACACTAATTAAACTAAACAACTGAAATAGAAACGAATTTTAAGGAGGTAAATTATAAACATGCAAACGAACGAAAAGAGGAAAGAAACCGAAGCATTAAAACAAAAATCAAAGAAGGGGGGGGGGGGGGGGGTGAAAAGAACTGGTAGTTAACCCTTTGACTCCCGCACCCTGTCTACCAGGATCCTGCATTGTCAACCATAGTAGCAAAACAAAAAATTAACCCTTTGACCCCCTCACTCTATCCACCAGCTTCCTGCCCTCACTCTATCCACCAGCTTCCTGCAGGAATCTGATGGATAGGGTGAGGGACTCAAAGGGTTCAGTTTTTTTGCAGATGGTGGGCAGGTGCAGGAGTCAAGGAGTTACTAATGTTGAAATGGAAGCAGGCAGGTGTGGGTGGGGACCTATGAAATACAAATCCTCCATTACCAGAATGATTGGCGCATTAAACTGGGCAGCGAACATGCCAGTTTTGAGGAGCATTGCAGGTTGAGACTGAAATCAAGACATCAGACCTTGAGTCCACACAGCTCCGCCGAACTGAGACAGACAACTTGAATGAAACTGTGGCCCGCCTGAGGGTCTCCAACCCATGACTCCTGTGTTATCTGAAGGGAGTAGTTACCTCTGTTTCTGAGACATGAATGAGGCATACATAGAGAGGTACGTATACAGGGGAATGAGGAATGTTCTGAGCTTACGGTTTTGTGCTTTGTAGCTGCTTCTATGCTAGCTGAATGGGTAGCGCAAACTGTTAGATTTGAGAAGTTCTACAGCATGGGAGATAATTCCTACGTGAATCTCAAGTGTTATGTTCTTTGGTTAATATAGAAAGGTACAATCATGGTTGGAATATCGTTAAGAGGTTTCTTCTTGTTAAGGAGAATACCGTTACATAAAGCTTCAATGATGAGTGCCCTCGTTAAGAGGAAAACTGTTAAAACTTCAGTGGTGAATGCTCTTCGTTAGGGGAAATACTGTTACATACGACCTCAGTGGTGAATGCTCTTCGTTATGGAGAATACTGTTACATACGACCTCAGTGGTGAATGCCTCGTCTCTTCAAACTTTCAAACACAGACCAGTGAATCTGATGAAGTGGTTACCGCCACGGGCTACTGATTGGATGGTCGTAGGTTCAAATCCCCACCAGTCCAAAATATTGCTGTGCGATTTTTCGGCTCTGACCAGCTTCTAGCAAAGTTATGGTATTGTGGACTCGTTGGGAAGAGTGCGACCACACAGTCAAGTTTCGTCCAATTTACGAATGCATCGTTGAGGCTGTTGCTTGAAATTCCTGACCACAACCGCAGGTGTTTGTATCTCGCTAGACTTGGGTGACGACGGGATATATTTGAAAACAAAGCGTAGAGTTCATCCCTGCCACGTAGTCTCAATTCGAAATGGACCTCAATAACATCATCACTATAAATCCATTCACATCAGTAAAACAAGTTTTAAAATTGTCCCAGAATCCGTGGCCCTTCATACCTTGGTGTTTGCACCTGTGGCGTTAGTGCATATGGAATTAGTTCCGCGCTTGAGAAACTGAAACTGAAACATGGTGACCGCAATTCAGGCAGGGTTTGGAGGTGTGTTGGAGAACCGAAATGAGCGACTAGAGGTTTGAGGAGCAGTGCAGAAGAGGGGCGAAAAAAATTAAAACTGTCTTTAATGGGCAGACTTCACTCTGTCAGATCTCTACACAAGTACGAATTCCGGCGTAGTTTTTGTGTGTGTGTGTGTGTGTGTGTGTGTGTGTGTGTGTGTGTGTGGTGTGTGTGTGTGTGTGTGTGTGTGTGTGTGTGTGTGTGTGTGTGTGCTTGGGGTGTGTGCTTGTGTGCGTGCGTGCGTGCGTGCGTGTGTGTGTGTGTGTGTGAACAAAAACAAACTCCACAAACTCTAAACTCAATTCATCGGTTAAGTGGGCAGTAAGTCTGTAGTTTCTCTAACAGGTCCACTGGAAGGATTTGTACTCGTGACAGACCCAGCACTGAACTCCACTTCTTTATCTTTGCTGAAACTGGTGATGGGTCTGTCCATTTTCCGTTTTCATTTCACTCGAGTTGGAGTTTGGAGTTTGCCCCAGAGAGAATCATCGCACTTGAATAATTCTATATGCATTTCCCCCAAATGTCAACAATTATCTGGCAGATACCTTGGGCCTGCGCAATACCCTATGCATCAGCAAGGTCTTGATTGATTGGTGACCTACGCACCCATCATCTCGGCGGAGAAGGCCCTGCACGAACAGCTATTAGTGCCTGATGACCAACGCGTGCTTTGAGCCTTGCAACTGGATGGTGAAGTGTGACTGACCCCAGGAATGGCAAGTCCATGTCCTGCTGCATACTGTTCAGAGGGCACGTCACCCCCAAGGATGTCAACGTCTCCGTCGTCACCATCAAGACAAACGCTCCATCCAGTTTGTGGAATGCTGTCCTACGGGATTCAAAGTGGGCATCAGCTATCGGCATCCTACCGTGGTGCCTTCACCTAGTTGATAGACGGCTGAGCATTTGGGCACTGACTAAAAGGGGGGGGGGGGGGGGGGGTCTGTCATGTGAGACGAGTTTATACAGAATAGCTAGTTGTGTTGTGATTCAGACCTTTGATTATTTATGTATTTACTTTATATACATATTGTTCCTTTCTTGAAGGTAAGATACACAGATACACATGTTATCTACACGTAACCAAGATTATTCCAGTTGTAGGCTGATAAAATACCAGTATAAAATATAGACTAGATAAAACCTGGAATCGTTCCATCTGGCCAGCTCATGGATTTATGTGCAGGCTTAAGGCATGTGCCACGGTCACGATAAACGTGGCACCTGTGACGTTAGTGCACATGGAATTCGTTCCGTGTGCGGAGATGTCATCTTGAGAAACTGAAACTGAAACCGAAACAGGGAGATGTCACCCCCAAAGATGTCAAAGCCTCCATCGCCACATTCAAGACAAAGTGCTCCATTCAGTTCGTGGAGTGCTGCCCTACGGGATTCAAGCTGGGCTTCAAACTATCAACCTCCACCGCGGTGACTGGTGGTGGACCTGGCCAAGGTGCTACGAGCGGTGTGCATGTCGAGCGACACCACCGCCTTTCGCCATCGCCCTGACCTGGGCCCCAGTCTGGATTTACAAGTTGACCTGATATTCGCCAAGCGTGCCTTTGTCCTCTGGTACATGCAGGAGGGCATGGAGGTGGGAGAGCTCTGCGAGGCCCACCAAGATCTGGCAGCCCTAGAGTGGACTACTGCGAAGTGGGCAGGAATGATTGAAATTAAATATGATTGGGGTTGGAGCTAGATTGGCTTGGTGGAGATGCTGATGGATTAAATGAAGTGATGGAGAAATAAAAAGAAAAAGCAAGGTCTTGATTTCACTGAGATCTATCATAATATCACCGACGTGACTTCGATATCAGCAATTGTTGGTAGTTCTGTGTTTCTGGTGTGTATACCGAGTTGGCTAGACGCAGAGAGATAATCAGAAAGACATAATTATACAGACTCACAGATCCTGGGCATGATCCACAGACGCATTGTGTCCTGATCCATCCCCAGTAAAGATGTAAAGATAGCCGTCATCCCCAAACAGAAGCTGAAGAACAGAAACAGAACAAATGCTATATGCAATCAAGATACCAGTCAGCTTTAACCCTTTGACTCCCGCACCTTGTCCACCTCCATCCTGCATTATCAGCCATGCTAGCAAAGCAAAAACTTAACCCTTTGCAGGAAGCAGGTGGAAGGGGTGAGGGGGTCAAAGGGTTAAGTTTATGCAGTTGGTGGATAGGGTGCGGGAGTCAAAGGGTTAACGTAATGAAAATTTGCGACATATTCGGAGAATCAGGATTTTCTTGTTGTTGGTAGTGGTGGTGGTTTGTTGTTGTAGTTGCTATTGTTGTTTAGAAAAAAATGCATGCAATGCAACTAAAACTTGCTCTCTATACACACCCACACACACACACACACACACACACACACGACCGCCAGTGCCCACCCATCCACCTAGCCCCCGTGTGTGATCCTCCCACCCCTACCCTCACAAAAAGACTCTCCTCTCACCACCCCCACCACCACCACCCCCCCACACACACACACACATACACACGCACTCACATACATACCTGCCCTCCATTTGCCCGGGCGGTGAGTTGATCGATTCGCAGTAACTGTCGTTCTGACGTCTTATCTACAACGTCATCAAAGGCCTGAAACTCGCTGACGACAACACGATCCTTGCCAGAGCTGGTGGTGATGTAATAGGCGAAGACCCGGCCCCTGTGGCTCTGATTGTAGTGAGGATGAAGAACCAGGCTCAACAGTCCTGCCGATGGAAACGTCCATTTGTTAACCCTGCAAAATCTTAACCCTTTGACTCCCTCACTCTATCCACCGCTTCCTTTGCTTTGCTAGCATGGCTGACGATGCAGGATGCTGGTACAAAGGTGCGGGAGTCAAAGGGTTAAGTTAAGTCAGTTTAACGGGTTGATCAGCTCGTTTGATAAAACCGTGCGACTCGAAATCTAAAGCATCCTGTTCAGTCCCTGCCTGCGGCAATAAACATTTGGCCTGTTCGCTGACATCTTAACTCTTTGACTCCCGCACCCTGTCCACCAGAGTCCTGCATTTCAAACCATGCCAGCAAATCAAAAACTTCACCTTTTGATTCCCTCACCCTATCCACCAGCTTCCTGCAGGAACTGGCGGATAGGGTGAAGGAATCAAAGGGTTGTTAAGTTTTTGTAGTTGGTGGATAGGGTGTTGAGTCAGAGGGTTAATGTTTCAATCATTCTGATGGTGTCAGCTTAGTGTTTCAAAAACAGGTCCGCTTCTCGATTCTCTACTCGTCCCCGTTCTCATTCCAAAAATACGCGTTGCACAGGCTTCAATTAAAAGTCTGCCGAATCATTAATACGTGCAGATTTAGATGGAACGATTCCCACTTGAACAAATTCAAATTATTTATTTGTGAACGATGCGTTTTGTTTTTACTGTTTGTTTATAGTTTGTTCAAGAGAGATTCATCCCACTCGGACAATTCCATATGCGCTCAACCTTCATCTGCCAGCATGTCTCTGGCAGACCCCTACAGCCTGAGAAAACCCTGTACTCTGGCAAGGTCTTGAAATGGAGGTGGAGGTAGAAGGGACATATGAAACACTAAGCTGACACCACCAGACTGACAGAAACATTAAGATGGTCAGCGAACAGGCCAGTTTATACGTAGATGGCTGGGACTGAACTGGTGCAGCTGGATCTTCCGTCCATGGAGCTATTAAAAGAACCAAACAGCGCGCTAAAAAATTAAATTAAAACCAAATCTATGACCCACAAGAGAGTTAAACCAGGTCCCCTGTGTTACCAGCATTGCACTGCAACCAGCTGAGTTAACGGGGCCACCTTTTGGTGTTTTCCTTTCAATCAACAAAACTATTCCTTGACAAGTAGGCAACAGAAAGAACTATCGAAAATATATGAACAGGAATAACGAGCGCTCCTCGTTAAATAAATCCTTGTGCTGATTTGTGTTTTTATGATATGGAAATAATCTGCCTTAAAGTTTTGTTTGTTTGCTTGTGTTGTTACAAACTAGTTAATTGTATTTCAAAGGTCTTCATTCATTTTGTGTTTGTCTGTGTCTTTGTTTCTTATTTTATTCGTTTGTTTCTTTCCTCTTACATTAGCCAGGCCTATCTAAAAGAATGTTTTCCCCAACCACTCCAAAGGAAATCTGTTTCATATTAACCGCAAAGTCTGTGTTCACGGCAAAAATGTGTTGGCAAAAGTTTGTTGTTTTTTTCCAATTGTTACTGAACGTATCTCTATCAAATTTTGACTTCAGATGTGGACCACTGAGAAGTCAAATATGCATAGGTTGGGAAGTCACGGTCCTGAAATCAAAGTTACACGGACCAAGCGAAGTTCTTAATTTAAAGTCAGCATTTTTCAAGGAAGGTGTATGAACAGCACTTTCTCAGATCTCACTGTTGTGACATGCTACTATTGTCCTGATTCACCCCAGGTTTAATGAGATCTACAACTGATGCTTCTTCAAGATCGCAGTGACCTTGAGAAGTATAAAATCTGGATTTTGTGTAATAATTTTTAAATAAAACGGGGAAATGTCGAAATGGCTTAACCATTTTGTTTGTTTTAAGACCAATGGTAAATGATCATGCTTACCATACCATTGCTATGGAGCTTAATTTCTTTAAAATTAAATAAGTCCATAACCCTTTTCATGGTTTCTAGACCCTGCAACCCGCCTAAGCTGAAGGGGATCTATACAAATGAACGCTCACCAGTTGCCCTACCTCTCACGGTTGTGGGTGAGTGCTTGGTTCACGGGTAAGCTCTCTCCGATATACCCCAATCCTTATTACTTCCATTGCCCCTTTCGATCAGTTCAGTGTCTCCAAGTCCTTAGGCTACATCAAGTTCGCAGTCAATACACAATACGACGTGTTGGAAACATTACGTCAAACTTTGAAAGTGACGTCAAAAATAAATCACGCTGCCCCACTGTATGAGCTGGAACGGGCACACTGGATTAATTTAAGCTGAGACAATGTAACTGCCTGGAGGCCATTCCATTATGTCGTTCACTTTAAGATTTTATATCAGTAAGTTTACTTGAGAATTAAAAACTAACCGTATGGGGGAATTCTCCCTTCCCGCCACTAATGACCGAAGAGGAAGAGCCATTGATGGCAGTTGATGTACTGTCTGTAGGAAGACCTAATGTACAAATGGTTTAGTTTAATTAACCCTTTGACTCCCGCAGCCTGTCCACCAGCATCCTGCACTGTCAACCATGCTAGCAAAGCAAAAACTTAACCCTTTGGCTCCCTCATCCTATCCACCATCCTCTTGTAGGAAACTGATGGAAAGGGTGAGGGAGTCAAAGGTTTAAGTTTTAGCAGTTGGTGGACAGAGTGCGGAAGTCAAAGGGTTAATACAGTTTTGTTGAGGAAACTATGTAATAGAGCACTCGCTCCCAAAAGCCAGGATAAAGCACAGTAAGACGAGATTGCTAAATGATGCGTGGATAGATATGTGCCCTGATGTAAATACACATCTCAGTCCAACCAGCTTTAGGGAGGGAGAAGGTTAAACAGCCAGGTAGACATACAGGCACTTCCTTCATAATGATGACCTCGAAAGAACTTTAACTCTTTTTAATACCTTGTTCCCCAACGACTCACTCAGATTGTGCGAAATTGATTTCGTATACATGGCGACCCCACAGAGTATCACAGATATTTAAACAAAATCTAATCTCTGTCATCCTTGCATCTGCACACCCCTCTCGTTTCCCTGTAACTTCATATAATTGTGTAACCATCATTCTCCATTCGGTTTTTGTGTACATCCATCTCTCTCTCTCTCTCTCTCTCTCTCTCTCTCTCTCTCTCTCTCTCTCTCTCTCTGTGTGTGTGTGTCGTGAACCTAAATAAGGCAAAAGTGTATGCATCAAGGAAAGGAAAACATCTCCGCAATATAGAAAAGGTTTTATTGAAAAAGAATTATTAGATATAGTAAAGAGCTGCAAATATCTTGGACACACTCTCACGACGTCTGTAGAGAGAGAGAGAGGCTGTGCGGGAGAGAGAGAGAGTGAGCAAGGAATATCGGGAGCACGGTGGAGAGCGAGAGTATGGTTGGGGTGGGGCAAGAGAGTGAGAGTATGAGTAAGAGTATGTGTAAGCGTGATAGAATTTGATAGTAGAGAAACTGAGTGGTTGAGAGAGGGAGTGTGTTTGGGTCTGTGTGTGTGTGTGTGTGTGTGTGTGTGTGTGTGTGTGTGTGTGTGTGTGTGTGTGTGTGTGTGTGTGTGTGTGTGTGTGTGTGTGTGAAGAGAAAGAGAGAGAAAATATTTTGTATGATTGTCACTATTTTTAGTAATATTTGAATTTACTATGTTAATATGTCTTGTTGAACGTAAATTTTATGTTTTATGTTATATAGTGTTAGCAGCGGTATGTTTAAATTTTATGTTGGTGTATCTATTTGTATTTAGTTATATACTGATTTTATGTGAAGCGCTTTGTGCTCTGGAAAGCGCTATATAAATTGCCTTTATTATTATTATTATTATGCAAAGAATGCAGTAACGAAGCGAACAGTAAAATATCAGACTCGATGAAGACCATGTGACGACGTCGGAGCCTTATCGCAAGTGTGTTCTTTCGGTTATTTGACGTACATACAAACCAAACCAATGCCACTCTATGCCTATGAAATGTGGGGATATTGCAAAACTCTCTATCGGATAATCAACAAATCTTTTTGCATGCAAAAGACTTCCAGCCGTAACTGACATAGCAATGAACTATTTTGTTTATTGTGAAAGAGGACGGTATCCTGTATTTATTGTCATCACACCATAAGGTTGCCTAAGATTTTGACTGAAACCCTCAAAATTAGCCATGGAAAGACACCCACGTCAAAAACTACTATGCTTACAAATATTTTTATTTTAAATGAAGGCAGTATATTTATAAACTCAATCAAAAATATCAAAGGTATAGTATAGCATAGTATAGTACAATATAGTCGTCTAGTCTGGTCTGGTCTGGTCTGGTCTAGTCTGGTCTAGTCTGGTCTAGTCTGGTCTAGTCTGGTCTAGTCTGGTCTAGTCTGGTCTAGTCTGGTCTAGTCTGGCCTAGTCTGGTCTAGTCTGGTCTAGTCTGGCCTAGTCTAGTCTAGTCTAGTCTAGTCTAGTCTAGTCTAGTCTAGTATAGTATAGTATAGTATAGTATAGTATAGTATAGTATAGTATAGTATAGTATAGTATAGTACAGTACAGTATAGTATTAGTCTAGTCTAGTCTAGTCTAGTACAGCACAGTACAGTGCAGTACAGTATAGTACAGTACAGTACAGGTTTCAATGGGTGTGGATAAACGGATGCATGACAAACAAATCTTCCTTCTGGCACTCTTTGAAACAAACAAAAAACAAAACAAAAAAATAGATGATCGAAACAGTGATCGTTTTGTAACTTATCGGATACTCAAACAAGTCCATAAAACAAAAGAATGTCTCATTTTATGTGACTAATGAAAACTTAAACGAGTCCCGGACTCTTCAGATTACATTTGGGCATATATCAACTAAGAATTAATAAATGGCAGGCCTATCAACTTTACACAGCAAAAGGGCAACGCTCATTTCGTCCACACACACGTTAGAAAACAAAATGTATTTTCCATTCCACTGCCCTATTTATGCTGACATAGAATTTAATGTTAAAAGATTATAGACGTATTGGTAAAATATTTGTGTATGGCGCTATTCTCCATGACACATTTACAAGACAGGCAGCAATTCATACAGAAGTACTTATGTCACACACACACACACACACACACACAGACACAGATACACACACGCGCGCGCGCGCGCGCTTTACTAAATTCGCTGATAAAGACTGATCACTCACTATGTATAAAGACTGATCACTCACTATGTATAAAGACTGATCACTAACTATGTATAAAGACTGATCACTCACTACGTATAAAGACTGATCACTCACTATGTATAAAGACTGATCACTCACTATGTATAAAGACTGATCACTCACTATGTATAAAGACTGATCACTCACTATGTATAAAGACTGATCACTCACTATGTATAAAGACTGATCACTCACTATGTATAAAGACTGATCACTCACTATGTATAAAGACTGATCACTATGTATAAAGACTGATCACTCACTATGTATAAAGACTGATCACTCACTATGTATAAAGACTGATCACTCACTATGTATAAAGACTGATCATTCACTATGTATAAAGACTGATCACTCACTATGTATAAAGACTGATCACTCACTATGTATAAAGACTGATCACTCACTATGTATAAAGACTGATCACTCACTATGTATAAAGACTGATCACTCACTATGTATAAAGACTGATCACTCACTATGTATAAAGACTGATCATTCACTATGTATAAAGACTGATCATTCACTATGTATAAAGACTGATCACTCACTATGTATAAAGACTGATCACTCACTATGTATAAAGACTGATCACTCACTATGTATAAAGACTGATCACTATGTATAAAGACTGATCACTCACTATGTATAAAGACTGATCACTCACTATGTATAAAGACTGATCATTCACTATGTATAAAGATTGATCACTCACTATGTATAAAGACTGATCACTCACTATGTATAAAGACTGATCACTCACTATGTATAAAGACTGATCACTCACTATGTATAAAGACTGATCACTCACTATGTATAAAGACTGATCACTATGTATAAGATCACTCACTATGTATAAAGACTGATCACTCACTATGTATAAAGACTGATCACTCACTATGTATAAAGACTGATCACTCACTATGTATAAGATCACTCACTATGTATAAAGACTGATCTCTCACTATGTATAAGATCACTCACTATGTATAAAGACTGATCACTCACTATGTATAAGATCACTCACTATGTATAAAGACTGATCACTCGCTGTGTATAAAGACTGATCACTCACTATGTATAAAGACTGATCACTCACTATGTATAAAGACTGATCACTCACTATGTATAAGATCACTCACTATGTATAAAGACTGATCACTCGCTGTGTATAAAGACT
>JAPXFY010000012.1:24148180-24150680 GCA_030674185.1 Monoplex corrugatus
TAAGCCTTTGACTACTGCACCCTATCCACCAAATGCAAAAACGACCCATTTGCCCCCTCACCCTTTCCATCAGCTTCCTGCAGGAAGCTGGTGGATAGGATGAGAGAGTCAAAGGGTTAAGTTTTTGCTTTGCTAGCATGGTTGAAAATGTAGGATGCTGGTGGCCAGTGTGCGGGAGTCGAAGGGTTAAGCTCCGAGACCAAGGTCATATATACAACAACAATAAAAGTGCTTAAAATCGGCGATTTTTTTGAAGAAGGTGTATTAACATAGCTTTCTCAAGAACTTCCGACAACATTTGCCTTTTGTTTTTACTGGTTTAACATTCTACCCTTTTTCTCCCTTCATATCAAGCGTCATCTCATCTGAAATTCATTCAAGTTCTCAGTGATCGTTTGAGAGAAGTACAAACTCTGGATTTTCCAGAAAAAAAAAATTGTATTGAAAACAAGGAGATTAATCAAAATGGTGTGAACATCTTGTTTTTGTTTGTATGTTTTTGTCTGTTACGCTCTCGTGTTTCTGTAGTGTATACATGTACATACCTCTCTCCTCACCCTGTCGATCGCTGGTCGTAACCCGATCCGTGATATTCATGAACACATCCCTCCTTTCTTTGTGGTTTTCAAGAAAGGCGCGGACAACCCCTCTTTGCTCCACAATCAAAGTCAACAACGAGTTGTTCCGCCTGATGTTGACGTATTCTACAGGACTGTGTAGTTTATCCACCACTTTCTTCAAACATAAACACGGTGACGTCACGTTGTCGTCTGCTTGGACAAGATTCAATTTGAACACGACGAGCCATGCGATAAAGGCAAAAAATGAAGAAATGTGCTTCATTTTTCTCACGTTTAGTTTTACCATTGAAGGCTGTTAAGAGTTAGTTTCCTCTCGACTTCAATTCACTCCAGAGTATTAACTTCTTATCAAATGGGCACTGGCAGACAAGATAACCGTATATAACGATATTAACATCTTACATTCGAACGCAAGCTTGAAAACGAATTGCGCGGGCTTATTCTAAGTTAATTTAACCAGAAGACTGACGATACATACATACAGAACGCAAAGATTCAGAAAGTAGATTCTAAAACCAACCGGTAGAATTCAAGCTTGAAAATGTTTTGTTTTTGAGAAGAAAACTTCGAGACACATACACAGTCACACACTCATACTAGCAACACATTTAATGATATAACAGACTGAAAAGCGAGGTATTGAAACCCAAGTCATATTTGAAAATATGTAGGATTTTTTTTTTTCCTAAGACTGATGAAACATTAACACTGGAACATAGACTCAAAAACGGGATGCTAAAACCGACCGGTCCAATTCATGCTTGAAACTGTTTCTGTGAAGAATTTTTACGACATTGTCACGTTCCGAACAAATTCAACCGACTAAAGAAGTGAAGCATCAAAACAAACCAGTCGAATTCACGCTTGAAAATGTTACGTGCTCAGCTGAGAGGGTCGACTGTGTTAGAATTGCCAACAATTTCAATCGACTTGAAAGCACTACTATATTCAAACAGAACAACCGAAATCAAGCTTGAAAATGTAATGTTTCTGAGAAACACTCTATTTGACGACACGCACACAAATAGTAATGCTACTTACAGTAATAGAAGCAGTAACAGTAGCAGTAACACTAGCAACAGCAATTAAATTTAACACACTCAATGACCAGACACTAACTCCACTCGTCCAACTTCTAAGATCGAAAATGGAATGTGTCACTGACAGAAGCAGGCGACGCAACGCACAATCAAACGACAGTATACGAAAATTGAGCAGACGCAATGAAAGTGGGCGACACAGACGTTTTCTCGATTGTCACGGGAAAAGCGTCTCAAAAGTACCGGCTTCGTTCTTGTTGCTGAAAGAAGCTCATTTCCTTCGGGCTGGCGGCAATCAATGCTGGTCGCTCAGGGAGGCATGAAGAGTGTGGATGAAGTGCGTTACTATGGTCACCTGTTGACACGGCCTGGGAGTATAAATCGTGGTTTTGTGGACACGGTGTGCCTGGGAGACTGTCTCCTGCTTCCTGCAGTTGCCTGGCTTCTAGTTGTTCCGCCTCCACCTCGCCCCCTCGTCGCATTTTAATCTCCCATAAAAATCCAGGACAGTCAAGCCATTCTAATAATCTCCCTTTATATACAACAACCATTTTTAGATAATTTCTCAAAATCATCGTGACCTTTAAAAAAAAGTAGTTTGAAGAAAAGCTTGACTGGCATTGATTAAAACTGCAGACTGTAACAGCAGTCAAAACAGAAGTGAACTATTTTCAGAAATTTAAGAGACAGTGTTGTGTACAGAACTGAAATATTTTCAGAAATTCACGAGAAAGTGTTGTCTACAGAACTGAAATATTTTCAGTTTCACGAGATAACGTTGTCCACACACATTCTTTGCAAGAAGCAGTATTCTCAGACACTTTCTTGGTCGGTGGGATTTTGACCTTGGTGCCTTACCTTCCAATTTTATACTCTCTG
>JAPXFY010000012.1:24165680-24168180 GCA_030674185.1 Monoplex corrugatus
CCTTCTTCTCTCTTTGCAATTCTTCTTCTTCTTCTTCTTCTTCTTCTTCGCAATTCTTCTTCTTCTTCTTCTTCGCATTCTTCTTCTTCTTCTTCGCAATTCTTCTTCGCATTCTTCTTCTTCTTCTTCGCATTCTTCTTCTTCTTCTTTCTTCTTCTTCTTCTTCTTCTTCTTCGCAATTTTCTTCTTCTTTCTTCTTCTTCTTCTTCTTCTTCTTCTTCTTCTTCTTCTTCTTCTTTCTTCTTTCTTCTTCTTCTTCTTCTTCTTCTTCTTCTTCTTCTTCTTCGCAATTCTTCGCAATTCTTCTTCTTCTTCTTCGCAATTCTTCTTCTTCTTCTTCTTCTTCTTCGCAATTCTTCTTCTTCTTCTTCGCAATTCTTCTTCTTCTTCTTCGCAATTCTTCTTCTTCTTCTTCGCAATTCTTCTTCTTCTTCGCAATTCTTCTTCTTCTTCGCAATTCTTCGCAATTCTTCTTCTTCTTCGCAATTCTTCTTCGCAATTCTTCTTCGCAATTCTTCGCAATTCTTCGCAATTCTTCTTCTTCTTCTTCGCAATTCTTCTTCTTCTTCTTCGCAATTCTTCTTCGCAATTCTTCTTCTTCTTCTTCGCCGCAATTCTTCTTCGCAATTCTTCTTCTTCTTCGCAATTTTTCTTCGCAATTCTTCTTCTTCGCAATTCTTCTTCTTCGCAATTCTTCTTCTTCTTCTTCGCAATTCTTCTTCTTCGCAATTCTTCTTCTTCGCAATTCTTCTTCTTCTTCTTCGCAATTCTTCTTCTTCGCAATTCTTCTTCTTCGCAATTCTTCTTCTTCTTCTTCGCAATTCTTCTTCTTCGCAATTCTTCTTCTTCGCAATTCTTCATCAACTCCCACTCTATAAAACACCACTTCTATGCTGATGACACCCAACTTCAAGACAGTGACTCACCTGATAATATACAGCGCCTGTTGACTCGCACCACTGAGTGTTACTCGGACATTAAGAACTGGATGACACACAATAGACTTCAGCTTAATGACGACAAGACAGAAGCTGTCCTCATTGGCACCCGTCAGAAACTTTCTCAGCTGCCTCCTCTTTCTCTCCCATTATGTAACACATCAGTCCCAATTTCTGATTCAGCTAAAAACCTTGGTGTCTGCATTGATTCTACCCTCTCCATGAACAACTTTGTTTCTCAAACTGCCAGATCTTGCTACTATCATCTCCATCGTATAAGCCTGATCAGGAAGTATCTCTCTGTCGAAACAACTGCAAAACTCGTTCTCTCCTTCATAATGTCTCGCATTGACTATTGCAATTCACTCCTGTCTGGTCTTCCTGCCTCCACCATTCACATCCTACAGCGCATGCAAAACAATGCTGTACGCCTTGTACTCAAAAAGAAAAAAGCTGACCACATATCTCCTCTTCTGGCACAACTTCACTGGCTCCCTGTATCAAAGCGCATACAGTACAAACTAGACACCATGTGCTACAAAAGCCTCAATAACGCAGCCCCCGATTACCTGTCAAGCCTACTTGAGATCTATGTTCCCTCACGTACCCTCCGCTCTGCCTCCGATCCTCTGACTTTTCGCTTTCCACGCACTAAGCTCAATACCTATGGTCCACGAGCCTTCTCTGTTTCTGGTCCACTCTCCTGGAACAAACTTCCTCTCTCAGTCCGTCAGCAATCTACTTTTGTTTCCTTCAAGTCCGCTCTCAAAACTCACCTTCTCTCCTCTGCATAAAATCCTAACCTCACTCAACCCTCCCCCTTTGTAGCCTGCCTCCGCTCGGAGGGGAATCACATTGTTAGAATATATAATTGTATATGATATGCTCTCTATAATTTTCCATTGCTTTTATTCTTGCTTTTATTGCTTTTATTCTTTTTCCCCATTTATAGCCATGCGTGTGTGTGTGTGTGTGTGTGTGTGTGTGTGTGTGTGTGTGTGTGTGTGTGCGTGCGTGTGTGTGCGTGTGTACGTGCGTGCGTGCGTGCGTGCGTGTGTGTCTGTTTCAGCGCTTAGATTTGATTTTATCAAGATTTTGCGCTATATAAATATTGAATTATTATTATTATTTATTCGGAATTCTTCTTCTTCTTCTTCGCAATTCTTCTCCGCAATTCTTCTTCTCATTCTTCGCAATTCTTCTTCTTCGCAATTCTTCTTCTTCGCAATTCTTCTTCTTCGCAATTCTTCTTCTTCCAATTCTTCTTCTTCTTCTTTTTCTTCTTCTTCATCATCATCATCATCATTATGTGCCCTGCCGCATGGCGTTGGGATCATGGCCCTCCATACCAATATATCCTTTGTCTCTGCAAGTTCTTCTGCCACCTTGTCTTCGTCCGCTGCGCGCAAGTCCGTCCAATATCACATGTTACTTACGCAGACAAATTGCAAAAATTCAAGACTATAAAACATTGGAGAGACAGGTTGATTTCCCAGATCCCTCCCCTTGAAGGCCAATTAACCCTCTTGCCTTTCTAGAGTCTTGGTAAAAAAAAAATGGGT
>JAPXFY010000012.1:24173180-24180680 GCA_030674185.1 Monoplex corrugatus
CATAGTCTTACGTCATATCACATAGTGTAGTACTCATGACTCTATCGAATCACAGTGTATTGTAATCGTATAAAGATATACTCTATCATACCGCATTGTATTATATCATATCACATTGTATATTATCACTTGAATGTATCACATCACACTGCATTGTATCATATAAGATTGTATTGTATACTATCATATTACGGTGTGTTGTATCGTATCACATTGTATAGCATTACATGATTGTATCAGATCACATAGCGTTGTATTGTATTTATTGTATGTTATCGTATCCGCATTGTATTATATCGTATCACATTTTATAGCATTACATGATTGTATCAGATCACATAATATCGTGTCGTACAGCATTGTATTGCATTGTATCGCATTGTATCGTATGGTATCGTATGGTATCGCATTGTATCGTATGGTATCGCATTGTATCGCATTGTATCGTATGGTATCGTATGGTATCGTATGGTATCGTATGGTATCGCATTGTATCGTATGGTATCGCATTGTATCGCATTGTATCGTATGGTATCGTATGGTGTCGTATGGTATCGTATGGTATCGTATATGGTATCGTATGGTATCGTATTGCATTTTCTTTCACTTGTATCGTGTTGTGTTGTATAGTATCGTATAGTATCGTATCATTAAGTAGTATGCTTACTGCATTGCAATGCAGTGTATTAGTCACAGGGCATAATACTGTTCTATTCAATACATGTGGCCGCTCTCCTCGCAAACAGCAGGTCGATAACAACAGATTCCGGTGCCACCGTTCTTTTCACTCTCCTCTTTAAAAGAAAAGTGTTTTCAGTTAAACCGACGGAGGCTCTGTGTATGTGTGGTGTTGTGTGTGTGTGTGTGTGTGTGTGTGTGTGTGTGTGTGTGTGTGTGTGTGTGTGTGTGTGTTGTGTTGTGTGCGTGTGTGTGTGTATTTTGTGTGTGTGTGTTGTGTGTGTGTGTGTGTGTGTGTGTGTGTGTGTGTGTGTGTGTGTGTGTGTGTGTGTGTGTGTGTGTGTGTATACGTGTGTGAATGTATGTATGTATGCAGGTATGTATTCAGGTAGGTAGGTAGGTAGGTAGATAGGTAGGTAGGAATGCATGCATGTATGTATGTATGTATGTATGTATGTATGTATGTTATGTATGTATGTATGTATGTTATGCATGTATGTATGCATGTATGTGTGTGTGTGAGAGTGTGTGTGTGTGTTTTCTGTGAGTGAGTCAGTGTGCTTGCGTGTGTGTGTGTGTGTGTGTGTGTGTGTTGTGTGTGTGTGTGTGTGTGTGTGTGTGTGTGTGTGTGTTGGTGCACGCGCGTATGAGCACACACGTCAGTGTGTATGTGCGCATTCATGTGTCTTTGAAAGAGTGCTCATACAATATTTGTTTGTTGCATTTCACTGCATCATTAACTTATCCGCAAAATATTGCATGCAGAAGAACTTGAATCAGATTTTGCTCAAGATGAATTTATCTCACTCAGACAACTCCATACGCGCTCCATCCTCAACCTGACAGGGTCATCATCATCATCATCTGGTGCCTTGCCGCATGGCGTTGGCGATTATGGACTTCCATCTGTCTCTGTCACTTGTTGCCTCAAGCATCTCTTCCACCCTCTTTGTCCCCAGCCACTCTGCAAGTCCGTCTAGTATCTTCTCCCAGGGTCTACCCGGTGCTCTCTTTCCCTCCAGCTTTCCCGTTTGTGACCAGGTGCTCTAATTCCCCTTTTCTCATAAAATGACCTATAAATGTTGCCTGTCTTTTCCTTATCTTCCTTATGAATGATCTGCTCGTGTCTGCCTCTATCAAGACTGTCTCGTTTGTTTTCTTTGCTGTCCATGGAACTCTCAACATTTCTTAGAAAGTACATCTCGGCTGCCTCAATATTGTTCTGGTTTTGTTTGTTGACTGTCCACGCCTCGCAGACGTACAACAGTATTGGTTCTATATAACATCCAAGAACTCTCTTCCTGATGCTAATTGATAGGCATTTGTTGGTAAGAATGCTTTTCATCTTCTTGAATGCTGTTTCGGCTTGGCCGATTCTGCCAGCTATTTCTGATGTGCACCTGCAATCTGGTGAAATGATCGTTCCCAGGTATTTAAACTTATCAACCTGTGTCAAGGTTGTGCCGTTTGCTGTGGTGAACTGACAAATTCCTCGACCTTGCACGAAAACATATACGCTGGCAAGGTCTTGAAGTGAAAACATGTAAGGGGGAGGGAGGGTGAAGGCTTTGAGACACGAAGCTAACACCACCATAATGATCGAGGCTAAGGGTGGGCATTGAACAGGCCAGGCTTTTTTTTTAAACACCAGATATCGAGTCCTGAGCACAAGGCTTGTGTTACCAGAGCCAGCCACTCCGTTATAAACAAGGAATCAAAAAAGAGAGCTAATTTCCCCAGTGGCAATAACGTCCAGGTTATTTACCATTTCAATGCCTGGTTTGCTTTCGCACATTTATTTATGTATTATGTATTTATGTATTCATATATACATTCATGTATGTATGTATTCATGTATGCATGTATTCATGTACGTACGTATGTATGTATGTATATATGTATATATGTATGTATGTATGTATGTATATAGTATATATGTATGTATTTAGGATCATTGCACTCAGTGATGTTAGCTTTGTGCTCACCTTTTTTTTGTTTGTTTTTGTTTTGGTTCCATTTTCTACGCCACTTTAATGGCCCTCAGAAGCTGGCACAGTTTTTACAGTGCGATGATGATGAGGAGGAGGAGGATGATAATCATGATGCTATGGAGTTCTTTCTAGGATTGAGACTGCGTGACAGGGCTGTACTCTACGCTTACTATCATTATATATCATGGCGTCAACCAAGCCCGAGAGATACAGACACCTGCGGTGCTCGTTAGAAGATTTGAGCAAAATCCTCAATGACGCATTCGTGTGACGTGGATGAGACTCGACTTTGTGGTCCCAGTCTTTCCAATGAGCCCATAGCACGCTCGACTCTGGGTAGGAGCTGGTTAGAGCCGAAATTTCCCACAATGATTTTTGAAGGGACTGATGGGGATTCGAACCCACAACTTTCCAGTCGGTAGTCCGTTGCGCTAACCACTTTCGGACATCTACATTATTTCTTTTACAAATATTGTATATGTGTGTGCACGCGTGTACGTTTCATGTAGTGATTGTGTGAACACGTGAAGGGATTTTATGAGTACATAAGCACGCTCTTTCCAATAATACATAAAATGTACATGCAAACATACCTATACAAATGCCCATACGACAAATACAGTAGAAATACAAAAACATTCATTCGGACATATAAACGTCAGTCTCTTTAATTTCCCGCTCCTGTTGCTACAATGTTTGTTTATTTCTAAGCAGCACTCACTTTTGTCTTTCAAGTATACATTTCAAATCTGATAATGACAATAATAGCAACAAGCGATAATAACAATGATGATAATAATAATAATGGTGCTGTTATTACTACTACTATGCTACAACAACAACTACTGCTGCTACTACTACTACTACTACTGCTACTACTATTACTACGACTACTACTATTACCAATAATAATAATCATCATCATATTATCATCACCAACATTCATCTTTCTGCGCACTAAGTCTTTTATGCATTAAAGCACAGGACAACGTGAAACAAAGCACTTGAAACGACGTAAACACTCGAGAGAGAGAGAGAGAGAGAGAGAGAGAGAGAGAGAGAGAGAGAGAGAGAAACACACGCACAGGAACACGCACGCATGCATGCAAACATACATACACACACACACACACAGACACACACACAGACACACACACAGACACACACAGACACACACACAAACACACACACACACAGAGACACACACACAACACACACACACACACACACACACACACACACACACACAAACAAACAACACACACACATACACAACACACACACACACACACACACACACACACACACACACACACACACACACACACACACACACACACACACACACCACACACGTACACTTGAAACAAAGCACTTGAATGCAAACACATACTGGATTTACGCAAGGAAATGGTGAGGTATTGATTTTACAGAACTGGCCTTTTTCCTTTTGGAAAACAAAAACGATCATGTCATACAAATGGTCTTCCTTATATTATGAAAACCAGTGTTGCTTGTTTGTTCATGCTGAAAAGAAAAAAAATAGGGAGGAGATGATGGTCAAGCCACACAAATAACATTCTTGTTATGATCAATTTTTGCTTTTGTTGTGGTTGTGTGTTTGATTTTGTTGTTGTTGTTGTTGTCATCGTCGTCGTCGTTGTTGTTGTTGTTGTTGTTGTTGTTGTTGTTGTTGTTGTTGCTGTTGCTGTTGCTGTTGTTGTTGCTGTTGCTGTTGTTGTTGTTGTCGTTGTTGTTGTTGTGGTTGTTGTAATAGTTGTTGTTGTTGTTGTTGTTGTAGTAATAGTTGTTGTTGTTGCTTGTTGTTGTTGTTATTTTCTCTTTTGCGTGTTATATTTCATGATCATGACTGGACAAAAACAGGCCATGTTTTATAATAATAATAGTAATCAATAATTACAATATTTATATAGCGCAAAATCTTGATAGAAATCAAATCTAAGCTCTGAACATACACATACGCACGCATGCACACACACACGCCACACACACACACACACACACACACACACACACACACACACACACCACACACACACCACAACGGCTATAAATGGGGAGAAAGAAGAAAAGCAATGGAAAATTATAGAAAAAAAATTATTTACAAATATGTATTATAATGTGATTCCACACCGAGTGGAGACAGGCTGCAGAGGGGGTTGAGTGAGGTCAGGATTTTATGCAGAGGAGAAAAGGTGAGTTTTGAGAGCGGACTTGAAGGAGACAAAAGTAGGTTGCTGACGGACTGAGAGAGGAAGTTTGTTCCAGGAGAGTGGACCAGAAACAGAGAAGGCTCGTGGACCATAGGTATTGAGCTTAGTGCGTGGAAAGCGAAAAGTCAGAGGATCGGAGGCAGAGCGGAGGGTACGACGGGGAACATAGATCTCAAGTAGGCTTGACAGGTAATCGGGGACTGAGTTATTGAGGCTTTTGTAGCAGGTGTCTAGTTTGTACTGTATGCGCTTTGATACAGGGAGCCATTCAGACATAAAGTAATAAAATCGCTTTATTTTGTATAATTCTGAAAAAAAAATAATAACAGAACTTGGGACGAATTTCTGCATAAACAAATAAAAAATCACAGTTGACCCATTTTCATTTAAACTCTGACTGACATGACTGACTGACTGACATGACTGACTGACCTTTCTCCCTGGCCGTGGCCTCAAGCTTGTATGTCTCGAGTTCAATTCTATACCACAATATATACGTTGGCTTGATTTTCTTCACTTCACTTGCCGGTTAACTGCTGTTCTGGTCCAGTGTTTGTCGATCTTTTCTAGATCGTCTGGCCATCTGGTTTTCTGGCGACCTCTGTTCCTTTTTTGGGCTTCGAGGGATCCAGTGGCTCACTTTGGTGGTCCATCAGTTGTCAGATCTCCTAATGACATGACCAGCCCAGTTCCACTTTCGTTCACAAACTGTGTCTATTACGTTTTGGATCTTCTTCGTTTTTCCTCTTACCCATGCCGCCGTTTTCCGGTCCTTCCAGGTGATTCCCATCATGATCCGTTCGTGGGCCCTTTGCATAGTTCGCAGTTTTAGGAGCTGACGTTTCGTCAGGTTCCATGTTTCAGCTCCATATGTCACTGTCGGCGTTATGCATGCGTCGTACACTCAGCGTTTTGATACAATCGGCATATCTTTATTCCTAAAGGTGGCGCTTGCTTTACCGAATGCTTCCATCCGAGCGTAATGCGACTTCTGATCTCTTGTTCCTTAGAGGCTGAGTCCATCGATATATATTGACCAAGGTAGATATAGTGTTCGACCTCTTTTACTTTTCGTTTGTCAATTACGAACGTTCTGTCTTTGTCTTCCACATGGTCGTTGCACATGATTTCAGTTTTCGTCATGTTCATGCTCAATCCAATTTTTATGCCAAGCTTTAAAAACTTGGCTTGATTCACTTCTGTTAAAATCATTGTGGGATTTTTCGGCCCCAAGCAGCTCCTACCCAGAGTTCAGCGTGCTGCGGGGTCATTGGGTAGATTGGGATCACACAGTCTAGTCTCATCCACTTCATGGATAAGTCATTGAGGGTGTTGCTCAAATCTCTTGACAACACTGCATGTGTCTGTATCTCTCAGGCCTGGTTGACGCCAGGATATAGCATGATAGTAAACATCCATCATCGATTAGAATATTGCCTTATATGTTTTGTATGTTATTGGTTGTTTTATGTGAACAATATTTGTCTTTTATGTGTAAATTGATATCATTTCTGTGTCCACAATGTTCGTTGATACTTGATTGTCGTTCAGCAAAGGGATGTGGTTTGTGAAACGGGTTCATAGGGGAACGGTTGACATGTGCTTAAATCTTACTGTTCATTTTTATACTTCCAATCAGTGTATAAGATATCATTATGTATATTCTGTATGATGTGTGGAGTTCATGTGTCAACATTGTCTTCTCATGTGTATAAAATTTTTGTTGTTGTCATTTTTCGTTGCCACATTGTGTGTTGGATGTCCGTTTGTTGTGAAACAAAAGATGAATAACGAAAAAAGTTATTTTTTGACAGTAAACATAGCGTACAGCCCTGTCACGCAGTCTCAATCCTAGATGGAACTCCACAGCATCGGGGTTATCATTCCCAACGTCATCATCATCATAGCATTATATAAACTGTCCCTGTTTCCATAGCCATTAAGGTGGGTACAAAACGGGGGAAACTATTTGTTTGTTTGCTTGTCTATGTCCTTCTTTATTTTTGTTTGTTTGTTTCTTTTTTTCTTCATTTGATGAACTGTCTATGCAGTTATTACCTTTTTGTTGTTGAATATAATGGGAGGGAACGCTTTTAACTTAAGAAGAGCTCAAGTCATTGGGCAGAAAAGCATCAAGTTACGGGTAAATTAAGAAATATCACAATTTCATGACAGATTTCTGAAAGCTTTTAATTCTCAGACAAATTTTAAAAATCAAATTATCATTAGAATATGAAAATCTTCAAAATGATCAAAGATTGGAGAATATAAACAGACGATATCAAGAAGAAACAAATAAAACAAAGAGATAAACAAACAAACAAAACAAAGCAAACAAAACTCAAATCTACCAATTTTATAATGAATGCCTTCAAATGACTCAAGAGATGGATGGATCAGGAAAAACAATGTCGTAAAACTGATACATGAAGTTATTTTAATTGTTGGATGGGAGATTAAACTGATCAAATTACAGCATTTTGATACTAGAAAGTCATTTCCGAAACATTACCAGTTAGTGGAAATCATACAAAAGCTAACATCTAAAATGTACGATCTTACCTGGCTGAAAACGAAGAGCTGTATTTTGTTCTTTT
>JAPXFY010000012.1:24193180-24223180 GCA_030674185.1 Monoplex corrugatus
GTTGCGAGTCGGGTGTAGACAATTTCATTTCCAAACGCGGATTTATACGGTAGTGTTAATTAAATTGATTTATGTTGTTTGCTTCTGTTTTTAAAAAGAGCAAAAAAGTGGCTACGATTTCTGGGATGCTTGTGAGTCAATTTCACACACACACACACACACACACACACACACACACACACACAACACACACACACACACACACACACACACACACACACACACACACACACACACACACACACACACACACACACACTGTCACTGAAAAGCAAATCAAAGTCAGAATGCAAAAATGTGTTTACAAAATTCATTCCAACTGAATTTCACCCATTTTGGTTGAATTTATTGCATGCATCTACATACAATTCAAAATCGATTATTGTTTTCAAAAATGAGAATGTATTCTAAATCTTACAAATAGTTTACGCAAAAATATCTAAGAAGAGCAGGCTTTACTACCATTAATACTTCTGTTTTACATTATATGCATATCAATGTGCGAATAAATAAATAATTTAGTATATATTATCTTGAATAGATTAGTTTTTTTATAAAAATACAGTTAACAACCCCTCAGTTAAAATTGCATGTTTTTTTCCTGCTGAGTCAGTTTGGTACACATTTCCTTTTATTCGAGGTGTTTAAATATATATCAACGAAATTGATAGTATGCTATTATGCTTTGTGATGTTGACTTCTATTCTGTTCTGTTCTGGTTCTGTTCAGTTCTGGTGAAGTTCTGTTTCTGTTCTATTCTGTAGTAGTTCTGTTCTGTTCTGTTCTGTTCTGTTCTGTTGTTCTGTTCGTTGTTCTGTCTGCTCTGTTCTGGTCTGGTCAGGTCAGTTCTGCTCTGTTCTGTTCCGTTCTGGTTCTCTTTTGGTTCTGTTTTGTTTTGTTCTGTTCTGATCTGGTTGGTGGTAGTGTTTTTTTTTAAAATTTTTGTTGTTGTTGTTGTTGTTTCTGTCGTTTTGTTCTGTTTTTTGTTTGTTTGTTTGTGTGTGTATATATATTTGTGTGTGTGTGTGTGTATGTGTATGTGTGTGCTGTAATTATCGTTATTATTATCATCATTATTATTATCATTATATATTATTATTATTATTATTATTATTATTATTATCATTATTACTGTTATTGTTGCTGTTGTTGTCGTTGTTGTTGTTCGTCTTCTTCTTCTTTTGGTTTGTGTGTGTGTGTGTTTTGCTAGAGCTACAAAATTAGCCTAACAGCTCTTTCTGTTTTTTGTTGTTTGTTTTTTTTGTTTTTTGTTTTTTTTAGATATCCCCGTTTGTGTAAAGACCTATCATAACATTGGACTAAACAGCGGCACTTGTTCATGTCAGGATTTTGAAATGGCTTCCAAGTCCACGAGCACATCTGTTGACCATTGTCTTTCATCCTCCTGTTTTCGTTCCACATCAAACTCTGAGCCAGTCATCCAAATCCAACGTTAAGACGTTTGCGTCGCGTTGACAATGCTGTAAAGTTGCTAGAGAGGGGGGGGGGGGGGGGGGGGGGGGGACTAGATCAGAGAAATTTTCTATAATTCGGCAAAGCGAGCTTTTGTCGGAATAGAAAATGTTAATTTAAACGGAAACTGCTCTGAAGAAAACTGAATTACAGAGGTGCATTATTCATGCGAGAGAACATATTTTTTCTGTCAGTTGGGAAATAGGCCTATGGCAAGCTGGGATACGGCATTGAACTCAGATTTTGCATTATTTTGTAGAATGACTCTTTGGGGAAGCTTTGCACTTGACAGGGTTCTACATGACGGTACAACCACCAAAGCCTCTGCCAGTGTCTTCGCGGTCTGATCTGTCGTGACGATGACGGTACTGACGATGATGTCGGTGACGCTTGTCTTCATCCCGCCCCTTGCCTCTGCCGCCGCCTCGGGGAGCGACGGTGACAGATGAGGCCGTCGTGGATGATGAACTTGACCTTGACCTTGACCCGACCCGATGGCCCGATCTGCTGGCGATGGGATCTTCCCCTTTCGCGTCTTTTCTCCGGGCCAGGGAAGCATTCCTCTTTCGTGATGGTGAGATGGTGGGTCTGGAGGACTCTGGTGGGGACATGGACGACGATGGACGACGTTTGTAACCTGTTCCTGGAGGACGACCACGTGGACGTCTGGGACTTGCACTTGCTGATCTCGCGACATTATATACCTCAGCCACGGTGGTCCCTCGGCTGGTGGGGCGATTTTTAGGGGACACCATGCGAGGCGAAGCACAATGTTGTGCCCGTCCCCTACGTGGTGAAGCGCTCCAGTAACGATTGGGCATGTAGTAGGGACTCCTCGATCTCGAGGCTGGCTGCTTGAATTCATTCGGGTTCCAGCTGGGGCCTGGGACAGGACTCTTCCTCGCTGCATGTTTAGCGGCCGTGTACGGCTTGCGGGTGGTTTTGTCCCTCCCACTGGAAAAACGTTTGTCTTTTCTTAGACTGGGTGAATTATCCTTCTCGACTTGTGGCGAGCTGGGTTGTGGTATACCCTGCAGCCATTTTTTCACGCTGGAGTCCTTTTGCGAGCTGCCTTGTTTGTAGAGCACCGCCTTGATCTGGTCGAAGAAGCTGGGGCTGCCCCCTTTCCGTTTAGGCTTTGGAGGTGAAGGTGTGCGAGGACTGGTAGCTGAGTCCCTCCGAGCCACGTGAGATTGAATGCTGTTGGATGCTAAAGCCTTTTTCCGGATCTTTTTCTTGATGGCACTTTCTGTAAAGACTGGACGGTAGGTCACCACCAGCCCCATTCCAGACTTTGAGCACTTGGCGCTCAAGGGTTTGAGGGCCGAAAAGTTGACTACGTGAGATCCCGAAATCTTGGGAAGTACCATTCTTCGAGCGGGTCTTCGAACAGGACTTCGCTTTGAGCGATTCGACGACGTCTGTTGCCCCGTCTCTTGTTGGCGTTGGTATTGTAATCCATACCTTTGCCTTCTTTGTTATCGTCAGTAAAAGACGTGTCAGAAGTCACGTCACTCAGATTCTCCGTTTCGGTTCCGCCAACAGATGGCGGCAGCCCAGGACTAAGACTCTTCTCTCTCGTCGTCAAACCACCTTCCGAAGCATGTCCATTCTGGGTCGTTTTCACAGACTTTTTATTCTCAGATCCTGCCCTTTGTGCTTCACAAGAGCACTGAGGAGGACGTACTGAAGGGCGCAGTCGTGCGCTGCGGATTTTACGACTTTTCAGTGTAGAAGCCTTTGCCGTGCACACACGCGTATTAGCGATGCGGGGCGACTGGGTTGCGGGCCTTTTCTTGCCTGCTTTCTTTTTCTCCCCACCCCTTCCCTTCATTTTAGGCTTGGAGTGGAGCTGAGGGCCCGTACTCACTACGGCGTCACAATTGTTGCAGTTCAGAGTGGTGTCAAAGGGGTGGTCAGGTCGATGACATGACGGACAGGGGCAGAGACGACACTGTGAACTTTTTTCTTCACAACTCAACGCTGCCATCGACACAGGCGCTTCTATCTGTCTGAAACACAGACACACACAGACACACAGACACACACATCATTATAGCATAACATCGCAACATGCCCGACTCTATAGACGGGTATATAAGCGCATGAAATATGCCGTCAATAAAAACATAATAGTAGGCCTAACTCTCTCCTTTCTGTCAAATTTTTTTTGTTCTAATCAAATGATCCTTATGCTGACAAGCACAGATGGGCGTGCGTGTGCACTCAAACACACCAAAAAACAGCGCGCGCTTGCACGCACAAGGATATAATGAAAAGCTTATATGCACAAAATTAATTCACTCATTTATTGCCGCTCGGCATAATTATGCCACATTTGTTTAATCTCTATTCTTTCTTGATCTTGATCTTGATCTTGATCTTGATCTTGATTGATCTTCTTGGTAAGTGTACATCGCAGAAACCTCGACTGACGTACATGTGACGGGAAAGGATACTACATTTGGTGTGGGCCTAAGTGCAGGTCAGGGTTCTGACCCATGTGCGGAAACAAACAGCTGATAGTGCTGTGACTGCTTCCACTTCCAGATCAGTTTATGATTGTTTTTATACAAGAAAACTGAATTCTGTTTGTTCTTTGAGGCTTTTAGAGGTCTTAAATATGTTATTGTTGTGAACTGAGTTTGGTAGAAGATTTCGTCATACTCTTCATAAATATTGTATATTTCTTCTTAGGGACTATTCAGAAACCTCTCTCTCTCTCTCTCTCTCTCTCTCTCTCTCTCTCTCTCTCTCTCTCTCTCTCTCTCGCTCTCTCTATCTATCTATCTATCTCTCAGTATCCCTTTCTCTCTATCCATCTATATCTCTCTATTTCTCTATCTATCTATCTATCTATCTATCTATCTATCTATCTGTCTGTCTGTCTACTTATCTATCGATGTATTATATACATACATACATATATATACATATATATATATATGTATGTATAAAAATCCATTGCGACCAAATTACATACATATAATGATATATATATATATATATTATATATGTTATTATTATTTATTATTATTATTATTATTATTATCATTATTATTAGGTATCCGCAGGCACATCATTTTGCTGATATCATTGTGAAAAATTGACGATTTCATTGTTTTTTTATCAAACGCATATTCAGCTGTCACATCGCTACTTTTTTAAACCATTATGAGAAAAATAAAGATTGATTTCTCTTCTTTCAATCGTGTGTATTCTTGTTATTACTGAGTGTGTGTGGTGAATGGACGATGACAAAATACGAGCCGTGTGTGTGATTGCTTTCCGCGTGTTGTGCTGCTATTTGGTAGAGGCCGAGTTAAGCCCCAAACTGCTACTCGTTTTTTCAACTGAAAGTCCACTCGCGACACTCGCACTGCATAGCTATATGTAGTATCAAAATGTCGGTCAGGCCATGAGAAAATCGAATACCTAACAGTCAGTCTGATTTGATTAACCATTTGCAAGATATTAACCCTTTTGTACGCACGGTGTTCTAAAAGTTCGAATTCTGACGAACACGAATCTTGAAAATATGCCATTTTCAGGTGAAAACATAAAACAATGAATACTCTTTAGTGTGCGCATGGTACAGTCACATTCATACGCTGTTGCGAATGGACTTTGTCAATTTGAATGAGTACCGACTTTCATCCTCTGCCGATCTCAAACCAAGATGGTGTGGACTACTTTCGATTCTGTGTCGTCAGTTTTTGATTAAATTCGAGTACATATCGGCAAGTATGGATGAATTAAATCATATTTTTTTCATCTTATGAGTAATTTTTACACTGCTGTGGGATTGGATGAATAGATTTTAAGCTATTTGATCAGAAGTGGCAACAATCATCTCAGTCACAACCAGCACATGTTTTCTCAGAAGAGAGAAAGCCAGGCAACTTAAGTTCGTCTTTTCCTTAAATATTGACCGTCAGTGATGAATAATTTCCTGTAAAAGTTATTAAAAAAAAAAAAGTCTTAGAATCCGAAATTTTTTTTACGAATGTTTACAGATCGAACATGATTATATAGATCTACATGAGATCAGTGATGAATAATTTCTTTAAAAATTTATACAAAAAGTCTGAATTCATTTCATGAATCTTTACAGATCAAACACGATTATATAGATCTATATACGATTAGTGATGAATAATTTCTTTTAAAAAAATTATACAAAAAGTCTGAATTTATTTTATGAATGTTTACAGATCAAACACGATTATATAGATCCATATAAGATCAGTGATGAATAATTTCTTTTAAAAAGTTATACAAAAAGTCTGAATTTATTTTATGAATGTTTACAGATCAAACATGATTACATAGATCTATATAAGATCAGTGATAAATAATTTCTTTAAAAAGTTATATAAAAAGTCTTAGAATCTGAATTTTTTTTATGAATGATTGTTTACAAAGTAAACATGATAATATATAAGATATCCTAGAATCTGAGGGGTTTTTTTTTATGAATGATTGTTTAAAAAGTAAATATGATTATATATAAGACCTACTATTTCTGTAGATCAAGAATGCAACTGTTCTTGGATGCAGTGTGTGTATTACATGCATGTGCACATGTGTGTGTGTGAGTGTGTGTGTGTATGCCTGTACGTGCAAACTGTGCTATGCTAGACGTGCACTTCAGTATTAGGTACTGTGTATGTGTATGTGCTATGTTTGTTAGTATTTTAAAGAATTGTGCCTCTCTGACATAGATTGTTTGTGACTTGTGCATCATAATATGAGAGGCGCGTGTGTGTTTGTGGGTGTTGGTATTTGTGTGTGCATCAGACTGAAGTATAAATCAGAGTAGTGTTTTGTCTCGTTTATTGCAGAAAATGATCAGTTCCTCAAACTGAAGTCAGTTTTTTTTCTGGCAAGTGGAAAAGGCTGTCGTCTGAATCTCCCACAGGTGACACTGGACAACACTTTGCTTCTGCGAGTTTGTAAACTAAATAAATGTAGTATGATGTTTCCAGAAGGGCAGAGGGCAAGGCAGGGTATTAAATAAAATGGGGAAGTGGGGGGAATATAGTGTGGATTGCAAAAAGTAGAATTATGACAAGTGCACATATGCCAATTTGCAGACATCTCCATTTTTTTTTTATTCAAAATGGGACAATGTAGACTGAGCAGAAGTATGTGCAGGTAAAGACAATGTTGTACTGTCAGGAGAGAGATCTCAGCTGTTTATGGGTTGATTTTCATCAAATGTTTATCTGCAGTATCAATAGGTTAAAAACATTCAGCAATCTCATCTCCCCTTTCTCAGTTTCTGTCCTTGTATTACATTTACTGAAACGTTTATTTATTTAAGTATTGCTTGCATATGATGGGTATGATAATCAAGTACCAGGTAGTCAGGGCATCAAAACTTAAAGGGAGTATCTACGGTTTGGATCCTGCCTGGGTCTGATGGGTAAATACTGAAAGGTGGAGATATTCCCCATCTCCAAGGTGAACATAACTGCAGACCTGTTTGTGCCTGACCACCTTCGTGTGTAGGCATGCAGGACATGAAATCATGCAGAAGTTATAATTATACATAATTATTACTGATCCCATAATCCAAAAATGGATATGACTTCCTATTTTGCTCTTACGAGCCATTAATGAAAACACATGTGGGACTTGCAGCTCATGAACACAAAAGACTGTCAGTCTTGTATTCAGTCATTTCTTTTCCAACAGTTGTGAAGACACACATACAGTTCAAATTTGATCTCTCTCCATCTATACACATACAATAACAGTCACTGAGATTCTCTTCCTCTATGTCACCAGGTGATACTGCTGATGGAGCAGGGCAACAAGTCAATTGATGAGGCAGCACAGTTTCTCCAGCAACTGTTTCCATCTGCTAAAATTTCCAGACTACGCTATCTCCATCAAAACTCTGAGACAAAGTTGAAGACTACACACCCACATCAGAGGACAGCTTTTCTTTCTCAGACTGTGGAGATAACTGAGTGTTAGCCCTTTCCTTGAAGAGACTGGACTTTCACATTCACAGCTTCTTTCAGGAAATCTGGTGTTGTCTTTTGTGCCTAAGTCATTTGGTCATCTCAAAGACATAAATTCTCTACGAAAGAAGGAAGATAAGGTGAGGAGAACATGATGTTGTCCACAGAAACTACATCATTTCGTCAAACATAGAGTTGGTCCCTTCATCAAACAGCAGAGGAACCTGGTGTTTGGCCAACTTGGATGAAATTAAATCCAAATTCAGGCTTTACATGACCCTGTTTTGTTAAATAAGAAAGCAAACTAGTACCACATAGAGGCATAGAATTGTACTAGTACTAGGCTAGAGTAATACTAATACAGTATTACTCTAGCCTAGTAATAGTACAACTCTATGCCTGTTGCGTCAACACAAATCGTACAGTCCTTTTTCAACATTGGTCCCTTTGGAACACTGACATTTGTTTATGAAATCATTTATAACTATTACATAAAATTGACACACTTCATCAATACAGAGTGGACATAAGTTTATATTGCTAGAAAGTAAGCAAGCTTAAAAATTCAGGTTCTTGTTTTTATAGTGGCCATCTGTCATAATCATGTGACTAGCCTTACTTCACATTGGGCTCGAAATTTGGGTATTTTAGCGAGGGATTGACCTCATACCTTACTCTAATTTGAATACATGTAAATAATGTAAAACAGGACAGCATTCTGTATATTGTGTCCAAATATGAAGTCAGTCCAACAACTGGTTCAAAAGTTACAGTCGTTTGTACTCCTATGTCAGCTTTGTGCTGCCGTCACAGGCGATTTTGGCAATTGCATGAAGTTTTGGTCTCTATAACAAACAAACGTGGTTATTGTTCATCTTCAAAAAAAAAATAGACTAACTCTATATAGACAGTTGTACTATAGTACAGACACAAGTTGCAATTTAAGCACATCTTCTCCAAGATACGAACCTGTAAACATACCCTGCCGTGCTAATTTGAACTTATGAAAAATACGCATTTTGCTATTTTTGCTCCATTATAACTCTCTTTGTAACTGAGTAAATGTCCTGCTTTTCTGTTTTTAATGTAACCTTATACTACAAAGAATCGGTTATTTCAAAATGAAATCCCTAGTTGTTGTTTTGTTAATACACAAAATCAAAAACAGCTTTCCGTAGTGTTTTTACTTGTCATGTTAAAGGTGTCATCTTAAACGTCATTATCTCAGGAAAGAAAAGAGATAGAACGTTACTTTTTTTTCATTTTGTTTCTATTAAAAAGTTCTATAACAACAGTATGAAGACTAAGCTCTTCATGTTTATCCTAATTTTGCCTGCCGGTACCTTACAATATAATATACACATATGCATATATATACGTATACATACATACATATATAGGCCTATATTATATATATATATAATATATATATATAGATATATATAATATATATAATTATATATATATATATAATTTGGTCGCAATGGATTTTTCATGCAAATTCGGGCTACTGTTTCTGAGGACAGCGCGTCGCCGCAGTACAGCGCCACCCACTTTTTCTTCTTTTTTTTCTGTATGCGTATATTGCTCTTTACGTACAAAAATAGATTTACTCCCATTGATTTTGCCAGAGACAAGTCCTTTGTAGCCGAGGGATCTTCAACGTGCTCTGAATGCTGAACAGAAGATCTCAGTTTATCGTCTTATCCTCTTTGGTTGCACTCTTCTTCTTCTTTCAATTGATAAAATCTTATCATAACACGTTTTACCCTTTGACTCCCGCACCCTGTCCAGCAGCGTCATGCATTGCTAATCATGCAAGCGAAGCAAAAACTTAACCCTTTGATTCCCTTACCCTATCAGCCAGCTTCCTGCAGGAAGCTGTTGGATAGGGTGAGGGAGTCAAAGGGTTAAAGTTTTTGCAGTTGGTGGATGCAGGAGTCAAAAGATTGTAACTAAGCTAACCAGACGGCCGTTTGCCTGCTAGATCACATACTAAAAAGATGGCAGCAATGCGGACCATTCTCAAGCCTATCAGTGACGCAACATTCTGGTACAGAAATCCGCGTCGACTGTATCATGATCTTTTCTCTAATACATGTATACCTAATTCCAAGCATTTCTTTTTTCTGAAAGTTTTTTGTCTGTTTGTTTGTTTGTTTTCGTTTTTGTTTTTTGTTTTTGTTTATTTTGTTTTGTTTTGTTTGTTTTTTGTTTGTTTGTTTGTTGTTGTTGTTGTTGTTTTTTTTTTAAATTAACATATACAGTTTCTACCTCATCACAAGATTTAAATTTCAACATATATGAAAGTTGTCAGTAATATTTGTGTATGTGTGTGAGATCTACACAGATTTATGAGCTGCAATCATTTCACAAAGGCCACAAACAATGAAACATACACAGGTCAGTTAAGAACCATTTTCATGTCACAAACACATGAATTTGCATCGCGACTCATTTTCCACCAATGGTAAGTAAAATACCTTTTTTTAATCTACAAGTATTTATACTCCATATCGGGTTTAGTTTAGTTTTGTTTAGTAATAGGGACATAATACATTAGCCGTTTGGCTATTTCAAGTCCCATCATTTTTATTTTTATTTTCTTACACTCGTAGTCAAGGTCTGTCGTACGCCCAGTTTTTTTTGATGATTCATTCATCATATTCGTATTTAAGTTCAATGTAATGTTTCCAATGGTCAAGCTGGTTTTTAAACGAGTTTGTGTTTTGTGCTCTTTTAATTTCGTTTGGTAATTTATTCCATACATGTGCAATTCTATTTGTAAAATAAAACTTTCTAATGTTAGTCTTGCAATATTCTATAAATATTTTATCAGTATTACTATTATTTCTTGTTTTGTCATAATTTGTCAGTTTGAAAAATTCTGTTCTATCTACGGCATCTATATTGTTAAAAATCTTGAAACTTTGGATCAGATCTCCCCTCATTCTTCTTGCTTTTAAACTGGGTAAATTGAGTAATTCTAATCTTTCTCTATATGAATAATTTTGAAAACCGTGAATTAATTTAGTAGCTCTTCTTTGCATCTTCTCTATCAATGCTGACTGTCTTTTAAGACGTGGAAACCAAATAATGTTACCATACTCCAAATGAGGCCTCACTAAGCCTTTGTACAAATATAAAAATGTCTCCCTGTTTATGTAGGAGAATGTTCTTTTTATGATTCCAAGCAACTTGTTTGATTTATTAACATTTTGAATGTGATTATCAAATTTGAGACTTTTATCAAATATTACTCCTAAATCTTTTTCTTCCAAACATTCTATTATTTCACAGGTAATACCATCATTTATCATAGAATATTTGTTACATGGGTTACTTTTTAATAAATACAAGACTTTACATTTTGAAGCATTAAAGAAAAGATTCCAAGTTTCTGATCAATGGACCAATGTATCTAAACCTTCTGCAATATACTATAATATTTTTCTGGTATTTTGTGATAAGATAATTTATAAAAGAAGCTGCATTTGGAAGCGGATTTTTTTTCCTTGGAAGGATTATTAAATCAAGTATTGGATGATCTGTGTAGGTGTTTTCATAAGCATCAAACAATACAATACTTCCAGTTAATCTGACATTTGCACAAGTGATGTATTTTGACTTCAACAAATTTTCAACCCTATCTCAGAATCTTTTGACATGCAAACACTTCCACATTCCATAAGCAAGATACGGTTCTGAGGAATTTCTAATGGTAGGCTAAAAGCGAAGGACAAGTCGTTAACTTACCATCTGTCGATTCTTTGAAATTAGACTGGTCTCTTGAAGTCAATCCTTGTTCAAGCGTAACTGTTGACAAATGCTGCTGTGCCGGCCTTGTCAGATGCGTTTGGAATTTCATGCAAATAAACGCCAAAGGACATGTTTACAAGGTGACAAACCTAATTGGCCGTTTTGCATCACAATTCAGTGGCGAGGACATTACATGACAAAAATTAACGTCATTTAGAGCGTCATATGTGTCGAAATTTGTGATATGACGTCAATTGACACTCGTGTTTTGTTATGTTAATTAACAAGCATCGTACTATAAGCCAGCCAAGCAAATGTCTGTAAAATGACTGATTTGAAATTGTCTAGGCCTAATCTGAATCAAAGCAATGCCACCGTTTGAAATAGAAGTAGAAACAAAAACGCAGCAATTTAGTACAGACTAAATGCTACTCAAATAAACCAATGAATGCAAATCCTATTCTGTTTTGTTCATTAGATAGGCATTCGTATTGTCTTTTGGTTTTGGTTTAAATTATGTCAAACATGATGAAATTAGGAACCTTCCAACATTCTTGACATTACTATTAACAATTGCGAGAGAAAGGCAGAGAGAATGGATGGAGTAACATTACCAGTGTGCAATGAATGGGTTGCTTAATGACTAGGTACCGGTATAGGACATAGAGCTACTGATTTTTTTTAAAGAAAATGAAACGGCTATTTAAAAAGGCCAAAGTACTGTTTGAAGAGGTTTGAATATAATATGACACTTATATAGTTAATGACATACATGATTTTTTTTTTTTTTTTTTTTTTTTTTTTGTTGTTGAACGTAATGGGACAACACAGTTACCACTATCGCAATATTTTGCTGAAAGTTGATGTTCGAGTTTTGTCATTATTTGTTTGTTTGTCTCTTTGGTTTTTGTGTCTGTTGTAGGTTTATTTTGGTTTGATTTGGTTTTGGTTTCGATTTTGTCTTTTTGTTTGTTTGCTTTCTTTGTTGTGGGTGTTGTTGTTGTCATTGTTGTTGTTTGCTTTTGGTTCGTTCGTTCATTTGTTTGTTTGTTTTGCTTTTGTTTTGTTTATGTTTTGTTTGTTTATTTGTTTGTTTGTTTTTGTTTTGTTTTGTTTATGTTTTGTTTGTTTGTTTGTTTGTTGTTTGTTTGTTTGTTTATTTGTTTTTGTTTTTGTTTTGTTTATGTTTATGTTTATGTTTTGTTTGTTTGTTTTTCTCTGTTGTTGTTGTTGTTGTGTGTGTGTTGTGTGTGTGTGTGTTGTGTGTGTGTGTGTGTGTGTGTGTGTGTGTGTATGTGTGTGTGTGTGTGTGTGTGTGTGTGTGTGTGTGTGTGTGTGTGTGTGTGTGTTGTGTGTGGTTTTCTCATCTTTCACTTCAGGGGTAATGCCACCATGCCGCTCATTTCGACTCTTCAACTCTCTACTAAAAACCAAGGTTTATGCAGTCAAGTCAAGTCTGCAGATTCTTGGTGAAGCTTCATAAACTTCCTGTCTCTTTTGGGTGGATTTCTGGTGTTCTTGTTATGCAGGACAAAATGAGTTTGTACATGTTGTTAATGTATATGCACCTCACCTACCAAAGTATCTGGTATAGCCTACTACGCTGCAAGTGCTGTTTTTGTTGTTGTTGTTGTTGTTGTTGTTGTTGTTGTGTGCGTTCTTTGTTTATTTTGTTTTCTGTTTGTTGGATTATTTTTCTGCCAATCTTCTGGGTCACTTCTGTGCCACTACCTCCACACTGCTCATTTCAGCTCTTCAGTACATCTCACAACCCACCGTTACGTAGGTCACAACGACAGCAGGACATAAAGGGCCACGGAATCTGAGATTCTGGAATAGGGACGATAGTTATGATAGTATGTAGCTCCATTTCGGGTGGGGACAACATGATAGTATTGTACTCTACCTTCACTTCCATAATATATCCTGTCGTCAACGCATCCGTTAAACGAATGAGACTCGAGGGTGTGGTCCCAGTCTTTCCAACAAGCCCTCACACGTCCAACTCTGGATAAGGTTGTCAACTGGGGCCCAATAATCATCTCTAACAACTATTTTATAATGGACTGATGACGGTTCGAACCCACAACCTTCCAGTCAGTTGTCTGTTGTACGCTTACCGCTTCACCGTACTGACTGGTTATTGCCAGTGATTCTATGTGCATGACATGCAAGGACAGAGAGAAATAAAGAAAGACATTATTTGAACAGAGAAGATGGATGAATTGGTGATGATGATGATGATGACGACGATGCGATGATAATGACGGCGGGCAGAGGTGACGACGATGACGACTAGATGAGATGACGACGACGACGACGACGATGATGATGATGAGATGATGATGGACGACGACGACGACGGACGACGACGACGACGACGTGATGATGATGATGAGATGATATGATGGATGATGATGATGATGATGATGATGATGATGTGATGATGATGCGACGACGACGACGGGACGACGACGACGACGACGACGATGACGATGCGATGACGACGCGATGAAGATACGACGACGACGACGACGACGACGACGACGACGACGACGACGACGACGACGATGACGATGACGATGACGACGACGATGACGACGACGACGACGACGATGATGATGACGACGATGACGATGATGACGACGACGATGATGATGTGGTGGTGTGGTGGTGGTGGGTGGTGATGGTGGGTAAGAAAAAAAAACAGAAAAAATCATAAATTAACTGTGCACGTGGAAGAACCCATGCGGTTGACTTTGATCCGAAGAGAATCGACCGACCATGTCAAATGAAATCGTTGCTGACATTCCGACACTCGTGAAGCCAGCGACGGTGCCCTGTTTTTGCCCTGGGATAATATGAATTATGGGCAGCTATTTCTGGCCATGCTTGGCAAAGCATCTGTGTGCCGGGAGAATTGTATTACTAGAACACTCAATGAGCTCGATCCGAGTTATCGTCATCACTGCACAAAACCAAAGACGGAGATTTAATGCAATATGTTCATGGCAGGTGTTATTCGTCTGTGCAGAAACTTCCCTTTGCGGGCTGGTTGGCTTTTTCGAGCATCATCATCATGTGTCTTGTCGTATGGCGTTGGTGATCATAGCCCTCCATACAATTGTATTTTGTGACGATCATGGCCCTCCATACGATTGTATTTTGTGACGATCATGGCCCTCCATAACATCTGTCTTGTGACGATCATGGCCCTCCATAACAATCTGTCTTTTGACGATCATGGCCCTCCATACGATTGTATTTTGTGACGATCATGGCCCTCCATAACAATCTATCTTGTGGACGATCATGGCCCTCCATACGATTGTATTTTGTGACGATCATGGCCCTCCATAACAATCTATTTGTGACGATCATGGCCCTCCATAACAATTCTATTTGTGACGATCATGGCCCTCCATAACAATCTATCTTGTGACGATCATGGCCCTCCATACCAATCTGTCTTGTGACGATCATGGCCCTCCATACCAATCTGTCTTGTGACGATCATGACCCTCCATACATCTGTCTTGTGACGATCATGGCCCTCCATACCAATCTGTCTTGTGACGATCATACCCTCCATACCAATCTGTCTTGTGACGATCATGGCCCTCCATACAATCTGTCTTGTGACGATCATGACCCTCCATACAATCTGTATCTTGTGACGATCATGGCCCTCCATACCAATCTATCTTGTGACGATCATGACCCTCCATACCAATCTGTCTTGTGACGATCATGACCCTCCATACCAATCTATTTGTGACGATCATGGCCCTACATACGAATCTATTCTTGTGGCGATCATGCCCTCCGTACGAATCTCTCTTGTGGCGATCATAGCCCTCCGTACGAATTACTCTTGTGGCGATCATAGCCCTCCTACGAATCTCTCTTGTGGCGATCATAGCCCTCCGTACGAATCTTCTTGTGGCGATCATAGCCCTCCGTACGAATTCTTCTTGTGGCGATCATAGCCTCCGTACGAATCTCTTGTGGCGATCATAGCCCTCCGTACGAATCTATCTTGTGCGATCATAGCCCTCCGTACGAATCTTCTTGTGGCGATCATAGCCCTCCGTACGAATCTCTCTTTGTGCGATCATAGGCCCTCCTACGAATCTCGTTTTGTGCGATCATAGCCCTCCATACGAAATGTTTTTGTGGCGATCATGCCCTCCATACGATTGTATTTGTGACGATCATGGCCCTCCATACGATTGTATTTGTGACGATCATGGCCCTCCATACGATGTATTTTGTGGACGATCATGGCCCTCCATACGATTGTATTTTGTGACGATCATGGCCCTCCATACGATTGTATTTTGTGACGATCATGGCCCTCCATACGATTGTATTTTGTGACGATCATGGCCCTCCATACGATTGTATTTTGTGACGATCATGGCCCTCCATACGATTGTATTTTGTGACGATCATGGCCCTCCATACGATTGTATTTTGTGACGATCATGGCCCTCCATACGATTGTATTTGTGACGATCATGGCCCTCCATACGATTGTATTTTGTGACGATCATGGCCCTCCATACGATTGTATTTTGTGACGATCATGCCCTCCATACGATTGTATTTTGTGACGATCATGGCCCTCCATACGATTGTATTTTGTGACGATCATGGCCCTCCATACGATTGTATTTTGTGACGATCATAGCCCTCCATACGATTGTATTTTGTGGACGATCATGGCCCTCCATACGATTGTATTTTGTGACGATCATAGCCCTCCATACGATTGTATTTTGTGACGATCATGCCCTCCATACGATTGTATTTTGTGACGATCATGGCCCTCCATACGATGTATTTTGTGACGATCATGGCCCTCCATACGATTGTATTTTGTGACGATCATGGCCCTCCATACGATTGTATTTTGTGACGATCATGGCCCTCCTACGATTGTATTTTGTGACGATCATGGCCCTCCATACGATTGTATTTTGTGACGATCATGGCCCTCCATACGATTGTATTTTGTGACGATCATGGCCCTCCATACGAATTATTTTGTGACGATCATGGCCCTCCATACGAATCTTTTGTGACGATCATGCCCTCCATACCAATCTTCTTGTGACGATCATGGCCCTCCATACGAATCTGTCTTGTGACGATCATGGCCCTCCATACCAATCTATCTTGTGACGATCATGGCCCCCATACCAATCTATCTTGTGACGATCATGGCCCTCCATACCAATCTGTCTTGTGACGATCATGGCCCTCCATACAAATTTCTGTCTTGTGACGATCATGGCCCTCCATACCAGATCTGTCTTGTGACGATCATGGCCCTCCATACCAATCTGTCTTGTGACGATCATGGCCCTCCATACCAATCTGTCTTGTGATGATCATGGCCCTCCATACCATCTGTCTTTGTGACGATCATGGCCCTCCATACCAATCTGTCTTTGTGACGATCATGGCCCTCCATACCAATCTGTCTTGTGACGATCATGGCCCTCCATACCAATCTGTCTTGTGATGATCATGGCCCTCCATACCAATCTGTCTTGTGATGATCATGGCCCTCCATACCAATCTGTCTTGTGACGATCATGGCCCTCCATACCAATCTGTCTTGTGACGATCATGGCCCTCCATACCAATCTGTCTTGTGACGATCATGGCCCTCCATACCAATCTGTCTTGTGATGATCATGGCCCTCCATACCAATCTTCTTGTGACGATCATAGGCCCTCCATACGAATCTTCTTGTGGCGATCATAGCCCTCCGTACGAATCTATCTTGTGACGATCATAGCCCTCCATACGAATCTATCTTGTGACGATCATAGCCCTCCATACAATCTTCTTGTGACGATCATAGGCCTCCATAACAATCTATCTTGTGAGATCATGGCCCTCCATACCAATCTATCTTGTGATGATCATAGCCCTCCATACCAATCTATCTTGTGACGATCATAGCCCTCCATACCAATCTATCTTGTGACGATCATGCCCTCCATACCAATCTATCTTGTGACGATAATGGCCCTCCATACCAATCTATCTTGTGACGATCATGGCCCTCATACACGAATCTATCTTGTGACGATCATGGCCCTCATACACGAATCTATCTTGTGACGATCATGGCCCTCCATACCAATCTATCTTGTGACGATCATGGCCCTCCATACCAATCTATCTTGTGACGATCATGGCCCTCCATACCAATCTGTCTTGTGACGATCATGACCCTCTACCAATCTATCTTGTGAGATCATGCCCTCCAACAATCTTCTTGTGACGATCATGGCCCTCCATACCAATCTGTCTTGTGACGATCATGGCCCTCCATACCAATCTGTCTTGTGACGATCATGGCCCTCCATACCAATCTGTCTTGTGATGATCATGGCCCTCCATACCAATCTATCTTGTGATGATCATGGCCCTCCATACGAATCTGTCTTGTGATGATCATGGCCCTCCATACCAATCTGTCTTGTGATGATCATGGCCCTCCATACCAATCTATCTTGTGATGATCATGGCCCTCCATACGAATCTGTCTTGTGATGATCTTAGCCCTCCATAACGAATCTCTCTTGTGGCGATCATAGCCCTCCGTACGAATCTATCTTGTGCGATCATAGCCCTCCGTACGAATCTATCTTGTGACGATCATAGCCCTCCATACGAATCTCTCTTGTGGCGATCATAGCCTCCATAACAATCTATCTTGTGACGATCATGGCCCTCCATACCAATCTATCTTGTGATGATCATAGCCCTCCATACCAATCTATCTTGTGACGATAATAGCCCTCCATACCAATCTATCTTGTGACGATCATAGCCCTCCATACCAATCTATCTTGTGACGATAATGGCCCTCCATACCAATCTGTCTTGTGACGATCATAGCCCTCCATACCAATCTATCTTGTGACGATAATGGCCCTCCATACCAATCTATCTTGTGATGATCATAGCCCTCCATACCAATCTATCTTGTGATGATCATGGCCCTCCATACGAATCTATCTTGTGACGATAATGGCCCTCCATACCAATCTATCTTGTGACGATCATAGCCCTCCATACCAATCTATCTTGTGACGATCATAGCCCTCCATACCAATCTATCTTGTGACGATCATGGCCCTCCATACCAATCTATCTTGTAACGATCATGGCCCTATATACGAATCTATCTTGTGATGATCATAGCCCTATAGGCCTATACGAATCTATCTTGTGGCGACCATGGCCCTCTACACGAATCTATCTTTTGTCGCTGCAAGTATATCCCTTACCCTTTCTGTCCTCATCCACTCCGCAAATCCGTCCAATATTTCTTCTCCCTGTTTGTTTGTTTGTTTGTTTGTTTGTTTGTTTGTTTGTTTGTTTTTTGTTTTTTTGTTTTTTTGTTTTTGTTTCTTTGTTTGTTTGTTTTGTCTCCCTGGCTTTTGTTGTTGTTGTTGTTAGTTTTGTTGTTTTGTTTGTTTGTTTGTTTGCTTTTCGTTGGGTTTTTTGGTTGTTGTTGTTGTTTTTTAGAGAGTCATGGAAGTCAGATAACAGTTTTGGTGCCAGTCCTGCCCAGCCACACAAAAACTGACCTGTTCTTTGCCCAAAGCTCCGATCATCCTGGTGGTATCATCTAAAATGAGAATTGGTGAGCAGCAAAGAGGACCTTCTAGAGATCGCATCCTTCATCCAAGCAATAGGGACGGATTTTTTTAAAGGCGTGGCCATGCTCGAACACACACACACACAAAAAGACGAAAATGTTTACGTTGAAGAGGCAGTGATTGCTCTTGGACAGTGCCATCAGGCCTGTTTTTTCTTTTCTTTTCTTTTTTTGTTGTTGTTGTTGTTGTTGTTGTTTTTGGTTTTTGTTTGTTTGTTTGTTTGTTTGTTTTGTTTGTTTGTTTGTTTGTTTGCTTTGTTTTGTTTTTTCGTTTGGGTTCGTTGTTTTGTTTCGATTTCCATTCCGCTCCGCCACTCACCCCTTAGCTCGCTTAAATCACCACGAGAGCAGAGCATAGAGGGATTTGAGAACAGAGATGATAATGATAAAACTATGGACTTCCATTTCGGATAGAGACAACATGACAGGGTTGTACTCTACGTTCACTTCCATAGAGTATCCTGTCGTCAAACAGGCCCGAGAGAAACCCTCAGTGACTCACCCGTTAAATGAATGAGATTCGACGTGGTGGTCCAGTTTTCCCAACGAGCCCTCAGCGCATTCAACTCTGGATAGGAGCTGATCGAAGCCGAATAATCTTACAATTGTTTTAAATGACTGATGGCCGAAAACGAAGATTCAAACCCCTTTCCAGACCTTGCCCACAGAAATGGTTTTGTGAACATTTAAGAAATCTAACACAAGCAGTTGCTGGCAAATTCGAACCGAGCGTGTATGGAGCTGCGCGAATACGATGAATTCCTCTAAAATAAACACATTTTCCAAACTTCTGCAGCAAACACAAATCCATGTTGACTGAATGGAGTGTGGTCGTGTGACGACGCATGAAATGGCGTACGAAGTAATTTACGTCTATAATTCTGACAGTCTCACCCAACTTTCTCAGTATACATATGTATATACGCGGGTGCGGGTGCGGGCGCGTGCACACACACATATACACAGTCATAAATGTGTTCACAACCACACGCACGCGCGCACACACATTCACACACGCCCACACACACCCACACACACACGCACGCACACACGCACGCACACACACACACACAAACACACTTATACACACACATACAAACACACACACACACGTATACCCACACACTCACACACACACACACACACACACACACACACACACACACACACACACACACACACACACACACACACACACACACACACACATGCAGGAAACCACGCACACACACACAGATAGAAGCACGCAATTGCGCGCAGATCATTATCATTATCATCATCATCATCATCAGGTGCCTTGCTGCATGGCGTTGGCGATTATGGACTTCCATCTGTCTCTATCACTTGTTGCCTCAAGCATCTCTTCCACCCTCCTTGTCCTCAGCCACTCTGCAAGTCCGTCTAGTATCTTCTCCCTGGGTCTACCCGGTGCTCTCTTTCCCTCCAGCTTTCCCGTTGTGACCAGGTGCTCCAATTCCCCTTTCCTCATAAAATGGCCTATAAATGTTGCCTGTCTTTTCCTAATCTTCCTTATGAATGATCTATTTGTGTCTGCCTCCATCAAGACTGTCTCCTTTGTTTTCTTTGCTGTCCATGGAACTCTTAACATATCTGCGCGCAGATATATGTACAAAAATACATAAATCAACGCACTCTCCCGGGCACATTCCACCATCCAAGCCACACACAGAAAAAGAATGAGAGAGATAGAGAGAGAGAGAGATACACTTGATCCATACCCTTGTTACACACAAGTCAGAGACTGTAAGCCGATAATAACTGCAACTTAGAATAGTCGTGAAGTAACTGCAGTAAAGCAAGAGCCTCACAACACGGTAATTTTGACTCCATCCCCCCCCCTCCCCGACCCCCCGCCCCCGTCTTCCTCCCCCTTCATCACACACACACACACACACACACACACACACACACACACACACACACACACTCACACACACACTCACACACATACACACACGCTTGCACACTTTTTACTCTTCGGGAAAAATCTCTACAAGCAATAACAAAACTGAAACGATAAATAAAAACTCTCAGATATCTGTAAGGATCAACAACTGGCGTGACATATCCATCATACGTCTATTTTTCCCTTGCAGACAGATAGCCTCCTTTGTGAGACATAATTTCGTTACTTTTAGTCAGACTGACATTAATACATTCCGTACCGCGTCACGAGATCCTCGTGACTCACCTTTCTCTCTCTGTGGACCGCGTCACGAGGATTTCATGCCCTGAACCGTAGTTTCAGTTTTGAGTATATAAATAGAAAATGACCGCATTGCTAACGTGAATCCTTTTCCGGCTTGTCATTTCCTTTCTGGTGGAGATATGTTGAAAAACAAGAAATATTTACCTTGTTTTCTGATAATACACCCTCCGGCCTTACTCTCTCCCAACATTACTTGGTCAATAGTTAGTACAGTGACCTATCTTCTTGGTAGGAAAAGGGTTAAAGTACCATACAGAAACTGAATGGTCATCTTCATATTATCCATCAAGGCTGATATGTGTAAATTATAATAAGATTGTGCCTATTATAATTTCACAAAAACGATGGTCATAAAATTAAGTAACGCCTATATGGCTGAAACAAGAAAACTCTCAGCATCTTCATATTATTTACTGACATATAACTGAATTTTTCTATCAATAACATTACAGAAAACTTTACATTTGGTCTCAGAAAGGGAAATTACTTTATATTTGTTCGTACTATTCGCATCACCTTATTTACAGAATGGACGAACAATATAATCTGACCAGTTTGCATGAAAAGTACGTGATAGAATGATGCATTAGAAAAAGACTTGCCTAAAATTCTACAAGGGACTTCTTAGAATTCTCCAATAGTTCCATCAGGTTCTGACGTATTTTGCAATATTTCACTTTTCTAAGAGCAGAAAATCCTCTGAGAGAGAGAGACAGAGACAGAGAGAGAGACAGACAGACAGACAGACACATATTGATAGACAGACAGACAGATAGACACAGAGAGACAGAGACAAAGACAAAGGCAGACAGAGAGAGGAAGAGAGAGAGAGAGACAGGGAGAGAAACAGAGACAGAGGGACAGAGACAGAGACAGAACGATAAACGAGCCAGACCCTTTCTCATTTATTCTGCAGCCTAGCTGGATTTTTGTAAATAGAGCCGTGCAGTTAAGATTTGATATCTGGCATTCTGTCCCAGCCCGTAACATAAAAACTGGCCAGTATGTTGCCCATCATAAAGCTACAATCACCCTGGTGGGGTGACACGACAGCTTAGTGTTTCATAGATCCCATTCCTCCCTGGGGCTCTATAGTTCAAGACCTTGTCAGCGCATGCAGTTTTGCGCCGGCTCAAGGCGTCATTATCAGATATTAGATAGCAGACTAGGTAGAGCTCATATGTAGCTGTCCAAGAGCGATGAATCCCTCTGGAATAAGCTCCAAACATCTCATAAGAGAGGCGATAATGCTGGTGATACAGCCAGTCTCCAAGTCCCCAGTGACAGTAAAGGGACTGCAGTAAAGTAAAAGCCAATACTACGTGATGCCTGTAGCTCCCTCCTCCCTTTACATGATACGGATGCACACAAGCGCGGGCGCACGCACACACTCAGACACACAGGCAAAACCACACACACACACACACACACACACACACACACACACACACACACACACACACACACACATACACACACACACACACACACACACACACACACATCACCACTACCACCAAACCCCACCACCACCACCATACACACACACCACCCTACCACCACCACTGGTGTCACACACGCACACACCACAAACACACACTAACTACAGCCGTATACAAACACCACAGCCACACACACACACACACACACACACACACACACACACACACACCACACACACACACATTCACACACACACACACACCTAAACACACATGCTAACCACAGACACACACAACACACACACACCACCACGCCGCACGCACGCACGCACGCACACACACACACACACACACACATACACACACAGAGAGTCTAATATCACTCATAGTGAAAAGACGTTAAATCAAAGAACGAACGAACGAACACTTACACACATATACTCATACAAACACATACACACACGCACGCACGCACACACACACACACAACACACACACACACACACACACAACACACACACTTACTCACTCACTCACTCACCACACACACACACATAAGCACACAACATATTCACACACACACACACACACACACTCTCTCTCTCTCTCTGTCTCTGTCTCTGTTACTGTCTCTGTCTCTGTCTCTCTCTCTTTCTCTCTCTCTCTCTGTCTTTCTCTCTCTCTCTCTCTGTCTATGTCTTTCTCTCTCTCTCTCTCTGTCTATGTCTTTCTCTCTCTCTCTCTCTCTCTCTCTCTCTCTCTCTCTCTCTCGATTTACATACCCAAAGACCTTTATCAACTTTAAACAAACGTCAACACACGCAAGCACACATACATAGGCCTAAGCGCATAAAAAAAAAGACGCAAAATGACATACACAGAGTTAGTGGATCACAATCAGCACACACTCTATCCATACCCTTTATCACAGACATACAGACACACTTGCACGCAGTTGCACGCGCACTCACGCGCTTGCACACGTGCACACACTCACAAACACATATATATACACTCATTCAAACACACACACACACACACAAACACACACACACACACACATTACACACGCGCACGCACAAAAAAAAACCCTATGTTCTAATAAAATACAACTACAGTGACCGAAAAGTGCCGGCAATTTAATTAAGCAAAAACCATCACTGCATAACGCCAAGATATCATTCCTTCCACTAACACACACACACACACACACACACACACACACACACACACACACACACCACTAATAAAAGACTTTTCCAACATATCAGCTCGAGTCACCGTGAAGTGACTGCAGTTAACCAGATCCATCAGTGCAACAATGCCACAGAGTTCCCCAGAGCAGAAATTACAGCCAGGCCAGGCAAGCCCCCACTAGACCTACCAGCTAAGGTTTGATCGATAAACTAAACCTCCTCAAAGAAAAGCCCCACTGCGCAGGCGCAAGGCAATCGATCGCTACCGAACCTGTGATGCTATGTCTGGAGCCTCGCAGATCGAAATGTGACGAAAGCAGCAGCGCCAAACATAGCTCAGCCAACGATCGCTCATAGGCTATATGTCTAGATCTAGATCTATTCCTCTCTCAAGCCGTTAGCTCCTAGCTTGTGCTTCCGCAGCGAAAACATCTAGGTGTGAACATTTCATTTTCGCCTCAGCAGGCAAATTTTCAGTGCTGCGAAAATCCACAGCAAAATCGCTTCGACGCCTTCGCAGTTTCGTTTGCAGTATGTAAAGCGTAAACTTGCCAGGAAAGCTGAGCAGAAACTGACACTGTGTAACGATGTAGCCGAACGGGTGAGAAACGAGGTACTGATACAAGCGTGTTCGCCAAAGCGGAAGCAGACATTTGGACGCCGGCGTATTCAAAGCAGACGACACCGGCGTACTCAAAGAAGCGAGACACGTTCCTTGGTGAAATCTTTGGCGGAGCAGGGTAAGATTGATACTCATTCTTAGGATTAGCTGAATCCTTGTCGTCTGAATTAATAGAGTATATAGAGCAATATCTAGTCTGTGCATGATGAAGTTGATCTCGATTTATTTTCTTTGCCAGTCCCAGACTCATAAATCAGTCATGTTTTGCGAAGTAGAAGTCTTCATGTTTGTTCTTTCTTCATGCTAGGACTATGAATGGTTTTGTTGTTGTTTTTTTCTGGAAATTTGAGAGAGAGAGAGAGAGAGAGTGTGTGTGTGTGTGTGTGTGTGTGTGTGTGTGTGTGTGTGTGTGTGTCTATATTTGTCTTGTGTCTGTGGGTGTGACCTGATGTGTTTGTGACTCCAGCGTGGGTGTGTGCATATAATTGTAGCCTACCGTTTCAAGCATAGTCCTTCCCTAGTTTATGCATGACTGTAGTTCTACTCAAGAAGTGGAATTATGCACCAAATCTCTCTGTCTCTCTGTCTCTCTCTCTCTCTCTCTTTCTCTCTCTCTCTGTCTCTCTGTCTCTCTGTCTCTGTCTCTCTCTCGCTCTCTCTCTCTCTTCCAAATAGAATTAACTTTTTGTTGGAATTTTTGTGTCTCTTCTGTGAATGATTTGACCGTAATGACGCCCTCTACTGTGTAGGGTTTGTAACACCCAATCCCCTCTGTAGAGTTCTCAGAGGAATAACTATTCATTTCTGAGTATTTTCTTCAGAATAAGCATGGGTCTGTGCCCTTTAGGCCTACTTCTGTAGCGTAGGGGTGACATATAGACACGGTGACATATAGACACGGTGACATATAAAGCTGACCCCTGTGGACATGATTTTGACATTTGCCGTGGTTATTTTGGATTCTGTTCTGGAAAATTCCTTTGTTAAGCAGTTTTGTTGGGAAGACATCCTGGGAAAACATACATTTAGTTTAGCCCAGACGAGAAAAAAAAATGCCACACGGATCAGCTTCACATGTTGCCTTGTCTTGTGACAGTGTAAGTGTGTCATCTCTTAGATTCCAGAGATAAAGGGCACAGACCTAGGGTTGCTCTAAAAATGTTCAGAACTGAAAACTTGTGATTCCATTTTATAACCCTGTAGAGTTGATTGGGAGCTACAGAACCACACGGTAGAGAGCATCTGTTGATTTCAAATAATTCACAGAAGTATTACGGATACAATTATCAGCCACAAAAAGTTATTTCTACATTGGAGATAAAGCTTAGTCTTAGAAAATGATGCAGTTTAACGAATTTGTCGTAGCAATTTCTGCGTTGAAATAATGGATATAAACCTACGCTTAGTCTTAAAAAAATGTTATAGATTTATCCTAGCAATTTCTACATTGGAGATAAAGGATACACAGATCTATGCTTAGTCTGAAAAAATGTTATAGATCTATCCTAGCAGTTTCTACATTGGAGATAAAGGATACAAAGTTATGGTTAGTCTTAAGAAAATATTATAGTTCACTGAATTTGACCTAGTGACCAAATACATTTCAAACAAGTCACTGACATTGTCACTGGGTTAAAGTAAAGTTAACAGCCCCTCAAGAAACGTACAGTGATGTTTGCTAGTTGAATGATGTTTCCTGTTTCCATCAATATCAGTCAGTACGCCCATCACAACCAACTATGTAAGGATTCTTGTGACTCTCTCTCTCTCTCTCTCTCTCTCTCCTCTCTCTCTCTCTCTCTCTCTCTCTCTCTCTCTCTCTCTCTCTCTCTCTCTCCTCCCTCCCCACTACCCCCCACCCTTTGTCGTTTAAAAGCCATAAACATTTTTATGCTAAACGGTAAATTTCAGGGGTGTTTTCTCATTTAGGTATTTTTTTTAAGTTCGTGGGGTGCATTTTCCACTCGAATATGTGTGTAAGACCAGGATGTGTGTGTGTGTGTGTGTATATGTGTGTGTGTGTGTGTGTGTGTGTGTGTGTGTGTGTGTGTGTGGTGTGTGTGTGTGTGTATATATATGTGAACTATGCTGTTTTTTTTGTTGTTGTTTTTTTTTATCCGCCAATAAGGCAGTAATACTCCATTTTGAGAGGTGGAGGGCAGTATACAGGTTTGTTTGTTTGTATGTGTGTTTGTTTGTGTGTGTGTTTGTTAGTGTGTTTGTTTGTTACTTAGCGGCATCAACACAGCGGCATAGTTCCTACTGCATAGTCTCCAGGGAATGAAGGAGGACAATCTTTTCAGGTATGCTTTTATTCAAAGAAGTGCACTAAATGCTCACTGTGAATATTTTGGTTCTACATGTGTTTTTTATGAATAGCCTCCATGTTTTGCAGCTGGTTGAAGGTTCTTTGACAGAGATGTTTTGGGCTTTTCAAACATACGCACACACGCACACACACACACACACACACACACACACACACACACACACACACACACACACACACACACACACACACACAGATAGACACGCACGTAACACACACACACACACACACACACAACATACACACACAGATAGACACGCAGGCACACACACACACAAATACACACACACACACACTCACACACACAAACACACACACACACATACACACACACACACACATATGTGTATATAAATATATATATATATATATAATACATATGTACAGTATATATGTATATATACAGCGAGTCTCTTCCAGAAACATCACAGCTTGACCGTAGAAAAACAAACAAACAAACAAACAACCCTCATTGTGCATTGACAAGTCTGATTGATAGTGCCTGTGACATTGTCGGTCCCGAGGCACAGATAGGAAGAGACTAAACAACTACGATTTTTGCATGTTATCAACGTTGTAAGTCGGTCCGATTTTGTTAAGAGGCATGAGAGGTGTAGCATAAACCATAAATGAGACACCAGAGACATTGAAATATAACTATGCACTTCTAGGCGTTTCTTCAATTACGCAAGCGGCTCTGGAGGATTTGAGCCACATAGATTGTTTCTGACCTTTACCCAGACTGGGACTGGGGCTTAACCCTTTGACTCCCGCACCCTGTTCTCCAACTGCAAACATTTAACCCTTTGACTCCTTCACCTTATCCACCAGCTTCCTGCATATATGGTGATGGTGCCAAAGGGCTAAGAATTTTGCTTTGCTGGCATGGTTGACAATGCAGGATGCTGGTGGACAGGATGCCAGAGTCAAAGGGTTATTTGCAGAAGCGTTGTCCTGCTGATGACGATTACTGTTGCATGATTATGACTCACCTGTTGCTACCTGCTGATGAATTCCTGTTGCTGTGGGCAAGCTCAGAAGATGATCGTAGCCTAGGCAACACCTGGTTCATTTCCAGAATTTTCGTCTTGTAAGTTTCTCTCAAACTTGCTCGTGCAGTAGTAAGACTTTTACACCAGCTCGAAGAGTTTTCTCTATAAGAATTTTGATCGGTCGAAAATTTCTGAACCACACTCACAGGGAAGGGAGAGGTGTGAGAGATTTGCATTTCCCTTGCCGTCTTGGTGCCGTGGTTAGTACAACGGTCTTAGGACTGAGATGTCATCATCATCATCATCATCAAGTGCCTTGTCTCTCTCTGTCTCTTTGTCTCTGTCTCTTTGTCTCTGTCTCTCTCTCTCTCTCTCTCTCTCTCTCTCTCTCTCTCTCTCTCTCTCTCTCTCTCTCTCTCTCTCTCCTCTCCCCTCTCTCTGTCTGTCTGTCTCTCTCTCTCTCTCCCACCCCACCCTCCTTCTTCTGTCTCTTTGTCGCTCTCTTCGTCGTCCTCTCTGTCTCTCTGTCTCTTCTCTCTCTGTCTGTGTCTGTCCCCTTCTGTCTCTCTCTGTCTTGTTGTGTGTGTGTGTCTGTCTCTCTCTCTCCTTCTCTCCCCTCTGTCTCTCTCTCTCTCGTCTCTCTGTCTCTCTGTCTCTCTCTCTCCTACCCACCCTCTCTCTGTCTGTCTCTCTGTCTCTCTCTGTCGGTCTCTGTCCTCTGCTCTTCTGCTTCTTCTGTCTCTCTCTTCTCTGTCTGTCTGTCTCCCTCTCTCTCTCCCTCTCTCTCTCTCTCCCTCCTCTCCTCTCTCTCTCTCCTCTCATCTCTCTCTCTCTCCCATGTCTCTCGATCCGACTGACTGATCTTAAGACAGGGGACTAAAGATATCTCGTTCAGAACATCAGACTTGGGCATAATCGCAGGAAGTGTGTTGGTAGTCATGGTTTCCACACAATGCAACCGGAAGACTACCCCCATCCCATCCCCAACCCTCCATCCCCAACCCCCCCCCCCCCCCCAAAAAAAAAAGGAAGAAGAAGAAAGAAAAAAAAATCCCGGTTCGGCCGACTTTTGCAAGATTTACTTTAGCTGCGTGTATTTTCGTTCCGTCTATGTATATAGGTTTATAGGTCACTTTGCTGGTTTCCCGCTCCACCCGCCTCTCCTTCCCCCTCCCCCTCCCCTTCCCTGTCCTCCCTGGCATAATGGAGCCTATTCACTATTGACCAGAAACATGTAATTTCTTGACAGGACTTACTATTGTTGTACCGAAAGCGCCGTTTCCCTGATCTTAGAGCGTTTCTTCGTTGAGTTCTCAGAGTAAGTTTTCCCATATGCTAAATGTTCATATTTATATTCATATTCATATTCATATTCGTTTCTTTTGTCACAGTGGATTTACCATGTGAAAATCGGGCTGCTCTCCCCTTTGAGAGCGCGTCGCTGCAGTGCAACGCCACCATTTTTTTTAACCAAGACTTTAGAAAGGCCAGAAGGTTAATTGGTCTTCAAGGGGAGGGACCTGGGAAATCAACCTGTCTCTTCAATGTTTTATATCAGGGCAGCCCGGCAAAAGCCCTGCTCTTCACGATTTCCAACTGGTGTGGGTTCTTTAGCGTGTGCAGGCCAGATGGCACACGACTCTTTTTGTTGCTGTTGTTGTTGGTTTTTGTTGTTGTTTTTTTTCCCTTCCGAAGAATTAGGCGTTCAGTTTGATTTTCCGTTCAAATGGAGGAGAAAAGTCGAAGCCTCAACGGGAAACGAACCCTGGATCCTCGAGTTTAGTTATTGGCAGGTGAACGTCAGAACCATTCTGCCAGTGTTCTCCGTGTTATGCACATGTGATTGAATCGTCTGCGTATGGCTTGAACACTTGAACTTCTTCTTATTCTTCTTTTATTCGTCCATTTGCACATGATCAGGGGTATGGCCGGGAGAAAGAATTGTCGGTCAGCGGAGAGCTGGAAGACCTAAAGTGGAAAGTTACTGCGTGATGTCAAGGTCTCTCTCACGCCATCGATTCAGAATCGATTTTCAAAAGGATTGAGTTTGACTTCTCACTCTGTGTGTGTGATACTATGGATTTTTCTGTTGCTCGACTTCATCAGTGAAGAAATGCTGTGAGATGGATGATGTCAAGATTTAATGAGTCTGTGCTTAACATCATGAAATGGCATGTGAGTAAATGATCTATTCTTTAACACCTCACCTCATCTCTCTCTCCCTCGCCAGGATCGGCAGTAGGAGCCACGCTCGACGTTACAAGTCTTCTCCAGGTCAAACGACTGAGACATCTGTG
>JAPXFY010000012.1:24228180-24283180 GCA_030674185.1 Monoplex corrugatus
TCGTATTTCCGAAAAGTCGAGATCTTACTTGAAGCAATCTTTATTATAAATATTGAATTATACATCTCTCTATTAGTAATTCCATCAATGCAAATCACAAACCCATCCCTATGGAAAGAAGTACCAATGTTATTGACGTGACTGAACAGTATTTCCCCCAAGGGCAAGTCTTTTGGTTCAGTGTGGACGTGCATTGGAGGTAGTCATTCAGGGAAGGATTAGGACTGATAATGAGGATAAACCGACACAGCTGTCACAGTGTTGTCGACCATTGCATAGGAAATACAATGAGAATTATTCGAGGGATTGGTGGTTTTTCTCCCTTTCTCCAGAGAAGAAAACCCTGTAGGAAGGAATATGGTCAATTGTTCATTTCCACAGGCAAAAAAAATAGGAATTTCTCCGGAGGAAAAGTCTAATATCACCGCAAAAATGGCATGCTTATGTCTTCTTCTTTTGTCAGGCCGTCACATCTGGTGATGAATGTGTCCGAATTTTCGTGTGACAGAATTTTAACACCTTGGTCGGAAATGTGGAACATCTTGGTCAAAATATATGACCACTTTGGTGAAATTATTATGATTATTATCAGTAGTAGCAGTGGTACTTGGCTATTTGCGATCACTTGTTAAACTGGACCTGCGGCGCATATTGGTTAAAATTGATCCCTAAACATCCGAGAAATCTTTGTAGACACATTGTTCTTCACACACCACACACACACACACACACACACAACACACACACACACACACACACACACACACACACACACACACACACACACACACACACACAACACAACACACACACACACACACACACACACACACACACATACACACCACACACACACACACACACACTACACATACTCAAACACACACACACACACACTCAACACACACACACACACACACACACACACACACACACACACACACACACACACACACACACACACACACAGAGTGAGATAGATTTGTTTTTCGTCCCTTCATCTCCTTCCGAAGGACTAGACGTTAAGTTTGATTTTCCGGTCAAATTGAGGAGAAAAGTCGAGGCCTCAACAGGGAACGAACACTGGAGCCGTCTGAACATTCTGCCGCTCTTCTGTAATAACAACAACAACACTACTACTACTACTACTACTACTACTACTACTACTACTACTACTACTACTACTACTACACTACTACTACTACTACTACTACTACTGATGATGATGATGATAATGATAATGATAACATTGATAATGTTAATAATAATGTAATCAGTATAACTGTAATAAAAAGAATATAACTGAAGCTGCTACAGAGCTTCATATTGCAGATCCAATGTGTTCCCCACTTGGCTATTGCACCCCTCTTTTTAATTAGATTTTTGTACTCTAAGCTATGTAAAAAGTCTGCCAAAGGAAACTGGTGCGACAGAGGACACGGAATGCAAAACTGAGTGTTCGTTTTCTACCGCTAAGGACTCAAAACTTTTCATCGAAAATGACTTTTACACTAGTTACTCAAAAACGTTGCCATAGACGGGGAAGGAGAATGGTCGGAGGGGATGCAGAAGGAGACATGGTGGTGACGATCGATGATATTGGGGAAAGGGGAGAGAGGAGGATCCCGACCTGACCTGTACGTCTCTGTCTTTGGCTTGTCCTGCAGGCTTGCTGGAACCGGCAGAAGAGGTGCTGCGTGTGTCGGTGTCACATTTGTGTGTGTGTGTGTGTGTGTGTGTGTGTGTGTGTGTGTGTGTGTGTGTGTGTGCGTGCGTGCGTGCGTGTGTGTGTGTGTGTGTGTGTGTGTGTGTGTGTGTGTGACAGGAGGGGGGGGGAACGAACTGTGATCCGGACCTCTGTGTGTGTGTCTGTGCGTGTGTGTGGCTCAAGCCTCAGGCAAAGACGCTGCTTGGTGGTAGAGTGTTCAATTTCTTTTTTACCGGACAACTACGTGGGTTAAGAATTATACACTGCACACTCTGGAGACTAAAGCTGTGATCATGTTGTGTTTTGTGCGTCTGATGCATAGAAAATCTGCTTCATTCAGTGTAGACGTCTTAAATTCAGTCCCAGTTCGCGACATAAAAACTGACCCGTTCGCTGCCCATCGTTCATGCGCCGATCATTCTGGTGTTTCATAGGTCCTGCGCGTAGGGTTTTTTGCACTGGCTTAAGGAACCTGCCAGATAATTACAAGCGGACTTGGGTGTAGTGCATATGGAATTGTCTGAGAGTAATGAACCCTTCTCGTATAATCTGTAAACTCGTATAGAGTGTTGAACTAAGTACAATACTGTTTTTATTGGCCAGCTGCTGAAAACCATACGTTTTGCTGGCTTAATGTAAATGTGACCAACGACTTTGCAAGCATTTTTGCTGTGATCAAACTTGTTGCACGGTTACCTGAAGCTGCCATAGCTTTTGTACCAGTTTTGACTGAAGCTGTGATTGAGCTTGTACCAATTTGACTGAAGCTGTGATTGAACTTGTGCCAGTGTGACTGAAGCTGTGATTGAGCTTGTGCCAGTTTTGACTGAAGCTGTGATTGAGCTTGTGCCAGTGTGACTGAAGCTGTGATTGAGCTTTGTGCCAGTGTGACTGAAGCTTTGATTGAGCTTGTACCAATTTGACTGAAACTGTGATAGAGTTTGTACCAATTTGACTGAAACTGTGATAGAGTTTGTATCCGTTTGACTGAAGCTGTGCTTGAGTTTGTACCAGTTTGACTGAAGCTGTGCTTGAGCTTGTACCAATTTGACTGAAACTGTGATAGAGCTTTATCGGTTTGACTGAAGCTGTGCTTGAGCTTGGACCAGTTTGACTGAAACTGTGATAGAGCTTTACCAGTTTGACTGAAGCTGTGCTTGAGCTTGTACCAGTTTGACTGAAAGCTGTCATTGATCTTGTACCTGTGTGGCAGAAGCTGTGACTGAGCTTGTACCAGTCTGACTGAAGCTGTGATCGGCTTGTGCCAATGTCACTGAAGTTGTAAAGGCTTGTGCTAAAGTGACTGACGCTGTAAGGGCTTGTGCCAAAGTGACTGAAGTTGTTAAGGCTTGTGCCAAAGTGACTGAAGTTGTAAAGGCTTGTGCCAAAGTGACTGAAGTTGTTAAGGCTCGTGTCAAAGTGACTAAAGTTGTTAAGGCCTCGAGTGACTGAAGTTTAAGGTTGTGCATGGACTGAAGTTGTAAAGGTTTGTGCCAAAGTGACTGAAGTCATAAAGGTTTGTGCCAAAGTGACTGAAGTTGTAAAGGTTTGTGCCAAAGTGGCTGAAGTTGTAAAGGTTTGTGCCAAAGTGACTGAAGTTGTAAAGGTTTGTGCCAAAGTGACTGACGTTGTAAAGGCTTGTGCCAAAGTGACTGACGTTGTAAAGGCTTGTGCCAAAGTGACTGAAGTTGTAAAGGTTTATGCCAAAGTAACTGACGCTGTGACCAAACCTCGGGAAAGACCGTTGCCTTCCCTGTCTTTTGGTCTGGCGTCTGTCCTCGTCTTTGCTGTTGTGGGCACACGTCTTACTGCACTGACACTGCTGTGTCTTTGTTGTCTCTCTCACAGCTGGCTACGATTGCGTGACTGATCACTTTCTCTTGTTGTGGGCCGTGGAGGAGTGGTTGGTAAGCACTGAGCTGAATCGTCTGGTTGATGCTGCTGTTGTTGTTGTTGTTGTGGTGGTGGTGGTGTGTGTGTGTGTGTGTATGCGTGTGTGTGTGTGTCGGGGGTGAGAGTTGGAGATGCGAGGTGTGACGGAGTGAACATATGTTGTGTGTGTGTGTTTGTTTGAAATGCAAAAATTCAGTAATCGATAATGAACTATTTCCCTTACCTTCATAAATTTACGTATGATTGTCATTTCAATCTTTTGTACAGGTTGACGGTCAAACAACTTTGCTTTTTGATTAGTCTATAGCCTCTCCCTCTCTCACCCTCCTTCTCTCTCTCTCTCTCTCTCTCTCTCTCTCTCTCTCTCTCTCTCTCTCCTCTCTCTCTCTCTCTCTCCTTCTCTCTGTCTCCCTCTCTCTCTGTCTCTCCCTCTCTCTCGTTGAATTCTTTCCTTTATGGCTCATTTGTATGTTATTTATGGTGTAACTAGATGAGTAATATTACGAGGTTTCAAACATATGGTTAAACATAGTCCTTTATTTTCATACCTCTTCGTATGGGGCAATGCCTTAATGAATCATTCATCTGAAGTCTGAAGTCTCTAAGTCTCTGTCTCTGTCTCTGTCTCTCTTTCTCTCTCTCTTTTTCTCTGTGTCTTCTCTCTCTCTCTCTCTCTCTCTCTCTCTCTCTCTCTCTCTCTCTCTCCCTCTCTCCCTCCCTCCCTCTCTCCCCCCTCTCTTGACACGTACATTTACTCAAGTCAAAAATAACAGTTATTAGGAACGGTGTTTTTTTTTAGGTGAAAAAATGGGGTTTAAACGGTAACGAATAGAAAGCGGTAAACTCCTGTAAGTACTGGGACCTCACATTTTCAACCAGACATAACTTTGTGACGGCAGTGGGGAAGGCAGAAGTTAGAGATAAGAGAAGTACTAACGAGTACTTAAATTCACTGAGGAAGATTAAATGTAATTCGCCCGTTTTTGTGTATGTTTTAGTGTCCTTAGTTATGTTTGTATTTGTATTCAGGTTTCTTTTTTAAAATGCCAAATGTAATGTATTGGACGGAGTGGTCAATCGCCAGGGGCATCTCCTTAAATTATGTGCGCAAATGCATTGATATGTGTACTTCATTTTCTTTTCCTCTTTTTTTTTTTCTTTGGCCGTTTAAGTTTTGTGTATGTTTTGAAACAGTTATAGCCCTGATATGGCTCTACGCAGTCGGTTGGGCTTTAAACAGAAATAACAATTCGCCTGTCATAACTGTTTGACTCATACATAGGTAATCCCATCACAACTATCACTGCTGAAATATGGGGTTTTGAGGTACGCTATCTGCTTAAGCAAGTGCCGTACACCTCAAGCAAAAAGGGGATTTTTGCACCCAACTTCATGAGAAATAAAACAGCAAATGATACGGGATATGGAGTGTGAGGACGTTTTTCCTTTGTGCTTGTACAGTTTTTACTGGCCATGCATGGAAAAGGTTATGTACTGTGATGTAAAACTTAAAATATTTTATATGATAATTGTTTTGAAGAAGGATGTATTCTATTTATATGATAATTGTAATATTTCGTATGATAATTGTTTTCAGGACGTGCGTATTTTATATTATAATTGTTTTAAAGAGGTGTGGCTCTTTGGATGCGGCAATGCAAAAAAGATTTGCTGAAGAACTGAAAGAAAGGTTGCGCCGTAGTTTCGGACATAATTGGCGTAACCACTTGGACTCTAATCCACTGTTTACTTTGTATGTTCCGAGTCTCTCTCTCTCTCTCTCTCTCTCTCTCTCTCTCTCTCTCTCTCTCTCTCTCTCTCTCTCTCTCTCTCTCTCTCTCTCTCTCTCTCTCTCTCTCTCTCTCTCTCCTCTCTCTCTCTCCCTGTCTCTCTCTCTCTTCTTCTTTACCTCTCTTCTTCCCTGTCTCCCTCTTCATACCTCTCGTTCTCAATAGCACTAATATTCCAGGTTTCTATTCTGTTAATTCTTTATACTAAAGCAGTCCATTGTATATTCTTCATAGATATTGTATTTGTATTAGTTTAAGCCATCTATGGTTTAGGGTAAAAAACAACAACAAAGCATTAATGTGCTTATGCCATTATCCTCGAAAACAATATGTTTTTGTTCTTGTTCATGTTCTTTTCCAAAACGTCACACTTATACCAACAATGTGATCACTAACATCTATTAGTATCGAACGGAGAGGACCCTGTGTCAGACTGGTGGTAATTCAGTACAGTTCTTTCATGCCTGTTTATCACATGGTAACTGAGTTTACCTTTCTCCCTTCAGGTTTTTACTTTGCTTAATAAACTAAGGATTCGCTGCGATCGATGGTCGAACGAAAACCACTCTCTCAACCTGGAGTCTATGCTGTAGGCTACATCTCTTGCACTGGCGATGACTGAATTTACATTTTCCCGAGGTTTGCAATCTACTTAAGGAGAATTCACTTTGCATTACTTTAGTTACTTCGGTTGTCGCCCAGCTGACCACCTGCGACCTTCAGAGGGGGTGGGGTTTGGGAGGTGGGCTGGAGGTTCAAACACCCATCAGTTCATATTGTTCAGGTTTTATCGGTCTTAATCGGCTCAGGCCAGAATTGAACATGCTGTGGTTGCTGTGAGAAGACTGGGATCACACAGTCTGGTTTCATCCACGTCACAGATGCTCTCATAAGAGTGTTGCTTGGATGTCCTGACTATCCCCGAAGGTATCTGTTTCTGTCTTGCCTGATTGACGCCTGGTTGTATTATGAAAGTAAAAGTAGATTATTGTCCTGTCATGCAGTGTCAATCCGAAATGGAACTCTATGGTATTATCAGTATCATCTCCCGTGGGGATGCCGGGGGCTCTTTCAGTACAAATAGTATTCCCACCCTCTGGAAATTCTGTGCTAGAAATTTCCTCTTTTTTGTGTCACTCTCTTTGTTTCTGCCTTGTTCCTTTGCTTTCTGTCATTTCTTCCTATCATTTTCTGCCTTGCTGGTTTATTCACCTGTATGTGTTTGACAAAGTCTTACGTACTTTTTTTTTTCTTAGGATGGATAACTGGGAGCATGTATTAAGTGCATTTTTGGCTCTACGGAGGTGGGATATGCAGAAGCAATTTCAGGAAAATTATGCCTGTTTTTATATGTGTTTTGGTGTCTTTAGGTATGCTTAAATTTGTATTCAGGTGTGTTTGTGTGGTTTCGTTGTTGTTGTTGTTGCTTTTGTCTTTTGTTTTTTTTTGTTTCAGTCCCCTGTGCAGTAGATTGGACGGAGTGGTCAACGCCGGGGGCATGTCCTTGATTATGTGCGCGAATGCATTGATATATGTGCATGCATTGATCTGTGCACTAAAGTTTCTCTCTTTTTTTCCCTTTTGAAATGTTTTGAAGCAGTTGTAGCCCTGATATGGCTTGATGCAGTCGGCTGGGCTTTAGACAGCAACAGCAAGCATCATCTCCATTCTTAAGCGCCGTCTTAATATTGTGAAAAATTTTCCCATGTTATGTGGCCCTTCATGCCTGCCCTAATGTTATGGTGACCTCAGTTTCGGTGAGCTTAGGTTTGTGTGCAGGAGAGGTCAGGAGAGTAGTGCGGGGACAGTGGCATAGAAGCGGTTCAAAGATAAGGTAACATAATCAAAAATCATTTGATTTTTGCTTTATTTAATTTTGTCAGAGTACTGACTATACTACCTGTGGCCATTTCAGGTCTGTGGAAACGTCTCCAAATCAAACGTTCAGGTCTTCTTTGGTCTGCGTCTCACCTTAAACCCAGAAATCCTTTTGTTGTTATTCCTGATGAGTCAGCTAGTGAGGTCGCATGTTGGCCTGATGATGAATGTGATGGTGGACCGTTGTTGTCCTTACCATTCCTCTCATTTTGCTGTTTCTGATCATGTGGCGTCTGGTCTTGTTGACAGCCCTCCTCGAACAACGCTTCTCGATGCTTCTTGTGTTCCAGGGGCTTGTCAGAGTGGTGATGAACATGGAACTGATAAGCGTGGCTCTTGTTTCAAAAGCAATATTGGAATGTTTCAGGACTGGGGCATGCTGACAACAGACATTGTTTGCTTTCCGAACTATGTTTGTCAGATAGTATGTCAGATGTTTGGTTGCCACACAGGGTAGGGATAGAGCTCCCACTTTCCAGTCTGACTTCACAGATTTAGGTGCACCTCGAGAAATAGTATCTGCCTGCAGCCATCCATCCACCCAAATGTAAATGTTTCTTGATTCTGTTCGGGGTTTGAGAAGGAAAAGCAACGAATTAAGATTGAAGTCTCCACCACCAGTCCTTGAAATAAGAGGAGAGAAGCACAGCCCCATAAAAGCTGAGGCCTCTACCCTGCTCACCCCTCGCCCCCAGTGTTATGGGACAGCTTCTAGGTTTCAGGCGTTCCAGTTTTTGTCAGATGCGTGTGTGCGCGTTGTCTTGCCCACACCGTGCAGTATACTCGCCTTATCGGTATGGAAGCAAGTGTTTTCCATCCCACACATCCCGTCTTACAACTCCTTGCCAGGAGCCCTTACCACTGGCAATCGGGACTGTTACATGTATCTCATCACTGGCACCAGTGGTCAGCCAGCGCGAATAGCCATGCAAAAATTAACACATACCACTTTATATCACAAGCTTATTCATATAGAATGAATTTGAAAAAAGAGATTTTCTTTAATGCACATTAAATCGAAATAAGACTGTCTGCCGAAATGATGAAATGACTTTGAATAATTTGTTGGGAGTGCAAAAAGATGTATCACCATTCGCTGTAAAATCAGACGAAACAAAGGAAGTTCGGGATACGCAGGCCAAATTGTACCAAGGAATTTTAAATAAGTGTATTTCTAACTTAATCGTGACCTTTTAATTTACATTATGTACACATTTATAATCTTCCGAAGTAATAGGTTGAAACCTTAAGCTTTAGACTTCGTAAGTATTGTTTACCGACAGGGCTGAATATACAGACAGGCCGTTAACAAATGTCCGTACATGCATCTCAGAAACTATTGCTCGGAATGAGATGGGGAGGGGGAGCGGAGAGAATCGAAATGCTGTATCCCACACTGCAAGTGAAATTGGTGTATGAGCTGTACTTGATGTGCGGGATTCCGCATCATCTAGCGACGTACCGAATACTATCAATGTGTATGCTGTCATGGGGCAACCGAAGTTCAAGGCTCAGAGTGTTTAACCCTTTGACCCAGGTAAGACCTGAAGATCTGACCAGCTCATGGGTTTATGTGCAGGCTCAAGGCTTGTGCCATGATCATTCTGGGTCTTCTCCATCACATGGCACCTGTGACCTTAGTGCATATGGAATTCATTCCGAGTGCGGAGACGTCATCTTGAGAAATTGAAACTGAAACTGAAATTGACCCTTTGTTGAGGTATGGAGGGTAACAAAACCATCAATAACATAACTAAACAAAACAAATCAAATATTGCTAAAGAAAGGCATATAAAGGAGGAGTTTAGACAATTTCCCCCATGTTAATATATTTTGCTTAATTCAATAAAGCAGACATTCATCCACCATTTCATGAGATAACAATATAAAAGCATAAATTTTACAAAATATTTAGACAAATGCTGTTTACGACATTCAGGGTATTTTGTACATTCAAAAATAAAATGGAGCTCGTTTCCAAGTGGATTCATGTCACATGTTTTTTTCATGTTCTATCTTACTTTTAATTCCTGTGTGTCTATATAGCAGCACCAGGCAGACAACTAGACATTAAGTATTTATTCATTTATTTATTTATTCATTCATTTATTTATTTATTTATTTATTTAATCATACCTTTAATTATTTAAATGGCACAACTTTGAGACAGAGTGGTAAATTGAAGTATCTGGGAACGGTCATCTCACCAGACGGCAGATGCACGTCAGAAATAGCCAGCAGAATCGGCCAAGCCAAAACAGCATTCAAGAAGATGAAAAGCGTTCTTACCAACAAATGCCTATCAATTAACATCAGGAAGAGAGTTCTTGAATTTTACATAGAACCGATACTGTTGTACGGTTTTCAGGTGTGGACAGTCGACACGCAAAGTCAGAACAAAATAGAGGCAGCTGAAATGTTGTGTCTAAGAAGAATGTTGAGAATTCCATGGACAGCAAAGAAAACAAACGAGACAGTCTTGAAGGAGGCAGACACAAGAAGATCATTGATAAAGATGATTTGGAAAAGACAGGCAACATTTATAGGCTATTTTATGAGGAAAAGGGAATTAGAGCACCTGGTCACAGCAGGAAAGCTGGAGGAAAATGAACACCAGTTAGACCAAGGGAGAAAATATTGGACGGACTTGCAGTCTGGCTGAGGACAGAGAGGGTGGGAGATGTACTTGCAGCGACAAGGGACGGATTCGTATGGAGGGACGTGATCGCCAACGCCATGCGGCAGGGCACATGATGATGATGATGATTTAATTATATCGCCACAATAGATTTCTCATGTCAAATTTGGGCTGCTTTCCCTTGGGAGAGTGTGTTGCGCAATATAATCCCACTTATTTTTGTCTTTGGTGTTGCTGCTGCTGGGTTTTGTTTGTTTGTTTGTTTGTTTGTTTGTTTGTTGTACAAGTGTATGTCTGTTTACCATATGAGAGTGGATTTTCGCCGGGGACGAAACTTTTCCTGTAGGATCTTCAGCGTTCGTTGCGTTTGCACTGCAGACAGGACTTGGGTTTATCATCTCATTCGAAAGACTAATACTTGGAACACCACTTACGTTCCAGTGGAGAGGGGGAAAAACATCCCTGTCCTATCCATAATTCGAACCTGTGTTCCTCAAGTCGTAAGCAGGATGTTTAAATAAACCATTAGGCCACACACTCCACAGTTTCCATCACACCGTTCCGCCTGTAAGCAGGCCGCCATCGCCATTACCAAAGACGTGTAAAGGTTTTCTACGGCCACTCACCCTCCGACTGTCTGGAAAATTTATGGCCCCTTAACACTTCATGAGAACTGTTTGAATGAGGAAAAACTGACTCTGCTGGTTGGTGATGTGTTTTCCCCTGTGGTCTTACTTTTCCGAACCAACAGAAAACAGACAGCACAGTCCTCTAGCATGGCAAAATCGTTAACTTGTATATATATCCATTCTCACTTTGTGACCATCTGTAACATCAGGGTAGTTTATCCATACTTCTTTTAATCTAAACATGTTTAGGTTGTGATAATAACATCTGTTTAAATCGATGTTTTGGACTGAATAGTTGCTTTATTTTGGCTTTGAAACAACAACTGTCTTATTCCAAGTTGCATCGTCAATAACTATCTCTCACTCCTTGCTTGCAACTCTACAACACACCAACAATTTCAGCATTATTCACTATAATCACAGTATGTCATTCAAACCATTTTATGTTTTCCTTAACCCTGCCACTGTCTGCAGCTGCACAATGTACAGACATTGTCAACATTATGCACTATAATTAAACTGTGCCAATCAAATCTTTTTCGTTATCCTTTACCTCATTTCAAAAAAAAAAAAAAGACTATATCCAAAGGAAAAATTATTACATTAGTTTATAACTGAAGCTTTGGAAATTTGAAGATGAAATGGAAATATTCTATTCCTGTAATGAAACTTCTTTCCAACTGTTAGTTATTCTAATCATTATATTAGTTTAGAACGAAAACTTTGGAAATATGAAAATAAAATGGAAATATTCTATTCTTGTGATGAAATATTCTTTCCAACTTTTAGTTACTATCTGCCTTTTTCATCTGATAAAAACAGGTCTTTACTGGCCAGCCAGGCTACTCCGTTAGGCCATCGAAGTTTTTTTAGACTGACAAATATAGCTCGAGTTGCCAGTAAGAAAAAAGAAAAGAAAATAGAAAAACACTGAACACAAGTTCGCCAAGAATACACCCCATGAAAAGTACAATTTAAGATACACACCACAATGTCAAAATACGCTAAAACTTCCCTCCATTACAGAATAAAAGGGTTAACCCAAGCCTAAAGCTGGATATTAGGGTGAGGAAAAAAGGGTCAACCCGATCAGAAAGATGGAGGATACGATGAGGGAAAGAATGTGTTAACTCAAACAGAAGACTGGAGGTTAGGGTGTGAGAGATGGAAAGGGTTAACCCAAGCAAAAAGTTGGCGGAAAGGGTGAGAGATGGAAAGTATTAACCCAAACAGAAAACTGGTGGGTAGGTTAAGGGGATGGAAAGTGTTAACCTAGCACAAAGCTGGTGGATGAGTGTAAGGGTTATTCTGAGCAGAAAGCTGGAAGACAGGGTGAGTGAGTGACAGGGTTATTACAGAAAGCTGGATAGAATGAGAGGCTGAAAGGATAACCCAGCAGAAAGCTGGTAAATAGGGCGAGGGAGACAAAGTGTTAGTCTATGTCTTTGCCCACAATCGATTATAACTGGCATCTTTCATAACAAAATTAATTACAATGAATAAAAGACAGTACATTTTCGTTGTACAATTCGTTCACAGTGGTTGGAGAAATGAACGGTGTTCTCGGTTAAAACACGCCCATCCCTCCTTGCACATCACCATACATGTAAATAGTGTCTAAATCCCATGCCTCTGTCCACAACTGACTGGAAAATGGTTTGTCGCACTGAAATAAGATTAAACATAAAATTAATGAGTAAAACTAGTACTTTTTTGTTGTATAGTTCCTTTAAGTCACTGAAGACAAAGATGAATGTGTCTGCGGTCTTTCACTAACTAAATCAAATACGAAATCGTTCTTCGCACTTCACTCTCGTGGGAATGCCAGGGTCTCTTTCAGTATAAATAGTATCCCCATCTTCTATACATTCTTGTGCTGGAAATTTCCTCTTTTCTGTCGCTCTCTTTGTTTCTGTCTGTAGATAGCTTTTTCTTTGTGTCTGTAAATACTTTTTCTTTTTTTCTGTCTTTAGGTATTTTTCCTCCTATAGATTGCTCCAAGCGGTTTTTTTTCTCAACCCAGCCATTCATGTGTTTATTTTCAAGAAATCCGTGCACGGTTTAGAATGAATATTTTTCCTTTTCTTTGTGTGTGTGTGGGGGGGGGGGTTTAGATTTTTTTTTGTTCTTTTGTTTGATTTTTATCTTTCACTCCTGCACATCGAAGTTTGAGTATGCAGGCTGTACAGCAACATTATGTCGCCTGTTCGTTGTGGGCTTATCCACCACAAACGCGCGGCACACGCACCCCACCCTATATAAACTTTCCTGAGATGGACATGCTAACCATTTGAGGCTTGACCGAGCTCGTACGCAGAAGATCTTCTCACCTTAACCAGCTGGGAAAAAGTAGAAAACATTTCTTTTTCACGGTGTAGTTTCTTGCCACCGACAGTGTCTGAATGAGTTGATATTGCTGTTATGCTTGTTGGTCACCTAACCCGGCGAAGTCGTGCGGAGGCCACACTAATAAGCGCTGTATTCCTCAGCGCTGACTGATTCCATATCTGACGGTTTTGGCCAAGTGCCCGACTTGCAGGAAATTTTTTCCTGGTCCATTCTTCAATTTTGACAGACGAACACTTCGTCTTTTTTCACCCTGACACTGCTTCTATGAGGATGGTTTTGGACAGTCTGATATTGTTGTCCATGTTATCTTAAAGTGGTGGGCTTTTTCTTTCATTGATTTTCAGAGTGGTCAGCAGATGAGTTTTTCGGGCAAAATATCGCACGAGACATATTCTTCTTTTTCTTTTCTGCTTCCTAATCAGTGAGGTATGTTGAGGGAAGCTGATGTGACGCTTAGCCAGGATCTTCTCTCTCCTCTCTCTCTCTCTCTCTCTCTCTCTCTCTCTCTCTCTCTCTCTCTCTCTCTCTCTCTCTCTCTCTCTCTCTCTCTTCTCTCTCTCTCTCTCTCTCCTCCTCCCCCCTCTCTCTCTGTTCGCCATGTATCTCTCTCTCTCTCTTTTTTTTTTTTCGCCATGTATTTCTCTCTTCTTTCTCTTCTCTCTCTCTCTCTTTCCTCTCTCTCTCTCTCTCTCTTTCGCTCGCTTGCTCGCTCGCCATGTATTTCTCTCTCTTTCTCTCTTTTGTTCGCCATGTATATTCTCTCTCTCTCTCTCTCCTCTCTCTCTCTCTCTCTCTCTCTCTCTCTCGCTCATGCTCTCTCTCTCTCTTGCTCCCATGTATCTCTCTCTCTCTCTCTCTCTGCTCGCCATGCATTTCTCCTGTCTCTCTCCCTCCCTCTCTCACTCTCTTTTGTTTACCATGTATCTCTCTCTCTCTCCCCTCTCTCTCTCTCCCCCTCTCTCTCTGTTCCCTCTCTGTCCTCTTTTGTTTGCCATGTATTTCTCTCTCTCTCTCCCCTCTCTCTCTCTCCCCCCCTCTCTCTCTCCCTCTCGCTCTCGCTCGCTCTCCCTCTCTCTCTCTCTCTCTTTCTCTCTCTCTCTCTCCTCTCTCTCTCTCTCTCTCTCTCTCTCTCTCTCTCTCTCTCTCTCTCTCTCTCTCTCTCTCTCCTCTCTCTCTCTCTCTCCTCTTAACCATACTGAGGTCGTCCCAGACTTTGACACTTGCTATCTGGCTCTTCCTCCGTCGACCTTGTCGACGGCTTTCTTCCCAGTACCATAAACGATAGTCTTGGATGGTGTATGACAGTGGGTCATCATCATCATCAGGTGCCCTGCCGCATGGCATTGGCGATCATGGACTTCGACTGCCTCTATCTCTCGTTGCCCCTAGCATCTCCCCCACCCTCCCCGTCCCCAGCCACTCTGCAAGTCCGTCCAGCATTTTCTCCCTGGGTCTACCCTGTGCTCTCTTTCCCTCCAGCTTTCCCGTTGTGACCAGGTGCTCCAAATCCCCCTTCCTCATAAAATGGCCTATAAATGTTGCCTGTCTTTTCCTCATCTTCCTTATGAGTGATCTACTTGTGCCTGCCTCCATCAAGACTGTCTCGTTTGTTTTCTTTGCTGTCCATGGAACCCTCAACATTCTTCTTAGAACCACATCTCGGCTGCCTCAATCTTGTTCTGGCTTTGTTTGTTGACTGTCCACGCCTCGCATCCGTACAACAGTATTGGTTCTATATAACATTCAAGAACTCTCTTCCTGATGTTAATTGATAGGCATTTGTTGGTAAGAATGCTTGTCATCTTCTTGAATGCTGTTTTGGCTTGGCCGATTCTGCCGGCTATTTCTGATGTGCATCTGCCGTCTGATGAAATGATCGTTCCCAGGTATTTGAACTTATCAACCTGACAGTGGATGACGTGACCAAATCAAGCAACCTTGCATTCTTTCACCATTGCCAGAACCGGTGCCTGTGGACTCATCACATTGTCGGTCTTGTTCACGTACCTGGTCGAGGAAGAATCTTTGATTAGTTTGAAGCAGTTTTCTTAGACATGTTGTCTTCAAGGCTTGAATTTTCTTCTCTGAGTCAGTAAGCGCTGTCTGATTTTCATACCTGTAGAGGAGGATAGAGACTGCGATTGCGAGTCTTTTGTACGATCTGTACTTGATGGTGAATTGGTTGTGCGGCTTCTTCATATCATGGTCAGTCTTTCCATTGCTGCCAAAGCTGTTGGGGTTTCAGGTGAATAAATGAACTTCGTAAAATTTTGCTCCAGCTGGCTCAGGGAACACGTTTGTTTTGGTGCAGAACAACGCTTGAGGGAAATACAACCAGTATTCCTCAGTTGGCTCAGGGAAGTATAATTATTTCTTTGTTCCGTTGTAGATCCAGAAGGACGACCATCATGCTGTGCCGCTCTTGTGCAGGTGAAACCTGGAACAACCCTGCCCCCTTTCTTTTATTTTTTACAACCAATAAAAACAAAACGTTTTGTTTTTTTTCTGTCAGTTTGGCAGGTGTGACAACGGTCAGATAAACAGACACGGGACAAGCAGAAAGACAGAAGAAGGGAAAGATGCAGAAACCAGTGGTGTTAGCGGTGTACGTAGTGTCTGGAGTGCACGCCTTTCTGGGTCTCCTCAACCTGGTGGTGGGGGTCATCGCCAGCATCAGGGCGGAGGTGTGGCGCGCCCACAGCGTCTCTCCCATCTGGAGTGGAGGATTTGTGAGTACCACCTTATACAGAATTAATGAACGAAAGACGAATGAATGAATGAACGAATGAATGAACACATGAATGAATCAATCAATCAATCTGTCTATCAATGACTCAATGAATGAATGAACACGTGAACGAACGAACGCTTAAACACATGAATGAATAAACAAACACATGAATGAACGAACACATGAATGATCAAATGAGCGAACACTTCAATGAATGAATGAATGATTGAATGAATGAACGAACGAATGAACGAACGAAAAAACAAAAATGAATGAATGAATAAGTGAATGAATGAACGAACGAATAAACGAATGAATGAATGAGTAAACTCATTAATGAATAAACACTAAGTGAATGAATGAACACACGAGTAAATGAATGAACACACGAGTGAATGAATGAACACATGAGTGAATAATTTATATTTATTTATTTACTTTTTTATTTTTTATTTATCTAATCTTCATTTCCTCGCTTTTGCCGTCTACATGATCAGGCCACATCTGGTGATGAATATGGCCATTTTTTCCAGTTCTCGTTGTTTGCCATGGAACTTAGTGATCAGAGAAGTTGTACTCCGCCAGTGAATGATTGATCTTTATTTTTCTTCGTCATTTTTACAGCGACACAATGCAATAGTGTTTCATCAGTGATCCAAGTCTACTGTTGTGCACTCTCGTTTAATGGGTAAAGGGTGGAGATTTTATTTAATCTCCCAAATAAAGGGTGGAGATTTTTCCAATCTCCCAAATAAAGGGCGGAGATTTTTCCAATCTCCAAAATAAAGGGTGGAGATTTTTTTTATCTCCCAAATAAAGGGTGGAGAGTTTTCCAATCTCCCAAATAAAGGTAGAGATTTTTCAAATCTCCCAAATAAAGGATGGAGATTTTTTCCAATCTCCCAAATAAAGGGTGGAGATTTTTTTTATCTCCCAAATAAAAGGGTGGAGATTTTTCCAATCTCCCAAATAAAGGGCGGAGATTTTTCCAATCTCCAAAATAAAGGGTGGAGATTTTTTTTATCTCCCAAATAAAGGGTGGAGAGTTTTCCAATCTCCCAAATAAAGGTAGAGATTTTTCAAATCTCCCAAATAAAGGGATGGAGATTTTTTCCAATCTCCCAAATAAAGGGTGGAGATTTTTCCAATCTCCCAAATAAAAAATGGAGATCTTTTCCAACCTCACCAAATAAAGGGTGGAGATTTTTCCAATCTCCCAAATATAAGGGTGGAGATTTTTCCAGTCTCCCAAATAAGGGTGGACATTTTCCAATCTCTCAAATAAAGGGTGGAGATTTTTCCAGTCTCCCAAATAAAGGGTGGAGATTTTTCCAGTCTCCCAAATAAAGGGTGGACATTTTTCCAATCTCCCAAATAAAGGGTGGACATTTTTCCAATCTCCCAAATAAAGGGTGGACATTTTTCCAATCTCCCAAATAAAGGGTGGACATTTTTCCAATCTCCCAAGTCAGATGTGTGTGCAAACCTGTTAGTGCTGAAACTTCCTTCGTGTGTATACGCACGCAAAACGTGAAACATGCGCGTTAAAGATCCTTTAAGTCAATTCAGTATCCGTGGCTTATGGAAACAGGAAAACACCCAGTATGCACTCTGTATGCACGGAGTATGCAGATGACGTAGATGACTTATGGATCATCCCGGTCACACCAGAGGTCCAACCTGGAAAAGAACTCAAAGACAGAAGATTAGCCTACTCTGCTCATAGTCAACCTTTAGGGAGAAGAGTGGCAGAATGGTTCAGACGTTCGCCTGCCAATAACTAAACTCGAGGTTCCAGAGTTCGCTCCCCGTAGAGGCCTCGACTTTTTTCCTCAGTTTGATCGGAAAAAACAAACCGAACGTCTTGTTCTTCTGAGGGGGCGCAAAACGAGTCGGACCCGTATACTTTCTGGTTGCACACGCTAAAGATCCCACGGCAGTTGAAAATCGTGAAGAGCAGGGCATTGTCGGCTGCCTTGGTATAAAACATTGAAGAGACAGGTTGATTTCCCAGGTCCAACCCTTCAAGACCAGTTAGCCATCTAGCCTTTCTGAAGTCTTGGTAAAAAAAAAAGTGATATAAATATGAATTTTAAGCGAGGGAGAGGGGATGAGCGCCGCCCTTCTGGTGCTGGCCCGGGGAAAAGTTGAGGTCTCTGCCACCTCACTCTCTACGACCCCAGGGTTATGGAACTATCTAGGTAGGACCTCAGGACCTGGCCAGCTCATGGGTTTATGTGCAGTCTTAAGGCTTATGCCGTGATCATTCTGGATCTTCTCCATCACATGGCACCTGTGACGTTAGTGCATATGCAATTCGTTCCGAGCGCGGAGATGTCATCTTGAGAAACAGAAACTGAAACACAGATAGTCAACCTCACGCACAAATAACTCAAAGGGAGAAGATCAGCCTACTCTGCTCACAATAAACCTCACTCACAACGGAGTATGCAGGCTGCGCAGCAACTTACCACCCGCACAGTGTGGACAAAACAACATGCATACACGCATCCGATAATAACCTTAATTAAAAAAACAACAACAACAAAAACAAAAAAATCTATGTACATATTTATATATTTGCTTCCACAAGCAAATGTCAAAAGAGCAAGAAGCAATGACGTCCCATCTGATCAATATTGAAACCAAACGACATTTCCTTGACATGCTCTTTTGCAATCACCCGACAACATTTTTAACGGTTTTTGGGGTTGTTGTTTTTTTGTGTGTGTGTGGGGGGGGGGTTGTTTTGTTTTCTTTTGATCTTGTGTAGTTTTGTTTTGTTTTGTTTTGTTTTGTTTTCCTCGGAAATGGAGGGGTAGGAAAGGGATGAAGTCTGGGAGATTAAATTTTGTCAGCTGCCGAGGCTTTTCTGCTGCGTGTGTGTCTTTGCTTTTGGGGTGTGCAACTGTGAAAAAGCCAGCAAACAAGGAATGTGCATTTGCAGGATGTTTCGGGTGGTGGAAAGATGGAACCAGGGACTGTTTGTTTGTTCAGTCACATTTGTGATTTTAGACAAATATAAAGAGACATACAAACAAAGAGAGATACAGTCGGACAGCAAAACAAAAAACAAAAATAAACAGAGAGAAAAGTATAGAGACATACGAACAGAGGGATAGACAAACAGACACACACACACACACACACACACACACACACACACACACACACACACCACACCACACACACACACACACACCACACACAACCGCGCGCGCGCCTATCTCTCTCTCTCTGTCAGTCTGTCTCTCTCTTTCTTTCTCTCTCTTTCTGTCTCTTTCTTTCTCTCTCTCTCTCTCTCTTTCTTCTCTTCTCTCTCTCTCTCTCTCTGTCACACACACACACACACACACACACACACTCACACACACACACACACACACACACACACACACACACACACACACACACACACACACACACACACACACACACACACAGCTCTAGTCTGTATGAAATAATTTCCATTTTTTAAATACAAAATTTTAAAAGGACAGTTCAAACAAATGTAACGGATATACAACAAATAAACAGAGAAAGAGAGAGAGAGTGTGTGTGTGTAGATGTCAGACGGACAGGCAGACAAGAGTATTTACACACATCACTTTCCAAGTGAAGGAAGGATCCGAATGGGGAAAGGGGAGGAGGGAGGGAGAGAGAGAGAGAGGAGGGCGTATTTTTTAACGAAGGTAATAAGAAAGAAGTACATCGTCTCCAATGTGTCCATTCCTTGTTTAGGTAAACGACAGAGAAATCTATAAATTGGACGTGTGGACGTAACAATATCAGAACAAACGCATGCACAGCACAAAAATATAACAAGATAAGCAGAAATGAAACAGACAACAACAAAAAACACACTGAGAAAGAAAGATAGAAAGAAAGAAAGAAAAAAAAAAAGAAAAACGCGTACAAATGGAAAGCAGAAAAGCAAACACACACATACAAACACACACACACACATACACGCGCGCGCGCACGCACGCAGCGCGAACACGCACACACACCACACACACACACACACAAACACACACACACACACACACACACACACACACACACACAACACACACACACACACACACACACACACACACACACACACACACACACACACACACACACACACACACACACACACACACACCACAACACACACACACACACACACACACACACACACACACACACACACACACACACACACACACACACACACACACACCACCGCATACATATCGATCATCATACGCGCAGGAAAACAGAATACAAAACCCATAGTAAACCAAGAGAAACAAATGGAAAATGGTCAAGCCATTCCTGCAATGTCCGTTTTTATTACAAAAAAAAAAGATTACAGAAAATTCAGTTTCTTCTCCTCAGTGCCTCTGTGACCTCGAATAAGCGTCGTTAAGCCAGGACAATGGTAGTCTGTCACGACAGTGAAAACAGAATGGAAGTATTGTCTGACGTTCCTGAAAAAAAATCCTGATTTGGGGCACTTTTTTTCTGTCTTTGTGAGTTTTACTTTGGTGCCATAACTTCCAAATTTATGTATTCGCTATTCCTGAATGGTCCACAGGTTTGACCAAAGTTTGATTTGATAAAGATCCATCGTAAAGAGCTGAAATGTTTTATTTATATATATGCACATATATACATATAATATATATTTATTATATGTGTGTGTATGTATTATGTATATATATATATATATATATATATATATTATTTGTGTTGTGTGTGTGTGTGTACCAGACATACACACACACATATATATGTATTATATGTATGTGTGTATGTATGCATGTATGTACAAGATAGATAGATTGACAGACAGACAGACAGACAGATAGATAGATTGACAGTCAGACAGACAGATAGATAGATAGATAGATAGACAGATAGATAGATAGACAGACAAACATAGACAGATAGAAATACATACATACATACATACATACATACGTACATACATACTACATACATACATAGTACATACATACATACATACATACATACGTACGTACGTACGTACAGTACATACATACATACATACATACATACATACATACGTACATACATACATACATGTACATACATAGATGGACAGATACATAGATAGACAGACACATAGATAGATATACAAACACACACACATACGCGCGCGCACGCGCATACACATACATAACTTCTCTGGTTGAAATGAGTCAAGTCTCCTTCATCAGTTGTTTACATGCGATCGATCATTAGCAATGAGAGAACCAAACCAGAAATTCTCTCGAGGGAGGCAAAGATAGCATCAACACTGTCCAGGCTGAAACCTGTATGGAAAGACCAGAACATTACCATGAAACACAAGATCAAGCTTTGACATGCGTTGATGTGTTCCGTTGTCTTTTATGCATGCGAGACCTGGACCCTCACAGCGGATGTGGAAAGACGTACCCAAAGCATGGAAATGAGATGTTACCGTAAGATATTAAATATCAGATACACTGGTCACATCACTAATTAAAGGAAAGGTGCTCCAAACCATCAAGCAGCACAGTAAACCATAATCATATGCTGACTTCAGTTAAGAAAAGAAAAGTACGTTGGTATGGCCATGTAAAAAGAACCAGTTAGAGACTGAGGGAAAGGCAGGAGAAAAAATGATAGACTGACAGCAGTGCGGAATGGACCTAGAAACCATTTGTCAAAAACCCAGACGTTGGCACGCAACCGACAGAGCTGGAGGAATCTTGTGAACAATTCTTGATAGAGTCAATAGAGAAGAAGATGAGAAGAAGAGGAAGAAGAAGAAGAATCCATGCACATATGTAAGAGATGTACACATCAACATATACACTATTACATATGAACAATATCCCCGTAACGTGAATGTTTATTATACAGATCTGTTCAAATTACATGACATACAGCACATGCAAATAAATACACACATACAAATACATGCACACACACACACATACACACACACACGCGCGCAAACACACACACGCACACGCACGCACGCACGCACATACACACACTTGTACACACTAATATGCTCACTAGGTATGGAGGGCATATACTGAGTTTAAAGGACTACTGTTTACTTAATAACTGTCATATGCTTATAGCCATCAAGTCCATGACTTTATCGACAAATGTAATTATTAATCAGCCCATCAATCAATCAGTCAATACCATTATTCAACAGATAAACCAGCCACTCACAACTGATCGCACTGTAGTGTATTACATTTTTATATAATACATCTCTTGAAGTCTTGTCGTTTGTAAGTCTGTCTTGTCAGTTACAATTGAAGTGTATCACATTGTGTTTGTCGTGTATTTTATTGTGTAACAGTATGTTGTATTACATTGTATTGCATTGTATTATGGTCGTAATGGATACTTCGTGTGTATTTCGGGCTAACCCCTACTAAAGAACGTCGCCATATACGACGCCACCACCTCCACCGCTATCTTTTTCCTCATGTAAATGTATCTTTTTGTTTATCGTTACCAGTACCAATGAATCCCCCCTCTCCCTACCCCCCCCTCTCTCTCTCTCTCTCTCTCTCTCACGCACAGACACGCGCGCGCGCACGCACGCACACACACACACACACACACACACACACACACACACACACACACACACACACACACACACACACACACACACACACACACACACACACTGTTTAATGTTTAGTAGATCCTGTAACCTCAAGTGGAGCATGATGGAGCATAACAGCAAACAATAGAAAAGTCAACAGAAAGAATTTTTATAACAGTCCGACAGAAAGAATACATTGGAAATTGTCTAAAGATAGGATACTCAAATGTTCATATTACAACTATGCAACGTTAGAAAAAAAATTCTTTTAATTTTGCTGATTTAAGTTGATCTTTTTTTTCTTCTAGAAATGAAGTTACTCGATGAGAACACAAATTTAACTGACATATTTTTGTGGAGTTGATTTCAGTCGGTCATAATGGAATTTAGGATATTTTCTCTGTCTGTCTCTCTGTCTCTCTGTCTCTCTCTCACATACACAGAGATAAAGAGAGGGAGGGAGAGACAGACAGACAGACAGACAGAGAGAAACTATATACCAGAGCATCCGGACTGGAAATTACGGGAAATGAAACCCCATAACAAATCAATACACCTCTGTGCACATTTCATGCAGATGTAACACAGGCGATACATTCACATAGAACTGATAGTTCCATAAAATATATGATGGCCTGCCTCCTATTTCAAGTACTGATGTTTTCGTGAAAATGGTTGACAGTTATTGCTGCTGCTATTGTTGCTGCTGCTGCTGCTGCTGTGATGTTAAAGTTGTTGAAGGTGATAGTGGAAGCGATAGTGTGTGTGTGTGTGTGTGTGTGTGTGTGTGTGTGTGTGTGTGTGTGTGTGTGTGTGTGTGTGTGTGTGTGTGTGTGTGTACTCATTTGTATGTGCTGTATGCCATGTAATTCGAACAGATCTGTACATGTACAGTAAGCATTGACGTTACGGGGATATTGTTCATATGTAATAGTGTGTGTGTGTGTGTGTGTGTGTGTGTGTGTGTGTGTGTGTGTGTGTGTGTGTGTGTGGTGTGTGTGTGTGTTGTGTGTGTGCTGTTTAAAATGTTTTGTGTTTCTGTCAGTTTGCGATGGTGGCTTTATTCTGGGACAAAACTAACATCTTTATTTGTGAGTGGCCTAAATCAGTAGATTTTTATGCATGTTTTATAGAAACATAGTTACAGGCCATACATTCGTGCATAATAGAACATCACCTTTTCACAAATATGAAGAAGGGGGGGAGAACCAATAACACCCTGTTTGATATTTCAGGGACTGTTATTTTCATGAAAATAATTATTGTTCTTTCGGCTTTTTTTTTTCTGGTGGTGGTTGATGGTTAGTAATGGTGTTTAAAACGAGGTGTGCGTGTGTGTTTTGTGTGTGTGTGTGTGTGTGTGTGTGTGTGTGTGTGTGTGTGCGTGCGTGCGTGCGTGCGTGCGTGCGTGCGTGCGTGCGTGCGCGCGCTCGCGTGTGTGTTGTTTTGCTTTTTGTTTATTTGTTTCTTTTCTGTCGTTTTTTTTTTAGTTTTTTTTTTTTGTCTTGGATATATTGTTTTATCGTTGAATAATAATTTTTATCTGTATGTGATCAAAATCAATATATTCCTGTCATCATTTGATGCATATATTAATATATTATTATACAGGTCACACATTTATACATAATAGGTAGTTTGCGAAAACATTCAGCGTCCTGCTTCACATATTCATAAGAATGGGTCTTGTGAAAATAGTTGATGTTGTTGTTTGGGAAACAACGAAGTGATTATCTCATATGAGATATATGTATTGGTGTGTGTATATTTTGTTTGTTTGTGTGTGTGTGTGTGTGTGTGTGTGTTACCAAATGTCTTTGCAAATATGGCAGCTGTTTCTTGTTCTTCTGTTTTTGTTTTTATTTGTTTGTTTGTTTGTTTGTTTGTTTGTTTTCTCCTTAACTCGGTAAAGAGTCATTCCGGCAAAGCATTGAAGAACTGTTCACTAGATTCCTCAGCCCTGTCAGTCGTGTGCAGAAGCATAGCTCTCTGCAGATGGTTTCTCTGTCCATTCTGCAATGTTGAGCAGATCTTCACATGGTCCAGTGTGCTGCTGGTTTCGTGCACTTTTTCATCGGTGACATGATGAGTGTATCTGATATTCAGTATCTTGCGATAACACCTCATTTCCGTGCCTTTTGGATTTGTCTTTCCAAATCAGCATAGAGGGTCTATGTCCAGCATGCATACAGGAGAAAGGAATACGCCAGTACACGCACAATCCTGATCTTGTGGTTCATGGATGTGTTCTTGTCTTTCCATACAGTTCTCAGACTGGACAATACTGATAGTTTTGCTGCCATGGAGAGGATTTTTGGCTTGGATCCCTCATGGCTAATAATGGACCCCAGGTAATTGAATTGTTGAGCAGTTCCTAGCTTCAATCCATGAACAGTTACATTAGAAGTGATAGTGGTGGTATGGCTGGCCATAACGTGGTCTTCTCGGCGCTGATTTCCTTGCCATATCTTGTTGTTTCATCGTGTCTTTTGATATGCCTGGTGAGTTCTTGCCCACTCCCTGCAAAGCCGTTAGTGTCACCTCGAAGCTTAGGTTCGTGATGGTTCTTCCTTTAGTGCTGACTGTGTTGACATGATCTTCATGTGCGCCAGTGATGTAGCATTCATGCTGTGTTGAAAAGCATTGGGGACAGATGGCAGCCCTGATGAACTCCAGCGGAAATATTGAATCACTCTCCAATAGCATCCCATGTATGTAACGCACTGGTTGCTTTGGAGTGTAACTGCTGTTTGATGCTGATTAGCTTTTGCCCGATGTTAAATGTCTTCATTATGACCATAGCTGTTCTTGCAAGACTCTGTCGAACGCCTTCTACAAGTCTATGAAGAGGGCTAGAATTCACTCTGATGTGGAACATGTTTATTGCAAAGAATGCGCAGGTTAAAGATCTTTTCGATGGTACTTCTGCCTTTGTAGAACCTGGCCTGTTCTTCCGCAATAGTGGTATCTGCTTGCGGCTGCAGTCTATTCAGAATGATTGCATTGTTGGCATGGCTGATCACGTAGTTCGGTAGTTCTGGCAGTATTGGAGATTTCCTTTCTTAAGAGGATGACGATTAGTGATTGTGTCCATGACGTGAGCCACTCGCCCGTGCGCCAGATTTTATTGCAGATAGCAATTAGGATATCAATTACCGCTTCTCCGCAATGTTTAAGAGCTCTGCAGGGACGTTGTCAGTGCCTGCAGCCTTACTTCATTTCAGCGTTTCACCACTGCTACTTCTTCACGGAGTATTGGGAAGTCATTTTTGTTTGAGGAATTTTGTACTGTTTGAATACTCGGATACAAATTTCGATCCACTGTTTAGACCGTTGAAGAGTTGCGACTTCTTAAGTTTAGAAGTCATTGCGCCAAGGTCCAAATCACACGGACATTGAAACAATACTTGAAATCCGCACTTCCTGTAGAAGGTGTGTGAATTGCACTTTCTGAGGAATTCTGACAATATTTGCATTTGTTTTCGCTGTTGTGACAGTCTTTTATTTCCTTGTCCTCGCTTCACGTCAAGTTATATTTCAGCTAAAGCTTTATCAAGGACACAGTGACATGGACAACCACAAAATCAGGGTTTTCTGTAATAATTTTTGTCTGAAGAAATAAGACAGGAGATTGTTAGAACGGTATAACCATCTCGATTTTTGTTGTTGTGTTTTGTTGTGTTTCTTTGTTCGTTCGTTGGTTTTCTTTTTCTTCTTCCCATTTTTTGTCCAATCGATGATTCTTGTCAGTGTGTCTGGCAGGAAAACAGACAGACGTCCATCAGAAGAATCAAGGCAGCAAGCCACTGAGAGAAATGTCAAAATTTCACCCAACACCCCAGCTCTTAATTAAAGCTGATCGATTCACAGCTCCCGCACAAAAGAATGACCTTTTATCTTCCTCATAGTGGTGGTGCTGGTGGGCTTCTTCTTCCTTCTTCATCTCCTCCTTTCTTCTTCTACTTTTTCTCCTTTTTTCACTTCTTTTGAATGTCCCTTACAAAAAAAAAAAGAGATTGTTTCGTATTAACTAGAAGCGTCTGTGTCTGTTGTCAAGAAGTGTGTCTGTGCCTGCTGTCAAGATTTTCTAAACTGTTTCTGGATGGAGTTTTACTCAGTTTAACCCTTTGACTCCCGCACACCATCCACTAATTGTAAAAACTTAACCCTTGGACTCGTACAGGATGCTGGTGGATAGAGTGAGGGAGTCAAAGGGTTAAACCAAAGATGCGTACATTTGAGGAGTCGCGAATTCATGAGCTGTGCAAAAGTCAAAAATCAAACGGAGCAACAACAACAACAACAACAAAGAAAAAGAAAAAGGTGCCTACAGTCAGTGTGTTTTCAGGAAGGTGTGTGAAGAGATTTTCTCAGGAAATTCTGACTATATGTATTTCAGTTTTCATTTTCTGACAGTTTACTCTTGTTGTCGACGCATGTGGTGTTTTGTCTGAATCAAAGTTTAGTGAAAGTCGCAGTGACATTGATAAGTACAAAATTTGCATTTTCTATGATAATTTTTGTCTTTAAAAAAACGTTAGAATGGCTTGACTGTCGTGTCTTCTTCTTCTCGCATTCTTCGCATTCTTCCATTTCGTTCTTCTTCTTCTTCTTCTTCTTCTTCTTCTTCTTCTTCTTCTTCTTCTTACTTCTGTCCTCCTCCTTCTCCTTCTTCTTCTTCTTCTTCTTCTTCTTCTTCCTTCTTTCTTCTTCTTCTCGCATTCTTCTTCTTCCTTCCTTCTTCTTCTTCGCAATTCTTCTTCTTCTTCTTCTTCTTCGCATTCTTCTTCTTCTTCTCATTCTTCTCTTCTTCTTCTTTTCTTCTTCGCAATTCTTCTTCATCTTCTTCTTCTTCTTCGCAATTCTTCTTCTTCTTCTTCGCATTCTTCTTCGCATTCTTCTTCTTCTTCGCATTCTTCTTCGCAATTCTTCTTCTTCTTCTTCGCATTCTTCTTCGCATTCTTCTTTTCGCATTCTTCTTCTTCTTCTTCTTCTTCTTCTTCGCATTCTTCTTCTTCGCATTCTTCTTCTTCTTCGCATTCTTCTTCTTCGCATTCTTCTTCTTCGCATTCTTCTTCTTCTTCGCATTCTTCTTCTTCTTCGCTTCTTCTTCTTCTTCGCATTCTTCTTCTTCGCATTCTTCTTCTTCTTCGCTTCTTCTTCTTCGCATTTCTTCTTCGCATTCTTTCTTCTTCGCATTCTTCTTCTTCGCATTCTTCTTCTTCTTCTTCTTGCATTCTTCTTCTCTTCTTCTTCTTCTTCTTCTTCTTCGCATCTTCTTCGCATTCTTCTTCTTCGCATTCTTCTTCTTCTTCGCTTCTTCTTCTTCGCATTCTTCTTCTTCTCTTCTTCTTCGCATTCTTCTTCTTCTTCTCGAAATTCTTCTCTCTTCGCAATTCTTCTTCTTCCATTCTTCTTCTTCTTCGCATTCTTCTTCTCGCATTCTTCTTCTTCGCATTCTTCTTCTTCTTCTCTTCTTCTTCTTCTTCGCATTCTTCGCATTCTTCCATTCTTTCGCATTTTCTTCTTCTTCGCATTCTTCTTCTTCTTCTTCTTCTTCTTCTTCTTCTTCGCATTCTTCTTCGCAATTCTTCTTCGCATTCTTCTCTTTCTTCTTCTTCTCTTCGCATTCTTCTTCGCATTCTTCTCTCTTCGCATTCTTCTTCTTCTTCGCATTCTTCTTCTTCGCATTCTTCTTCTTGCATTCTTCTTCTTCTTCTTCGCATTCTTCTTCTTCTCGCATTCTTCTTCTTCTCATTCTTCTTCTTCTTCGCTTCTTCGCATTCTTCTTCTTCGCATTCTTCTTCTTCTTCGCATTCTTCTTCTTCGCATTCTTCTTTCTTCCATTCTTCTTCTTCGCATTCTTCTTCTTCGCATTCTTCTTCTTCTTCTTCTTCGCATTCTTCTCTCTTCCTTCTTCTTCTTCGCATTCTTCTTCTTCGCATTCTTCTTCTTCGCATTCTTCTTCGCATTCTTCTTCGCATTCTTCTTCTTCTTGTTCTTCTTGCTTTCCCATTCTTCTTCTTCTTCTTCTCTTCTTCTTCTTCTCTTCTTCTTCTTCTTCCTTTCTTCTTCTTCTTCTTCTTCTTTCCTTCTTCTCTTCTTCTTCGCATTCTTCTTCGCTTCTCTTCTTCTCTTCTTCTTCTTCTTCTTGCATTCTTCTTCTTCTTCTTCTTCTTCTTGTTCATCTTACTTGTCCTTCTTCTTCTTCTTCTTCTTCTTCTTCTTCTTTCTTCTTTTTCTCCTCCTCCTCCTTCATCTTCGTCTTCAACCTGTTCTCCTCTTCCTTCTTCCTCTTCCTGCTCCTCCTTCTCCTCCTTCTTCTTCCAACGTCATCGTCTTTTTCTTCTTCTCCTCCATTTCGTCGTCTTGTTGTTGTTTTTTTGGGGGGGTTGCTTTTTTTTTTTTTTTTTTTTTTTGTTCTCTCCTCGTTCCATTCTTCCTCTTCCTGTCCCTTGTTCGTCTTTTTTATCTGTCTTCTTCCATCCCTTCAACATTTCCACGTAAAGATAGATGGAGGGGTAGAGAAAGAGTAATTCAGATTGATTTGCATGCCTGTGAGATTGGCAGTGTTTAATAGTCATGAGAGTGTAGATTGGTCTGTAGAGACAAGTCATGCGCGTGCACGTGTATGCGTGCGTGTGTGTATGTGTTGTGTGTGTGTGTGTGTGTGTGTGTGTGTGTGTGTGTGTGTGTGTTGTATTGTCTATCTGTTGGTTTTGTCTGTCATGTTTCTCTCTCTCTCTCTCTCTCTCTCTCTCCTCCTCCCTCTCTCCTCTCTCTCTCTCTCTCCTCTCTCTCTCTCTCTCTCTCTCTCTCTCTTTCCTCTCTTGTCTTGTCTCTTTGTCTGTATCTCTGTCTGTCTCTCTCTCTTTCTGTCTCTGTCTCTCTCTTTGTCTTCTCTCTTTCTGTCTCCTCTCTCTCTCTCTCTCTCTCTCTCTCTCTCTCTCTGTGAGTGAGTGTGTGTGTGTGCGTCTGTGTCTGTGTATCTGTGTTTGCCTTCTTGTCTATCTGCATTCATCTTGATAGTTCTTTTTGTCTGCCTGTATATGAGCATATCTGTAGGAGGATAATATCAACGAGAACGTCTTACCTGCTCACAGACAGAGCTTTATAAAAATATGAACTATGATCAGATTGAAAGGTTGGCTCAAGTGCTTAAGTATCACCCATTAGTGAATCACTAAAGTAACTCAGAAACGTAAAAGGAAGATTTTTTTCAAAAAACAATCCATATCGACTTCCTTATTGTTCTTTTATAAATTCTGCCTACAGTATCTAAAATACTGTATGGGTCCTGTCTTTTGGTATGTCTGTTGATTAAATATGAATTCTCGTTCTATTTTAATGTGTGTCTGGTTTCTGTTTCCTTCAATGCTAGTGGTTACGTTTTAGTCAAATTTCTGTTTAAAGTATTAATATCTAAGATATTTTATGGAACCAGTCGCCGATATGTACTGGTTAGCGTAACGGACTACAGACTGGAAGGTTGTGGGTTCGAATCCAGATCAGTCCCTTCAAAAATTATTGTGGGATTTTTTCGGCTCTAACTAGCTCCTACCCAGAGTTGAACGTGTTGTGGTATGGCTGGGTCCACGCAGTCGAGTCTCATCCATATCACGGATGCGTCATTGAAAGTATTATTCAAATCCTCTGACAACACCGTAGGGTATGTAGCTCCCGGGCCTGGTTGGTGCCAGGATATATTATGATAGTAAGCATAAAGTACAGTCTTGTCATTCAGTCCTAGATGTAACTCTATAGCATCATGACTAATATCCTTATCATCATCGTCGTCGTCGTCGTTGCATTGTAAAACACCTTATCGTCATTATCATCATCATATTGTGCCAGCTTACGCAGCCATTAAGATGGCGTAGAAAATGGGACACACACCCCCACCCCCGCAAAAAAAAAAAAAAAAAAGAAAAAGCTGAGCACAAAAGAAATCTATGTGTAGTTATACTTAAAAAAGTTAAAGGACGCTTTAGTGCTTCTTTCTAAAATGTTAGACTCTAAACCACTGTATGGACCATGCTCAAACATTAGGATTTGAAATACCTTATTGACTCTGCCTTTTTAACTTCTGTGCCTTTTTAACTTTTAGGACCAGAAACACTTCATGGATTCTCCATAAAAAAATTAGGATCTGAAATTCTTCACGGACTCTGTATAAAATATTAGATCTAAAACACTTTATGGCCTGAAATATTAGGACGTAAAACATTTTATGGAGTCCACCTGAAATATCAGATCTAAACTACTTCATGGACTCCGTCCAAAATGTTAGGGTCTAAAACACTTTATAGATTTGCCTAAAATATTAGATCCAGAATACTTTGTGAACTCTGCCTACAACATAAGGATCGAAAAATACAACAAACAATGAAACTTTAATTTTTAATCCATTGGTTAATGAAAATGGCGTAAATTTTGGGCGCAGTGGCCAAATATTGTACTTACGAATTCTAGAGCAGGATTGAGATGAACAGGCGATCTAAAATGTATTAGCCATAGCCATATTGTTTGGTTCAGAAAGGTTTGAAAAGCAAGTAATTGATCAGTCAGAGATGATATGTTGGATATTTGTGGGTAGGCCTTTACTAAATTTGGGTCACATCTTTGATGTTTAGCCCTCAAAGAACTTAAAACTGCGTGAATAGACTAAAGGCGCGTTCGTTGATTACCGTCCCACACGCGCGCGCACACACACACGCATACACACGGACGATCGCGCACGCGTGTGCACATGAGTAAGCACACACACACACACATACAGAGAGAGAGAGAGAGAGAAACACACGCTCATCATAAGCCCAAACAGGGAGATTGCTATTAGGATTTGACCACCTTTCCAAACACGCCCTCATTCCCGCCCATCCTTCTTTGCTGTGCTTGCGAAAATCCGAAAAATAATCCTTGTGAGTGAGAGGATCAAGCATATTGGTGCCAGAAAGCCAGACTGACAGTTGTGCCTCTCTTTTTTCATCTTGTAGCGGGGACTTTGCATGCAGACACTGCCTGCTGCTCATTCCCACCAGTAATTATCGGGAGTGGCTCCCCTTCTGTGCTCTCCTGCTTTTTTCTTCCTCCTACGTTTGAAATTTAAAATAGATTGATAAATGAATAAATAGATAAAAAGAAACAAAAAGTAAACAAAGAAGGAGAAGATAACTTAGAATTAATGAAACGAAGGAAGGAAAACAAAGATGGTCAAGCCATGATGAGAATCTCTAATTTTTTTTTTTTTGGATAGAATTATCAATATGTTCATCAACACCAGCCGTAGCAGATAAAGACCATTCGATCTGCAGGGTCACGTTAGGAAAAAGAAAGAAAAGCGAAAAGATGTACGAAACTGGAAACAAATTAAGAAAGAATGAAAGAAACCCCATCACAAAGAATTGTCATTGCCGGGCCACCCATTATGTCTCTCGTGTGTGTGTATATGGAGAGGGGCACGTTTTCGGGCCTACGCCAGAATTCTGACTTGTAAACTGTTCGTTGTTTATTTTTTCGACTCAGCAAAATTTCTTTTGGATAGGTTTGGTTTTTTTTTAAGGGGAGAGAAAAAGAGAGGAGATTGAAAAACGAAAAAACAAACAAACAAAACAAAACAAAAAAATCTCAAGATGCCAGGTGACTGAGATCATCCTCCTCCTCTTCTTCTTGTTTTTCTTCTTCCTTCTCTTTCATCATCGCTACCATCAAATTCATCTTCTCTATGTACTAATAGTACTGCTACTAGTACTACTACCACTGCTATTGCTGTTGCTGCCGCTATCACTATTTCTGTTACTATTTCTACGGTTATTACTACTTTTACCATCACCAGGATTACTACCACCGGTACTGCTATTACTGTCACTAGTAATAAAATTTTTATTTCTTCTTTTATCCATCCCACTATTACTGTCATCGGCGCTACTATTACTGTCACTAGTACTACAACTTTTATTTCTTCCTCTTTTATCCTTCTCTTTCATCTCCTTCTTTAAGGGATTATTGGACAAAGGTTACAACAAAGAAAAAGAGATTTATGTAGCAAGAAACTGTGAGAAGAGCTGGAAAGCAGAAGGTCCTCAGAGGAGAAGCTTTCCTCAAGCAAATGTTTCGGCCCTGAACTCCCGTATTGTCTAAGGGAGCTGCCTTCAGATCAGGTTTCCTGGATACCTTTTTGCTGTCGCCATTTTTTTCTGTAATGAATAATTAACCCTTTTGACTCTGGCACCCTATCCATTAGCATCCTGCATTGTCAACCACGCCATCAAAGCAAAAACTTAACCCTTTGACTCTTCACACTATCCACCAGCATCCTACATTGTCAACCATGCCATCAAAGCAAAAACTTAACACTTTGACTCCCTTACCCTGTCCACCAGCTTCCTGCAGGAAGCTGGTGGACAGGGTAAGGGAGTCAAAGTGTGCAGGAAGCTGGTGGACAGGGTAAGGGAGTCAAAGTGTTGCTGGAAGCTGGTGGACAGGGTAAGGGAGTCAAAGTGTTAAGTTTTTGTAGTTGTTGGATAGGATGCGGGAGTCAAAGGATTAAATCGAGGACAAAGTAAAGAAAGAAAAAAATTATCATTGCTGACCGAAGCCTAGTTAAATATTTTGCCATTTCGGGGGAAAGAAAGAATAGTGGAAGAACAGAAAAGGGAGGAAGGAAGCAGACAACATAAAAGAAAGAAAACTGGAAGTGGAAAATATGGATAGAAAGAAAATGAAGCTGAAAAAAAACTATTGATGGAAGAAAATAAGAATCCTAACCTGTGTTAAGAAGCCGGACTGTGGAATGAAGGAGAGATCTCTTGAAAAAAAAAAGAAAGGGAAAAAAACAGAGAGACAGACCTACCCTCTGTTAAGAAGCCAGACTGGAACGAAAGAGATCATTGAAAAAAGAAAAAGACAGAAGGAGAAAAATGAAAGAAAATGGACAGAGAGACAGAAAAAGAAAAAAAGAAAAGAGTTAAAAGAATTCCATGGCAGGGATTTTTTTTTTAGTTCATCTGTAATGCATGAAAATTTTGAACGTTTTTTTTTTTTTACAATTAACAAACAATGTGGTCACATATGATGATATAAAATTATACATTTGGAAACAGAATGTCGACGTATAAATAACATGCAGCATACTTAAACATTCATAACAGCATTTTAAACAGAGCTGTGTTCATTGTGAACATAAAACTTAAGAACATGTCAAAAAAGGTAAAGATATTTTCTGTCGAGAAAAACATTGGCATAAAGTTTGTTTCATTCTGCACTAAAATCTTACAAGCAGAAGGGTGGTTGGGTTTTGTTTTGTTTTTGTTTTTTGTTTGTTTTTTCGTATTTATGTTGCTGTTTTGAATCTCATGTAATAGTCTTTGGAAAGTTGAAACAGATGGAAGTTGTTTGTCAGTCTTTCACATACCAAGCAACACTTGGTGTCAGACCTCCCGGCTGTGGAAAGAAAGAAACACAGAGACAGGAGTAGAGGGAGAAAAGAAAGTATGAAATGTGTAAAAGAAAGAAAGAAGCCCCGTGACTGCGAAAGTTTGGAGCCAGATCCCCAGTGTCCGCTCTCTGTTCTGGCAGTCTTGTGTCGCAGATTCTGCATATTATATGCAAACTCTGTCTTAATAACACTATGCAAGAAACGCAGAAAGTGGAAGAAAAGATAGAAAATCGAAAAGAAGAATATAAAATGAAAAGAAATGAAAGGAAGCCCCGTGATAGAGAACTTACTGTGCAGAGGACGACTGCCTGGATAAGACTTCGGTCATTAACTCCAATCTTACGTCTGTAACTATGGCTCAATAAACAGAACCAACCGGTCACCCCAATATATCATTTTGAAAAGTCGCTCCTACAGTTTCGTTCCTCAAATAACCTGTACTGTTTCGTTGCTCAAACAACTTAAAACATTTCGTTGCTCACACAACTCAACACATTTCGTTGTTCAAACAGTCCGTAATTAAGGAAGATGGATTTACAGTCAGTCTGATAAGAAGTGACGTCTAGTTGGCATAGAGGTATAGCTGCTGCCTGCCAGTCTGATTATAAGGGCTCTGGTCTGTATCGAGAAATAAACTTTGTGCTGCGGACTCGGTCCACCCACTTGAACACCTGACAATGTTCAGAGTTTGGTAAAGGAAAACTACGAGGGAAATTAGATGGGCACCTGGTACCCCCTCATAATGCTGGCCCGAGAAGAGTTCAGATCACTACCGCCTCCTTATCCTATGACCTTGGGATTGTGGAACAACTTTCAATTTTTAATAACGAAAACCCTTTTCCTGGTTGGACAGTTACTGCCAAAGGTACGGACTTTTTACAGGACGTATCTGGCGTACGATAACATTGAAAATAAAAGTGTCAAGTGTTCTGATCAAGATTTGTATGATTTTGACATCAGCTTTCTTTTTCACACATGAAAATCGCTCAGATATTTGATTTTTTTTTTAAATAAACTTTTTTTTATACATTTTTTCTTTTACAACAAACGGGTATCAAACATATAACATGATAACAAAAAATGATAACACATTATGCACATATGAAAAATATTGTTGACATATGAATTCCATATAGCACACAGAATATACATAATGATATTTTGTACGTTGAGGGTTTAAAAGTACACATCAAGATCTAAGCACATGTCAATATTTTTTTATGAATTTGTTTTTCAAAGTATATCTTTTTGCTGTACGATAACCAAACATCAACAAACCATGTGGTAACAGAAATAATATCACTTTATACATATAAGACGGATATTGTTCACCTACAAACAACCTATAACATACAAAACACATATGACAATAGTCGTAACAATGAAGGTTTTATTGTGTACATTGGTTTTTAACTGTCTTTCTATTTTCCCCTATGTGTCGTTCTTAACGTGGTGTTAGTCCTATTATGGCTTTGGCTATAAGCAATATGAACCTGAACCTGAATATGTTATGTATATATCAAGATTTCAAACATTTGAATTTTATGGACATTTATATATGCAGGAAAGTTCATATAACCAGTTACTGTCACAACGGGCACGGTAATCAAGTGGGTAAAGCATTGGACTTTCAATCAGTAGGTCTGGTGTTCGATCCTGCCCGGGTACCTCCCACCTGTTTGGTAAAGGGTGGAGATTTTTCCCGATTTCCCAGGTCAATATGTTTGCAGGCCTACTTGTGCTTAAACCCCCTTCGTGTGTAGATACACACAGAACATCAAATACGCACGTTAAAGATCCCATAAGTGATATGAGTGTCTGGTGGCTAATGGAAACATGAAAACACTCAGCACGCACGCTCACCAAAGACGGAGTATGCAGTGTGTGCATAAACGTATAGCCTGCGCGGTATGGACAAAACAGTGTGCAAACACACACTCGAGAAAATCTGAACGCTAAAAATATGTTTCACTCAAAATTCCATAAATGAACCATGAACACCATCAGCACCTATGATCATGGCTAGAGCAAAAATTGCGGTCTGACTTAACCCTTTGAGTCCCGCACCCTATCCACCAACTGCAAAAACTTAACCCTTTGACTCCCTCGCCCTTTCCACCAGTTTCCTGCATGTGTGAAGATGCAGGAATCTGGTGGACAGAGAGTGGATGTCGAAGGATTAAGACTCACTTCATTGTGGAGGGTTACTATTAACCCTTTCATTCTCTCTTCCTTAATTCTTTGACTACTGCATCCTGTCCACCAACTTTCCGCGGGTGGACAGAGAGAATGAAAGCGTTAAGGAAGATTGATTCACAGCCTGATAAACTGTGGGATGAAAATAGTGAAAATGGATTGGATTGGTATTTGCTTCTGTTGTAGGTTTGTGCGTGTCCTTCATAGTGTTTGTATTTGGCAATGCCTTCCATCATTTTTAAGTCGAGTGTTTTGACAGTAGAAAGCTTGCCATAGTTTGGTCAATGTCAATGCTTTGTGAAGGCTTTCTGGGTATGGGAGGAGGTGTGTGTGTGTGTGTGTGTGTGTGTGTGTGTGTGTGTGTGTGTGTGTGTGTGTGTGTGTGTGTGTGTGTGTGTGTGTGTGTGCCCGAGTCCTTCGAAGTGTTTGTGTTGGACAATGCTTTCAATCATTTTAAGTCGAGTGTTTTGACAATAGAAAACCTGCCATAGTTTGGTCAATATCAGTGCTTTGTGAAGGCTTTATGGGTATGGGAGGAGATGTTTGTGGGGGGAGGGGGTTGCGGGGATGTGCGCGTGCCCGAGTCCTTCGAAGTGTTTGTGTTAGACAATGCATTCGGTCATTTTAAGTCGAGTGTTTGACAATCAAAGGAAGCTGGGTTTATATTAATGCTTTGTGCAGGGTTTGGTGGAGGCAGAAATACAGAGAGAAGGAGAGCGTGTGTGTGTGTGCGTGCGCACACACACACACGCGCGCGCGCGTGCGCATGTTGGCATGAACAGAAATCGGAAGCAGAACCAACAGGTTTCGAAGTAGCAGGACCTTTTCTGGTTTGTTGGTTTGATTGGTTTATTGATCAGCCACACACGGATAAATTGATTTTATATTGATTGATTAATCGTTTCATGGGGTAATTGTTAATTTGGTTCTTTTGCTTGTTCGGTTTTTTTTTTCATTGATCGATCACACGTGAATATTGATTATTGATTGCACATCGATTGACTGACCAATTTTATTGACTGGTAGGTTGCTTTATTGACTGACATTGATGATTGATTAATTGGTTGGTTGGCTGGTTGGTTGGTTGGTTGAGTGAGTGAGCGAATGAGTGATTGACTGATTGATTGATTGATTGATTGATTGATTGATTGATTGATTGATTGATTGTAATGTGTTAATTGATTGGTTGGTTGATTGATTGATTGGTTGATTGATTGATTAACGTGTATGTGTGTTTCAGTTCCTGATTAGCGGAATGCTTGGCGTATTGTGTGCACGACGAATGTCTTCCTATGTGGTGAGTCGACATAACAACCCTTTCCTTTTGAGATCTACATCTAGTTCAACCATGTCTACAGCTTTATAACACTTAAAGGGGTAACATCCGATCCAATGGATCGGGACGCATGCGCAGTAAGCATGGGCGGGGCTAAACTAAATAAAGAAAAGCACCTTCGTATTGTGCTCCGATGTGTGTGTGTGTGTGTGTGTGTGTGTCTGTGTCTGTGTCTGTGTCTGTGTGTGTATGTGACTGTGTGTGTATGAGTACGGTGTATGTGCGCACAGCTTGTGTGTGCAAATAGATCTATTGCATGTGCTTGATTTCTTTTCATACACTACACAATTTTAATTAAGCTGATTGTTTAATTCTCTGGACGTCTATATTGTGGGCCTTTCAGGTGTGTGTGTGTGTGTGTGTGTGTGTGTGTGTTGCGACAACATGCCTTCGTTGTTTTTTTCCACGTGCTTTTCTATTTTTGGATGGCGTGCCTATCAGATGTCTCGTCATGTTTTGTAGCCCCGCCTCTAAGTTCGTCCAATTCAGATTTTAATTTCCTAATAAATGCATATACGCACATTTTTCGATAAAAATATAACAACAGTTTAAAAGCAGGGATTGAGATTGTACTGTGTGACAAATATGAGCCAGGTAGCTCTCCGACAGCGTCCGAAATCTGTAATTAACTCAGAGCAGACAGCTGGTGTTGCTTCAGCAAACGTTTGAATTCAAGTGACTTCCGATCTACTTCCCGCCTTATATAGTCCTGCTGCCCCCTTTAAAATGCGAATGGAACGTAGTTGTGTAGTTTTTTTTTGTTTTGTTTTGTTTTGTTTTGTTTTTTTGTTTTGTTTTGTTTTTTGTTTTTGTTTTTTTATAGATCTAAGAAAAGTCGATGTCGTGGAGAGAGATTGTAGGGTTTTGTCAATATTACAGATTGACGTTACACATATGTCGCCATTCATTTGGCTGTTGCTACCAGTTTCGCGTGACAGCGATAAACAGTAAATCCGCGGCCAAAATGACGTCATACTGTAGATGTTACAAGTTGACGTCACACATATGTTGCTGTCTATGTTGAATGTAAAGTGATCAAATCTCATTGGTTTTCAGTTTCATGGGTCAGTGAAGACTTCACAACCAATATGGCGCCGTGAACCCTCGTTGACCTATGATCTCGAAATCTTCAGTACTTTTCGGGGTGTTTTTTGTTTTGTTTTGTTTTGTTGTTGTTTTTTGTTTTGTTTTTTGTTTGTTTTGTTTTTTGTAAGTCTTCTGGATGTGCATAATCACTCATCATGAAGATACAATGGCTTGCACGAATTGCTGTGTGTGTAAGCCGTGTTCTCTCTCTGTGCGGTGTCTTTAAAGGTATGGAGACTGGTGTATGTACCGTTGTTAGAAAATATTATTTGATAGGCGTAGTAGTCATTTGAGTAATCATTGGACTTCAGTTTGAAAGTCGTAGGTACGACCTGCCTAGACACCTCTACCTGGCAGTAGTAGATGGGTGAAGATTTTCCCAATATCCCAGGTCAGTGCGTGTGCAGACCTGCCAGTGCCTAAACCCCCTCCATGAATACATACGCCTTCAGAATATCAAATACGCACGTTAAAATCCTGTAGGTCATATTAGTGGCTGGCTTACGGAAACACCCAGCACGCAAATAACGACAAGTTCGGAAAAACGGCTTTCAGTTAACAACTTCTTCCACTGAAAAATAAAATATCATTATCGTTATTTATGCTTATACGACACAGAACCAAGACTAGATGTGAACATGAGGCCCTACAATCGAGCAGAGCTTCTGCACAGAAAAATGCCATGGTTAGTTTTGATCATTTGTCACACTGTACCTGTCATTAGCACAGATGCAGTCATCTCTGCACTCGTAATACCATCTTGTGTTACTTGAATTGAACTGACCTTGTCCCTCATAACTGAAATGTCATAATAGCTAGTTAGATCTCATATTTCTCACTTACATTTACATACTGTTTTTAGTTGTCTTAGGTGGTGTCCTTAGTTTTGTTTTACTTTGTCTCACGTGCTGGTGTCTACAGATCATGTGCTTCACGGCCTTCTCAGTGGTGTCGATGGTGACGGCAGTGGTCAGCATCCAGCTGCTGCGACTGGGCATGGTGAACCACACCACGGACGGCCACACCTTCCAGAAGGAGCACCAGGATCCCCTCATCTACGTGGCACTCAGCGTGGCGGGACTGGAAATCCTCGTCTGCCTCATCTCCGTGCTGCTCAGCTGCCGCATGGCCAAGGTAGCCAAGGAGGAGATGTGCAAGCAGCGTGACGGCATGTTCCACGTGAAGGTACTGGGCCAGAAGGACATTGTGGTAGTCACCAGGCCCAGCTCCGGGCAGGACCGCGAGGAGCTCACTGCTGTTTGAGGGGGCTGGGATGAGATCAGGGGTTGAAAGTAAGGAGGCGGTCTGTTTGTGACTGGTGTTGACTATCAGGAGGGGAACACAAAACTTTTTAGAGGGTGTGTGTAAGGTTAAAGTATAAGGCTTGTATGGAGTGATCAGTCTGAGGACTGCTTTGTGGGTTGAATGGATGGGGTTGGTGGTATTGAGTAAGGAGGCAGTATGTTTTAGGTGGCCGGAGGAATTGAGGGTATTGCCTATTTTCATTGACTGGGATTTGGATGGCGTCATCAATCTCAGCTTTACTCTCTGGATTGACTGGTTGGGGGGGGGAAGGGGGAGAGGGCTGAGCGATGTTGAGGTTGGATGGGGCCAGAGTAAAGAATCGGTCTGTTTTGAGCAATCTGGCTTGTAGCTGGGGATGGTGTTCTTGTTTCAGTCAGTGACTGGATAGCCAAAGGGTTAAAAAAATAGAGTTGGGCTGGAATGGTCTGTCTGAGAATTACTGTATGGATTGACTTGAGGGGGTTGGGCTGGGTTAAGTTCGAGTGGGGTTGGACGGGTTTGAGCGAGGAGGCAGTCTGCTTTGATTTTTGGATACCGTATAGGTGGGCAGGGGGAGGGGAAGGGTACCGCTTCTTTTAAGACTGTGATTGGATGGCAAGACGGCGAAGTAAATCAACAGACCATGGATGAAATAGAGTGTGTGGAGTGGGGGTGGGGATGGAACGGTCTGTGTGAAGTTTGCTTTTATGACTGATAAGTTGGGGGTAGTCTGGGGAGGCTTTCAAGACTGATTACCGAGAGAGTGGGTGGGGTACGGCTGGGTGGTTATTTGCTTTCAAGATTGACAAGATGGCAAAGAAAAGAGTTGGGGCGGGTGGGATATCTGCTCTTTGCTTTCAAACCTGAATATTGATTAAGGGGTGAGGTTGGCTAAGTGTTAAAAGGGCAAAGAGACAAGGTGGGATGGAGTTCACAGTCTGTTGTCTGCTTTCAAGACTGAACAGCTGATAAAGATGGGAAGGACATCTCTGTTTTCTTTTTCAATGACTAGCTGGTTGATAAGAGGAAACAAATGGGAGAGAGTGTGGCAATTCTGAGTCGGTAACACATTTTGCTAGATATGATGTAAAGTGAGTGATATAACTTTCTTGTGTCAGTGACGTGACTAAGAAGAGTGTGTTTGTGGAGTGTCCCACCGTTTGAATCACTTACTGGCTGAAAAGGCAAGAAGGCTAGAGAGGGTAGAAGGCACCTTTCTCTTGAATTGGGTACATGTATGTGGGTTATGAGAGGGAAGTTTGGAAAGAAATTGTTATAAGATTTGGACTGAAGGTTAACATGATATCGTGAGTGGTTCATGCCTTCTTGTTTGAGAACAATTTATTGTAGTTTCTGAGAAGTTCAGATGTTCCAAGTAGGTGATAGTGGAAAAAGAGAGAGAGAGGATAGCGGGATGGTAGAAAAAGGTTTTGGGAAAGTAGTATATATCCCAGCTTGTGGAATTCGGAAATCACATAGAGGAAATGTACAATGGAGTAGGAAAAGAGAGCTTTTCGTCGGTTTTTTTTGTTTGTTTGTTTTGTTTTTTGTGGGGTGGGGTGGTGGTGGGTTCGCGTGTGTGTGTGTGTGTAGTACCTGCAGGTGGATGGATATTTGGGATAATTGAAGGATGGGACTTCTTGAATAAATCTGCAAAATTATCTCGGGAGATTTTGGGGGGGGGGGGGGGGGGGAGGCGTTGTTGAAATTTCCCCGTCGTTTTAGACCAGGATGTTAGAACTACCTTATTGATTCCTTCATCCTATTTTTGTATCCTGAAAGTGATAACTCTTAAGAATGAGAAAGAGAGATGCTAACAGAAGAGCAATATTACACACCCCTCTCTCCCGTACCCCCTCTCCATCAGGCCCCCTCGGTCCTTTGGGTGATTTTTGCTTTGGTGTAATTCTGAAGTATCTATAGCCGTTGCTATTTACCCACAAACTCGCCTCTCTACCCATACATGTACCCAAGTGTACCCCTCCCCTTAGCTTCTTTCGCTTCTTTTCAGTCACTTCAGTTTTTCCCCTACTGCTACTTCTGAATATAGCTTTGCTATCACCAGTGTGTGGTTAGTTTTGAGACTATTGCCATCTCATGTTTTTGAAAAAAAAAACTATTTTCATGTCCTTCTTTGATGACTTGTTACTGTTTTAGTCGTAACGTTTTATTACGATGAAAGCATTTGACCAAACATAGTTTGTCAGAACTGAAGCAGTAATCTTGATTCTTATTTGAGGATAGAAAGGTTTAAACTACGTGTTGTTCTCGTATGATTTGCAAAATGTTTGACTGCAAGGGTCACAATAGTTTATGTACGAGGAAAACATTTGACTAAGCGTAGCCATAGAACATTGAAATAATAATCTTGTTCTGATCCGACGATAGAAACATCAAGAATGTTTTTTATGATATGCAGTTGCTTGTTTTGAAATAGCAATTGTTTGGTATGATATCTTAAAGAGATTACTCGTAACAGTTTATGTACGGGATAACATTTGACTAAGTTACCTCAGTCAAAATTGAGAGAGTAATCTTTATCAGAGTTGAGGATAGAAAGACAGCAATAATATTCTTCTTATATATGTCCTGATTGCGCTTGTCTGGGCAAACGTCTGATTCAGAATAACGATTGTTGTGATAATGTTTATGAATTCAGTGTAGCTGTTATTATTTGTGCATACAAAGTTACTGGATTGTGATAAAGATTAGCAGCTGCGCTGGTGTGATAAAATCACTAGATACAGAATTGTTCTGCCACAGGATGTCTTTAGATATAGAAGTATTTTCGATGGTAAATGTTTTCTTTGGTTATGCACAGAGCTTGTTTTGATATAACTTAATGAACAAAAAACACTGATGGATCTGGTTGGACATGGGATTATTAATGTTAGTCTTAGAAATGATACTTATTCAGGTACAACAATATACATGTATCACTTAGAACAGTGTTTATCTTCTGTGTTACGAGAGTTAACGTAGATAGAGATTGTTGAGGAAATTTCATGTACGGATAGTCCCTTTTGTTGATATAATTATGTATTTTGCAACATCACATATTCTGGTTTGAAGTTGCAATTGTTACTTATAGGACATATGTTTAAGAATGGTTATTCTGGAATGATAGGTAAAATAGAAAAATGACTTTTCAATCATGACAGAAATAATTAGCAATAATGAATCATAATATCATTAGGAACAATACTTGTTCTAGTATGATTCATGATCAATAGATATATGTTCCAGTCTGGTATACCATATGGAATGACATGTTCTCATTCCCATACATATAATCAAATACAACGGTAATGCATGAACGTCAAGGTTTTTTTTTAAAGAGTTCAAGTAATATTTTTTCAGAAAAATTCAAGAATGACAGTTTTCTGTATGCTAAGTGTGTGAATGTTTAAAGGACTTGGACAGTATTTGTGTCATAATATCCAGTGTTTCCATAAATTCTCATTTGATTATGAAACTCGAGATAATCAAAGCATACTTGAGACAATGTTACAGGAGAAAAGTAATATAATGATTGTGTGATAAAAAAAAATGTATGTCCACGCTGTTTAGAAGATGCAGCTACAAACTGCCGTGGGGACCGACCCCCACGTGACATGGTTTTATGAAGGGAAAACACAAGAAAAAGTAAACCATACTTGAAGCACAATGGGTTGGAACATTCCCTTCTTCCCACCCACCCCCACCATCCCCCACGATCTAGGCATATGTGTTCAATTCTTACCTGCTAAATCGTTATTTTTACATATCAATCTGAGATGACATATTTCCAACGTACAGCAAGTCATATCATGACCGACGTCATACGGCGGCCATACAGTGAAATTGCAAAAGATTGGATTGAAGATAACAAAAAATTATGCTTGTGGCCATACGAATACAAATGCTTTGACTACAACTTGGGATAGGGATCTCTGATTATACTAAAGGTAATTTGCTTTTTTTTTTAAAACCATGTCACCTTGGGTTGGGTTCCCTAGGCAGCCTGTAGCTGCGTTTTTAGAAAAGTTTGAGCTGGCGCTGACTATGTACATGTACACAGGCTATTTTTTGTTCTGTCATTTTCCATCGTGTTTAGTGTATGTGCGTCTGCTGTGTATATACTCTAGCATGTTTAAGCATTTTCGCCAAACTGTTAGACTGTCTTTTCCGTTGTTTCTTAAAAATTCTTTAAATGTGTGCTTTATATATTTGACTGCGAAGACTAACAACAGTATTTTTTTTCAATGTTTTGTTGTGTTTGTACTGCGCTTTGATGTGTCTATTTATCGAGGTTGGCTTGATTGATCAATCGCATCGTGTGTGTACGTGTTTGTTTGATCAGCATTACTACTGAATTGCCATTCTAAGGTTTGTTTGAACTTTCTGGTTGCTGATTGTTTGTCTGTTGTTTGTTTATTCTATGGACATCTCTTTGTTCATTGTTTGTGATATGGACACATTTACGAACCATACTATATGAATACAGTGGCCTGATCGGCCGGCGTTCAGAAGCGGACCTGATCTGATCTGATTTCTTTATTTATATATTTTTGGTGAAGGAAAAGAACAACGTGAATTTCACAGATTGTCGTTTCTCACTTGTCGTTTCTCACTCACTTACTCTCTCTCTCTCTCTCTCATTGTCGTTTTTCATTCTCTCTCTCTTTTTTCTTTCTCTCTTTCTCTCTCTCTCTCTCTCTCTCTCTCTCTCTCTCTCTCTCTCTCTCTCTCTCTCTCTCTCTCTCTCTCTCTCTCTCTCTCTCTCTCTCTATCTCTCTGTCTCTTTCTCTCCCTCATATATATAAGATAAGAAGGTAAGATAGATAATAAACATTTATCTTATTTTATCTTCTCTCTCTCTGTTTCTCTTTATCTCATAAAAAAGATTAGATCATAAAGTTTTATCTTCCTTTCTCTTCCCTTCACTGTTCTCTTGTCTCTCTCTCATCTCTCTTTATATCCATCTCTGTTTCTCTCCCTGTCTGCCTCTTCCTCTCTCTCTCTCTCTCTCTATCTACCTATCTATAGATCTATCTCTTCCTCTCTCTGTCTCTGTCTGTCTTTCTGTCTGCCTCTTCCTCTCTCTCTCTCTATCTACCTATCTATCTACCTCTTCCTGTCTCTCTCTGTCTCTGTCTGTCTGTCTCTCTCTGTCTCTGTCTCTCTCTCCTCTCTGTCTCTCCTTCTCTCTCTCTCTCTCTCTCTCCCCTCTCTCTCTCTCTCTTCCCCCCCACTCCCTCTTTTTCCCTTTCCGTTTAGCTGATTTGTATTAATATAGACTCTCTAAGTGTGTTGGTAATTACGTGTACCACAACAGACTGGCTGGGTATGACAAGATGCAAAAATATGCTTATCCCACTAGTCTCAAAAAGTAGAATTGTTCTTCTCTCTCTCTCTTTCTGCTCTGTTTCTCTCTCTCTCTCTCCTCTCTCTTCTCTCTCAATCTCTCTCTCTTCTCTCTCTCTTCTCTCTCTCTCTCTCTCTCTCTCTCTCTCTCTCTCTCTCTCTCCCCTCTCCCTCCCTTTCTCTCTCTCTTTCACACACGCACACACTTTCTCTCTCTCTCTTGGCATGTGTATTTTACCAGCTAATGCTACTCCAGTCAGTAACATTTGATGTACTAGTTGCAATCGCCAATGAAAAAAAAAAAAGGATAGCCTATAGCGCACTGTTCTTCTGGTGCCTTTGAGCAGTATTCTGATTAAAACCAGACCTTATACTTGTGAACATCAATATTCACTGGCTATCCTGTTTATAATTTTCTGTTGATCATTCGTTTTGTTTTAATTTTCCACTTTTTTTCTCGAAGAAGGTTCTTTCATATTACCCCCAGAGGTGTGTGTGTGTGTGTGTGTGTGTGTGTGTGTGTGTGTGTGTGTGTGTGTGTGTGTATGTGTAGTGTATGTGTGTGTGTATGTGTGTGTGTGTGTGTGTGTGTGTGTGTGTGTTTTGTCTGTGTTGTCTGTGTCTGTTCTCTGTGTGTGTGTCTGTGTGTGGTGTGTTGTGTGTGTGTTGTGTGTGTGACCAAAAAATTAGTAAATTTTCTCAACTGCTTCAGGGGTATCTTTATCAAAGTTTTGTCCAAGTGGAGGCCATTGACGTGCCACAGATTTGCTAAAGTTTGGAAGATGGTGTATAAAGTTCAAACCGCACAGACCAAAAACTGCAGAATATCAACATTTTTAGGACAGTGAGTGAATAGTACTTTCTTGGGACTTTCTGATACTAAATATAACATGATTTCATCGTGGTGACAGTCTGTCGTAGCCCTCCATGAAACTCGAGCGTTTTCCACAAGTGACTTTGAGAAGTGGGTTTTCTGTAATAATTTGTGTATGAAAAGGGAGACTGTTAGAATGACTTGACTGTCTTGTTTTCTGTTTTGTGTTTGTTGTTTTGTTTTCGGTATAATGAACATTTATACAGCATAACATCCCAGGAAGCAGGCATGTAAGCGCTTCGGACTTTACAGAAAATATTACTCATGAAAACACAGGCTAACAAATAAATAGAAATAAATCAATGATGTAACCATGGTATGACATACAATAACAAAAAAATTAAATTAAAAAAAAGAGAGAAAACAACTATCTTGCGTTTATGATACGAGAACACTTTTCCATACGAACACATACGCATACATCCACACAAAGATACACACACACATACACACACACATACGCGCGCACACATACGCGTGCACTTATACGCGTGCACACACACACACACACACACACACACAACACACACACACACAAAAGATACGATGGCATCTATGCATGCACCTACGCACACACAGACATATTTTCAGGAACTCTTTTCATTGTCCCTCGTTAAGTAAAGGAGTAAAAGAAACCGGTTCTTCTACTTGTCTATAATTCATGAGTCAAAACAGTGAAGTAGGCCGGTGTAAATACGTACCTGTTGTGAGGAGCTGTCTGATGAAAAAAGAAATGTTAGCAGTTAAAAGAAAGAAGGCAGAGAGAAAGAATTATAATGGTTCGGAAAAAACAACAAATGGATCCTTTTATGAAAAGCCGTTAAGGGTCAGAAAGTACTCTGTTTGTTCCTAAAAAATTGTGGATTCTATTTTACCTCGCACCGTGTGACGTCTGCTTATCTGTCTGTCCATCTGTCCGTTGGCTGATGGCTGGCTGGCTGGCTGGCTGTCACGGCTAGCATTGTGTGTGTCCTCAAAACAACAGAGCAGCAGAACGAAAACTCACAAGGGTTTAACCGTGCACCGATCTTCTACCGCGTATTTTTACCCTACAGTGTATGTGTGTGTAGTGTGTGTGTGTGTGTCTCTATGTGTATGTGTGTGTGTATGTATGTGTGCGCGCGCGCGCGCGCAAAACAAGGTCATAGAAATATTAACTCAAACATTGACCAGCCATCTGTATCTAAATGTCATGTCCGTAGATTGTGTATGTGCGCGCACGTGTGCGTGTGTGTGTGTGTGTGCGTGTGTGTGCATGTCTGTCTGTGAGTGTGTGTGTGCGAGTGCGCGCGTGCTTGTGTGTGTGTGTGTGTGTGTGTGTGTGTGTGTGTGTGTGTGTGTGTGTGTGTGTGTGTGTGTGTGTGTGCTTTCACCCTAAATGTTATGGACAAAGCGAACAGCGGAAGCAGCGTTCCACATGAAAGAAAACGCTGAAAACAAGCCATTAGGACCATCATGCTTTTGAGTGTGCGTCTAACGAACAAAATGGTTATGAACAAATGAAAAGTTAAATCAATAGATATTCGCTCAATCGAAAAACCGTCATGAAATGTATGATGTATACCGTTACTATTTCAGGTTGTGCAACTTGGTAATAAAAAATGCTAATAAAGAAATATTAAATCAATAGACGGAGGGTTCCGTGCCAGAATAGTATATCTCAAGAGAAATAAATAGAGCAGATGCACCGTTCTGATTCATGATGATGATGATGATAATAATATTATAATTTTTTTTATTATTATTATTATTGTTATTATTATATATGTTATATTATATTGTTATTATTATATTATAATAGTGATGATGATGATGATGATGTACATTTCCGGTGAGTCTAACAGTGCTCTAGGTGCTTATAATCCTACAATACAAAAAGAAATGAATATATACATATAATAATAGTAATGATGATGATGATGATGATGTACATTTATGGTGCGCCTAACAGTGCTCTAGGTGCATATAATTCCTCAATACAAACACACATTCGCTAATGTTACCCAGTAACGTCGAAATATTTGGTCAGTTTAAAAATGATTGGTATTTTATGTATCTGAAATGTGGATACATAGAATTACAATATCTACACTTTCTTTGAGAGATGACCTCGATTTTTCAATAAACAAGGGATGAGAAAAAGAGAGACCTATAGATGTTAAAATAAATAAATAAATAAATAAAATCATAGACGCGTATTCAGTATAGCAAATTTTCGGCGAACTGGCCTTTGTCAAGCGTACGCAAATGTGAACAAAGAACATCGAATAAATCATAATAAATAAAAAGGTAAGAGAAAGAAAGAGAGAGAGGGGGAGAGAGAGAGGGGGGTTAAGCTTTAGGAACTAGAAAACACAAAACAGAATCAAAAACGTATTCAGTACAACAAAACAAGACAGGTGCAAATTTTCGGCCGTGTGTCCTTTGTCAAGAGTACACAATAGACAACAATGATCACATATCCAAAATTTAGGAGAACAAAGTAAGACTTCTCTGTTACATTAGATAAGAGTTTAGGAGTTTAGAGTGTCAGGAGTTAAGGACCGAAACACTTGCTTGACGAGGGTTTCTCCTCTGACGACCTTCTGCTGTCCGGCTTTTCCCCAGAGTTTCTTACTACTACTGAAAAGGGTTTAGAAGAGAAAAGGTAAAATTTCCCTGTTATATTAGATACGTGTCTCTGTTTCTGTTTTGTGTTTTTCTGGTTTCTATTTGCTTGTTGTACGGTTGCGAGGCGTGGACAGTCAACAAGCAAAGCCTGAACAGGATTGAGGCAGCCGAGATGTGGTTTCTAAGAAGGATGTTGAGAGTTCCATGGACAGCAAAGAAAACAAACGAGACAGTCTTGATGGAGGCAGACACAAGTAGATCATTCATAAGGAAGATTAGGAAAGCAGGCAACATTCATATTTTATGAGGAAAGGGGAATTAGGAACACCTGGTCACAACGGGAAAGCTGGAGGGAAGGAGAGCACCGGGTAGACCCAAGGAGAAGATACTAGACGGACTTGCAGAGCGGCTGAAGACAAGGAGGGTGGAAGAGATGCTTGAGGCAACAAGAGATAGAGACAGATGGAAGTCCATAATCGCCAACGCCATGCGGCAAGGCACCTGATGATGATGATGATTTGCTTGAACGCGAGTGGTCGTTTTTGTTTGGACTTGTTAAGCCTTAATTAGGATTACAATGAAAAAGAAGTGATATGCAAGGTTACGTAGTGCCAGTAAGGGTGGGGGCGGGGGTTAACGGGATGACAGGGGAGAGAGAGGGAGTAATAGAATACTAGGAGGCTCAGGCTGGAGACAAGAGGGAATAATGGAATGGCAGGGGCCAAAGAAGGGTACATAAAGAGAAAACAGAAAATACAGCAAAACAACACGGTGAAAATGGTGATAAAGTACCAAATGTCTGTATTCCTGTAAATAATCCATACTGTCATGTTATACGGTGAAAATGGTGATAAAGTACCAACTTTCTATATCCCTCTAAATAATCCATACTGTCATGTTTAAGAAAAAAAATGACATACGTGTTTCGTAGGGAGAAAATAGCTTTGGTTACAACACAGAGCGAAAATTTATGTAAGTAATGGGTAAATCCTTGGTTGTGTCGTGATTCAGAAATTTCTTTATTTATTTATTTATTTACTTTATGCATCTGTTCTTTTCTTGAAGATAGGATCCACAGAAACACGTTTCATTTACATGTTATCAAGATTGTTCCAACGATAGACTGATATAATACTGGTATAAAAAATGTAGACTAGGTAAAACATAGGCTAGGTAGGGCCTCAGGACCTGGCCAGCTCATGGGGTTATGTGCAGGCTTACTTAGGCTTGTTCCATGATCACCATACACATGGCACCTGTGACGTTAGTGCATATGGAATTCATTCCGAGCTCGAAGGCATCATCTTGAGAAACTGAAATTGAATATTTGGTTCGTTCAAAATTTAAGCGAGGGGAACATTCTATCCCTGCTTCTATAAATGCTTTATATTCATTCAAAATTTAAGCAAGGGGAACATTCTATCCCTGCTTCTATAAATGCTTTATATTCGCTCAAAATTTAAGCAAGGGGAACATTCTATCCCTGCTTCTATAAATGCTTTATATTTTGTCTGACCTCTCAAGTGATCTACACACAAGAATATTACAACTTGGTTTTAAAAAAAAAAAATTTTTCAACAGCACTAATAAGGTAAATGAAGCTCAGACAGTAAAATGAATTACATTTGCACGCACGCCAATTAGAATGACATTAAAGCTGAATGAGAGGATTCCATTTTGATAGTTAGTGAATGACACATCGAAATTAAACCTCTTTTCCATAATCTTCTTACTGAATTGATATTTAAAGTAAACACGTAGATGGCTCCTGTGCTGTCTAAAATCCACTCAAACACAGATAGAGAAGTTCAACTCTATTTTTCTTTAATACATTTTAAAGTGAAGTGCATGTCAACGCTGAATCGATCAATCTTCTAAATGAGATTGCATTCTAACGCATGGATGGATTCTGTGATACAAGTGAATCGTTCAAACACTGAGAAAACATATGAGTTTTTAAGCAAACCGCACTTCGGGGCAAAAATAAATGTTTTCTCCAAGTGAAAGTGGAATATATCGTTCAGTGCCACAAGATCCAACGTTGTGATTGAATAGTTTTGTTGATCAAACTTCAACAGCTTCAGTTCAGGTCCCATCCTCTCTCTCTCTCTCTCTCTCTCTTTCTCTCTCTCTCTCTCTCTCTCTCTCTCTCTCTCTCTCTCCCCTCTCTCTCTCTCTCTCTCTCTCTCTCTCTCTCTCTCTCTTCTCTCCTCTCTCTTTTCTCTCTCTGTGCGGGCCTCGATAGCTCAGTTGTTTGAGCGTCGGATTCACATGCTAATGGTTGTGGGTTCGAATCCCGGGTGCGCTACATTAAAACTGGCCATCTCACTGCCCATCTTAACATCACTGTTGTTCTGGTGGTGTCAGTATAGGATTAGATAGGTTCCCCTTCCCCCACTTCCCCGGAATAGTTATCCCCGTCGGCCATATCACCTGAGGTGGGTGTCGACGTAAAAACTGAACCAAATCAATCAATCAATCTCTCTCTCTCTGTCAACTGTAGAAATGATCTGGTTTATGGAAGAAATGTGTACGTGTGTTTGTACAAGACGTTTCCACTGCAAGAACCTGTGGCCTTGACAAACAACTCTCTGTCTCCGTCTGTCTGTCTGCCTGTCTGTCTGTCTGTCTGTCTGTCTCTCTCTCTCTCTCTCTCTCTCTCTCTCTCTCTCTCTCTATCTATCTATCTATCTATCTCTATCTCTCTTTCACACACACACACACACACACACACACACACACACACACACACACACACACACACACACACACACACACACACACACACACATACACACACTCGTTCAAATTTAGGAATTATTTGTGAAAAAAAAATGTGAATAGGTTCATACTGGTACACTGAATATTTTGTTTCTTTCTTTCTCTCCCATTCTCTTTTCCTCCTCCCTCCCTCCCTCCCTCTCTCTCTCTCTCTCTCTCTCTCTCTCTCTCTCTTTTCTGCTTGCCAGTTTGCTCGCTCTCTCTCTCACTTTCTCTATCTCTTGCTCGTCACTTATTCAATATTAAGGTTTATCTGAGTTATGAAAGAAATGCATAAAACCTTTTCACATGCCTTCTTTTAAGACGTATTGCCAAGTACTTTTTCTCTCAATATACATACATACATACATATATATATATATATATATATATATATATATATATATATATATATATATATATATATATATATATAACATATATATATAGATAGATATAGATATATATATATATATTGTGTGTGTGTGTGTGTGTCTATTTATCTATTTCTATCTCTGTCTCTATGTCTATCTCTCTTGCTCTCGCTCGCTCTCTCTCTTCTCACGTCCTTTCTCCCTCCCTCCCTCCCCCCCCTTTTTTTTCTCTCTCTCTCTCCCTCCCTCCTTTTCTTTCCCTCTACCTTTCTCTCCACACCCTCTCCATTCGCTCTCTGTCTTCTGTCTGTCTCTGTCTCTCTATCTAGCCAGCTAGCTAGCTCCCCTCTCTCTCTCTCTCTCTGTCTGTCTGTCTGTCTCTGTCTGTCTGTCTCTCTCTGTCTCTCTCTCTCTCTCTCCCTCTCTGTCTCTCTCTCTCTCTCTCTCTCTCTCTCTCTCTCTCTCTCTCTCTCTCTTTCTTTCTTTTAGGGGAAAGACTTCTAGCCGTAGTTCCTGTCCGTTTTGGGCGGCTGCATGAGTTCAGCGGCGGAATCGGAGACAGAGCAAACATGGAAACCTTGTTAATTCATTTTTGGACTGAAGGTCTTTGCCTGTCTGTGACGATGTGATTTACTGCCGCCATTTTGCGTCAGCCGCTCTGAGAGAGAGAAATAGAGAGGGGGGGGGAGGTGGGGAACAGCAGAACTGAAGTAATAAAGTATGGGTTTTTTCTGACATTGCTCTGTGTGTGGGGGTGGGGGGTGGTGAGGAGAGGGTGTGTGTGTGTGTTGTTTCTGACTTGCTCTGTATGTGTGTGTATGTGTGCGTGTGTGTGTGTGCGTGTGTGTCTGTGTGTGTGTTGTTGTTGTTTCTGACTTGTTCTGTGTGTGTGCGTGTGTGTGTGTGTTGTTTCTGACTTGCTTGTGTGTGTGTGTGTGTGTGTGTGTGTGTGTGTGTGTGTGTGTGTGTGTGTTTGTTGTCTGATTGTGTGTGTGTGTGTGTGTGTGTGTGTGTGTGTGTGTGTGTGTGTGTGTGTGTGTGTGTGTGTGTGTTTTGAAAGTGGATGAGAAAGAAAGAGAAAGAAGAAAAGAGAAGATAAGAAAAGAGAAGAGAAGGACAGGCAGAGAAAGCGAGAGAGAGAGAGAGAGGTGAATGGGGGGAGGGTGACTATGATACTCAAACATTGAAATATGATTTCCGAGAGAGAGAGAGGCAGACAGAGAGAGGCAGAGAGAGAGAGAGAGAGACACACACACACACACCACACACAGAAAGCGAGAGAGAGAGGGATAGAGAGGTGGAAGGGGTGGGGTGGGGAAGGGTGACTATGATACTCGAAAATTGAAATGGGGTTGTCAAACTAGAAATTGTTGGAGCGAACAAACGCCAGCCTTTGCGTCATAGAAAATAATCAATGCTTCCCCACCACCATCACCATCACCACCACCACCACAACCACCACCATCATCACCATCCAGCCCTCTCTCTTTGTCCCCATCTTCAAAGTGTATTTCATTTTAAAGTTAAAGAAAAATTGTTGACTGGTGACGACGCAAGCACGCGCGCATACGCGACGGACACACGTGCATGCATGTCAGTACACGCGCATACACACATAAACAGAAAGACATAGTGACGAATGTACATTCTTTATTCTGACACGCACGCACACACACACGCGGCGCACATACACACATACCACACTGACCACACACACAAACGCATAGACACAAGGAGACATTGATGAACACATTCACTGACAAATACACACAGTCTCTCTCTCTCTCTCTCTCTCTCTCTCTCTCTCTCTCTCTCTCTCTCTCTCTCTCTCTCCTTCTCTCTCTATCTCTCTCTCTCCTTCTTTCTCTCTTTTATCTGCATACACACACACACAGAGGCTGAATGTTAACCCTTTGACTCCTTCACCAATCCGCCACATCCCGTATTGACAGCCATGACAGCAAAGCAAAAACTGAACCCTTTCACTCCCTCACCCTATCCACCAGTTTCCTACAGGAAGTGCAGGTGCGGGAGTGAAATGGTCAATAACTAAGGTCTGTTCTTTACTTCTTTCCTTCCATTGTGTCGCCACCTCGTAAGTACAGTGTCCTCTGTGGATATGTCATGCTTAAAAACTGATTTGTGATACGTAATACGTAGTAATAGAAGGCAGACATTAATGTTTATCTTGCGCGCATTAAAAAAAGGGCGTGGAGCGAAAATCGTAACGAACCCGCTTGTCATTAATTCCAATAAGGGTGAATTGCATTGGCTGCAGTGATGCGCATACATCTGTCAGTGGTGATGGTCTGTGGTTAGCGCGGCCTGACATTTTCATTAACCCTGGAATGAAGGAAAAGACAGATGTGTGCACACGCGTAAACATCCATGGTTGCACGTCACGCGCGCGCGCACACACACACACACACACACACACACACACACACACACACACACACACACACACACACACACACACACACATTCGCGCGCAGGCACGCACATATCATATTTGAAATGAAATAAAATAACATGGTTAGATTATGTTTAAAAGAAAAACAAAGGGAAAAAAGAAAATAAATCACACACACACACACCACACACACACACACACACACACACACACACACACACACACACACACGCACACACACACACACGCACACACACATACACACACGCACACACACACACATTTGGGCACGGGCATGCACATGTTATTTTTGAAAATAAGTAAAAAATATGATGGGGTTATGTTAGAAACAAAAATAGGGAGTAAAAACAAACATAAAATTAGACCATAAATGTACACACCTTCCACCCACCCGCTCCCCCATCGCTCACCAGCAAGCACATATGATTTCTGGGGGGGGGGGGGGGGGGGGGGATCCAAAACCCAGTGGCGATATGTTTAAAAGTAAAACAGAAAAAAAGACATAATGAAACAAAATTAACAAGAACAGCAAACTGAAAGTGTGAAAAGAATAATCGAAAGCAACTATTCGATCATCCTATTGATTCTGAACTTTTGATTATCTTTGTGGGATGTGACTTAACAAAATGGAAAACAGAAAATAAAAGAGACAGAAAAAAATAGAAGGAACGCGAACTGCATGTGTAAAAAACAGAACGAAATGCTAATGATGTTGTCACAATGGTTTTGACTGCTGGATATTCTCATTAAAAAAAAATAATAAAAAAATGTATTAAAATGTTAAAATGGAATTGAACCAAAAAATCGACTAGCAGGAAACAAAATGCAATAAATTTGACTTTCATAAAGTAGGAATAGTAAAAACAAAAAGGCAATCAGTGATCTTTTTAATCAGAAACAATGATATAAAAGAATAAAACAAAACAAGTACAATGACGAAAAGCAAAATGCAAAAGAAAAGGATTGTTGCTGGGTTACTTTTAGTAAGAAATGATTAAATGAAATAAAACGAAATAAGATACAATAATGACTAA
>JAPXFY010000012.1:24293180-24310680 GCA_030674185.1 Monoplex corrugatus
CTTTTCTCTTCTCTCTCTCTCTCTCTCTCTCTCTCTCTCTCTCTCTCTCTTTCTAATTCCTTCCCTCATCTCGTAAACCAGAGGGAAACAGAGAAATTGGGTTGTCGAACACGTTGAAAAGAGAGATATCAGGAAAAATCGGCTGTCAAACATGTTCAAAGTACTTCAAAGATAGTGATGTGCTGCGAGTTCGTTTGCTGAACATGTTCAAAATAATACAGCCTGCACAAAATGGTGACATGTGAGAAATTCAGTGTAGAATACGTTTAGATTAACATCAAAAAGAGACAGACAGACAGACACAGACAGAGAGACAGAGAGAGAGAGCAAATACGAATACGAAATGGTTCAATGAATGTGATATCATCGTACATTGTAATCGGTTGTTTTTTGTTGTTGTTGTTGTTGTTTTTTGGGGGATATTGTTTTTTGTTGTTGTTGTTGTTTGTATTTTTTGTTGTTGTTGTTGTTGTTTTGTTGTTGTGCTGTTCTCCAAACTCATATGGACTTGCTGCATATTACATATGATCAGACCTTTAGTAGAGCACGGGAAAAAAAGCCGTTAGGACCACCTGACCACATTTCATTATGTTGATGCACAGTCTGCATCTTTGGTGAGCGTACACGCTGAATGTTATCATGTTCCATATGTCAGCAACGCTTATAGGACAATTTAAGAGGCAAGAGAAATTAGAGCACCTAGTCACAACAAGAAAGCTGGAGGAGAAAAGAGCACCAGGTAGACCCGGGGAGAAATATTGGACGGACTTACGCAGTGGATAAAGACAGACAGGGTGGGAGAAGTCCTTGCAGCGACAAAGGATAGATTCATATGGAGGGCCATGATCGTCAACGCCATGCGGGCAGAGCACATCTTGATGATGATGATGATGATGATGATGATGATGATGATGATGATGATGATGACAAACCAGCCACTGACATGACTTACAGGATCTTTAAAGTGCAACATGACTTCATCATCATCATCATGTCGAGCTTGCTCGGCTATCCATGACACGTTTCTTCCGTCCTTCTCTGTCAGACATTGCAGTAGGTAGTTCATCATACTGACAGCCCGTATCATCGATCATCTGGTCGATGAAGGTCTTCTTTGGAATTCCTGGTCTTTGTTTGCCGTGACTGGGTCTCCATAGTAGAACTTCTCCCACCAGTTCTTCTTTGCACGCCAGTAGTGTCCCGCGAAGCGCAGTCTTTGTTGACGTATTGATTTACTGATTGGTGGGATCTTACCATATAACTCTTTGTTAGTTGGATATTCTCTCCAGGATTTGTTCAGGGCTGCACGCAGCATTCGCAACATGACTTAGGGGATCGTTAATATGCACATTTGATATTCTGCATGCGTATGCACATGAAGGGGGTTTATATACTGACACGTCAGTACACATGTTGACCGGGAGGTGGGAGAACTCTTCACCTTTACACACACCAGGTGGAGGTGTCCAGACGTATGGAACCAGCACACTCCGAAAGAAACCAGACATTTGACTACCGCGCCTAGTCCTCTTATTGAACGGGGGTGACATATTTCAAAACAGAACGTAATACATTATCTGTACAATGCCTGTCGGTCAGCAAGAAAACCATCGCAAAACATGAATGTGGATGTAAAGGTTGTGACTTAACGGTATCCAGTAAATGTGTTGCTTCACTAATATACACAGCAATATTGTATAGAATGGTCTTAGTACGTGTAGACATCAGTATACTGAATATTAACTTACGTGAGAGAGAGGAACACAGAGAGAGAGAGGGGGGGAGTTTCTTTTTAATTTGTTTTTGAGGGATTGTTTGTTTGTTCATTTGTTTGTTTCTTTCTTTCTTTCTTTGTTCGACATTAATTTCATAGAATAATTACAGTCTTGGTCGTATATTCCAATATGGAACTGATATAATGTGCTGATTTGTATCCATGAAAAGAGGATTTTAAAGAATTTGGAAAGAGATTCAAAGAATTGATTGTCGGTTGCAAAACTTGCTCAAAATGAATAGTATAGCAGAGACGATATCTGAGAAATAATTTCGCTCCAAACACTTTCGAAATGGTAGCCTATACATGCGCAGACTGACGTTGGAATAATCAATCTGTCCAATATGTCAATTTTCTTTCTAAACCATCGACTGTCGAAATTGCTTTCGGTTTTAAAACATACTGAAAATGAATGTGGTAGACTAGAGATGACACCTAGGAATGATTTCGCTGTCAAACGCTTTTCGTAATAATTTAGCCTACGCTGATAGCCTAACATTCAAACAATCAGTCTGTACTGTACAATCAGTCAGGAGTACGATATTTTTTTTCTATATTATCTATCGGTTGTCTAAATCGTTAAAAATACTAAAGCAGAGAAAGAATGATTAGATTATCTATATTTACAAGGAAAATGGATAAGATCTTGAGTGTTTTTATTTTTGATATCATGCTTCGTCCAAAGTGGAACAAAACTAAGCATTATAAGAAATTAACAGAAAGACAATAACTTATTATCGTAAAAGTGTTGATTGTTCTGTCTGGACTTATAAATGTAAAGAAAATATAAATGTATACGTTAAAGGAACATATAGATGCATAACAAAAGGAAGTTAGTCGAAATATCTTGAGATACGTTAACAAACATAATTTAAAGTAGATATGATTAGACAGACAGAGAAACATAATGGATATCCAAGGAATACGTCGAACAATTTCAGTCATTTTCGGGTAATAGATTATTTGATGCAGGTTAGCCCTATGATTCTTAATCACTTACTCACTGCTCATTATAGCCGTTGACATGTAGAGTAGCAACGTAGGTTCTCCACCTTTGTCTGTTCTGGACCACCTATGTACAGTTTCCTTTGATTCTACCGGTCGGTATTTCCGGCAGTAAAGAAATAAAGACACCATTACATTCCATTCAAAGAACACAGTGATAGGGGGGGGGGGGGTACTGTTTTTGTTTTTGCTTGTTTGTTTGTTTATTTATTTGTTTGTTTTGTTTGTTTGTTTGTTTTCGCTAAACGGTGATGCAGAATATAACTTACCTATTCCTATACAACCAAAGCAAACCCTCCCGTATTTCAAGACCTTGCCAGTACATCAGGTATTATGCAGGCTCAAAAGTCCGCCAAATAATTCTTTTAAATTGTTATGTTTATGTTTATGTTATACATATACATATACATATATATATACATATACATACACACACACACACACACACACACACACACACACACACACACACACACACACACACACACACACACACACACAAATATATATATATATATATATATATATATATATATATATGTGTGTGTTCGTTCGTTCGTTCTTTGATTTAACGTCTTTTCACTCTCTCTCTTTCTCTCTCTCTCTCTCACACACACACACACACACGCACGCACGCACGCACGCACACAACATCACACAAACACAACAGACAGTTGCTCAAGTCTAGTCCCATCTAAACTAACCTTCTCTTTTATTTATAAACTAAGAAGACAGAAATGAATAAGGCTGAATTTGACAAAACAGACAGAACAAAAGAAACAAAGAAAGAAAGAAAGAAAGATACATATGGGAAAAAAAGAAAATACAAAGAAAGATATAAAAAAATGAAACAAGTGAAGAAGCTGAAGAAAGTCAAAGGAAAAAAACTTTCGTTTTCAAGTTGCTTGTCTTTTATCTTCAAGGCAGCCTGCTAAACGCCCACACATTCATTTCAAGCGCAGTCGTTTGATTAACTCCCTTGGAGGTCTAAAAACTCCGTGAGGCAATAGTTAACTAGATGAAGAGACTTGATTAACTTACTTGGCTTCCTAAGTGATGAATGAGATCCCTAAAAATTACTCCGAAACCTCGGACATTCTCGGCCCAAATCATTTTTATTGCTTCTTCGAAAGATCGATCATCACGGCTTCCAAAGGCTTTTCTTTGAGTTTCAGATATAGCATAATGTTAAGATGACATTAAAATGGATTCAACTCGAAATGCCACTGATTACCAATTCTCGGCCAAATAATTTTTATTGGTTCTTAAAAAGATTGATCATAATTGATCATAACAGCTTTCAATGACAGTTTTCAAATACGAAATGCATGATCATTGATGTTAGAATAAAACGCGAAGAGTTGTAATTGAAAATGCCACAGAATTCCAATTACAAAGAGCACTTTAACAATGCAGATGCCACACAATGACCGTGACACAGGCTATGTTATTTTAAAAAGAAATGGCCAATCGCGTGCGACAAAATGAAATGTAATTTGCCGGAAAATATCAGTAACAAACAGCACTTTAAGATGAATGACTGATCGTAACCCATATTTGTGGCAATTTAAAAGAAAAAGAAAGATCTAGTAATCTTTCGTGGGACTGTCATATTTCGTTTTCTTGTTATTGAGATGAGCAGATGTATAACGTCTACATGGTCTTACCAGATTTCTTCTTTTTCTTCTTCTTCTTCTTCCTCCTCCTTCCCCTCCTCGTCTTCTCCCTCCTCCTTTTTCTTCTCCTCCTCCTCCTCCTCCTCCTTCTTCTCTCTCTTCTTTCTTCCTCTTCCTCTCCTCACCTCTTCTTCTTCTTTTTCTTCTTCTTCTTCTTCCTCTCCTTCCCTCCTGTCCTTCTCTCTCCTCTCTTCTTTTTCTTCTCCTCCTCCTCCTCCTCCTCCTTCTTCTTCTTCTTCTTCTTCCTCTTCCTGTTCTTCACCCTCTTCTTCTTCTTTTTCTTCTTCTTCTCCTTCTCCTTCTCCTTCTCTTTCCTCTTCTTCTTCTTCTTCTTCTTCTTCTTCTTCTTCTTCCTCTTCCTCGTCCTCTTCCTCTTCTTCTTCTTCTTTTTCTTCTCTCCTCTCCTCCTCCTGTCTTCTTCTTCTTCTTCTTCTTCTTCTTCTTCTTCCTCTTCCTCGTCCTTCTTCCTCTTCTTCTTCTTCTTTTCTTCTCTCTCCTCTTCTCCTCCTTCTTCTTCTTCTTCTTCTTCTTCCTCTTCTTCGTCCTCTTCCTCTTCTTCTTCTTCTTTTTCTTCTCCTCCTCCTCCTCCTTCTTCTTCTTCTTCTTCTTCTTCTTCTTCTTCTTCCTCCTCTTCCTCGTCCTCTTCCTCTTCTTCTTCTTCTTTTTCTTCTTCTTCTCCTTCTCCTTCTTCTTCTTCTTCTTCTTCTTCTTCTTCTTCTTCTTCTTCTTCTTCTTCTTCTTCTTCTTCTTCTTCTTCTTCTTCTTCTTCTTCTTCTTCTTCTTCTTCTTCTTCTTCTTCTTCTTCTTCTTCTTCTTCTTCTTCTTCACATCATCGTATATTATTTCATGTACACAGGAGGTTTCATTGTATCGTCTGATTTCCTGCTGACAGAAACACGATTTCTCTGGTTTTAAAAGTAGTATTTCTCTCATGAGTATTCATTATTCCGTAGCTCATCTTCTTACAATACTTTATATTATTCCCTCCATTTTTAACATCATTTGTATTTTTCCGATTTTCCTTAATGCCCTTTCATATAATTCAGATTTTTTTCATCTCTATATTTATATTCTTTTTTTTTTCATCTTTATTTTTTGCTTACCTATACTGTTTTCAGATATTGCTCTTTTTTTCATAGTTAGAGGTTTGATTCTTAAATCACATTTTTACTTTTATGATGTTGAAAAGTGTGAGTTTCATTGATCTCAATCATTTCTGTAACATGTTTGCGAAATAGCTGTTTCAAATCTTTGCTGATTTCATGTTATGCGGTGTAAAATGTTCATCGTACCAGCCGAAATACTTACGCTGTAAAATGAAAATGTTATATATAAATTAGTTGTTTGTATACGTGTGTAATACATAATTACGATTATATCTCTTGATTTGTCTGTTGAATGTGATAATTATTAGACCAGTTCGTCACGTTCTTGTCTATCATTAAGCGGTCGCTCGTAATTATTGATAGTATCATTATCATTATTTATATTATCATTATCATGATCATTATTATGTGAATGTATTCGTGGTATCAGATTCCAGCCATAGACGGTGAATAAAAGAAAACTCTGCCTGCATTTATTTCTTTTATTGATTTTTTTTTTTAATTTAATATTAGAATAAAGACTCAATAAAGAAATACAAAGTTACGCCGATTTACATCTTTTATTCGTAAGTATTGCTATTATGTTATCATCATTATCATTACCGTTATTATCATCGGCAATATATTATTGTTTCATTGTTATTGTTGTTGTTGTCGTTGTTATCATTATTAATATTGTTATCATTATTGTTATTGTTGTTGTTATCATTATTAACATTATTATCATTATTGTTGTTGTTGTTGTTGTCATTATAACTATCACGTCATCATCACCACTATTATTAACATCTTCATTATTATTGTTATTATTGCTGTTGTTGTTGTTATTATTATTATTGTTATGTTAATGTTGTTGTTTTAGTTGTTGTTGTTGTTATTATTATTATTGTGCGTCAGTGCTGTGATTTTGTTATAGATATACTTGTGTTGCATGAAGCATATGATTACTTTATCATCATTATTATTTTTATCATCACTATTATCATCATCATCATCATCATCATTATTATCATCATTAGTTTCATCATTCTTCTTACTATTGTCATTATTACTGTCTTTACTATTATCATTTATTATTAGTATTGCTATCATTATTCTTACAATTCAGTGTTATTGTGTCAGTTGTGTGGTTTTTGTATTAGATGTAGTTGTTTTGTGTTCAATACATGACACCGGCTATCAGTATTCATTGCAGGAAACTGTTTAATTGCGTTATCTATTAAAAAGTATATAAACTGCAATGATCCATGTGTGTGTGTGTGTGTGTGTGTGTGCGTGTGTGTGTGTGTGTTGTGTGTGTGTGCGGTGCGTGCGTGCGTGCGTGTGTTGTGTGTATGTGTGTGTGTGTTGTGTGTGTGTGCATCTGTTTGTGTCTTATTTCATTGATGGGGTTGTTGTTGTTGTTGTTGTTGTGGTTGTGGTTGTGGTTGTAAGAATCTCTTCACTCTGAAGGACGAACTCTTCAGGGGCAGCAATGGAAAATTTCGTTCTGACAAAACTTCACGCTGCAATACACTACGCTACATTTCATTACAATACACTACAATACACTATACGACACTGCACTACATTACTTTACAATACATACATTACACCGCACTACATTTCATTACAATACATCACACCACACTACATTACAATACATCACACCACACTACATTACATCACATTACAATACATCACACCACACTACACTACGCTACATTTCATTACAATACACTACAATACACTATATGACACTGCACTACATTACAATACAATACACTACATTACACAGCTCTGCATTTTATTACAATACATCACACCACACTACATTACAATACATCACACCATATTACATTACAATACATCACACCATATTACATTACAATACATCACACCACATTAATTACAATACATCACACCATATTACATTACAATACATCACACCACATTAATTACAATACATCATACCACATTACATTACAATACATCATACCACATTACATTACAATACATCACACCATATTACATTACAATACATCACACCACACTACATTACAATACATCACACCACATTACATTACAATACATCACACCACATTACATTACAATACATCACACCACACTATATTACAATACATCACACCATATTACATTACAATACATCACACCACATTACATTACAATACATCACAGCACATTACATTACAATACATCACACCACACTACATTACAATACATCACATCACATTACATTACAATACATCACACCACATTACATTACAATACATCACAGCACATTACATTACAATACATTACAATACATCACATCACATTACATTACAATACATCACACCACATTACATTACAATACATCACAGCACATTACATTACAATACATCACACCACATTACATTACAATACATCACACCACATTACATTACAATACATCACACCACATTACATTACAATACATCACACCACACTACATTACAATACATCACATCACATTACATTACAATACATCACACCACACTACATTACAATACATCACACCACATTACATTATAATACATCACAGCACATTACATTACATTACGCGGGTCTTGCCAGCACCCTGAAGAAAGCAGGTCTGCGGGTCAAAATCTTCGCCATAGAGGTCGGGGCAAGAGGGTTTGTGGGCACCTCCGCTTATGATCTCATGAAACAACTCGCCATTTCTGGGAAGAAGAGGACTAGAGCCCTTAAAGCGATGGCAGAGGCAGCAGAAAGGAGCTCAAGCTGGATCTGGGCAAGGAGGAACCAAAAAAGTGAACTTCATAAGGATTAAATTCCCTACAGATGATGTGTGCCCCGTTAGCACATTGGTAAAACCGCGTACCGCAGTTCTGAAGCGCAGAATCGCCCAGGTTCGATCCCCGGCGTGGGGAAAAAAAAAAAAAAAAAAAAAAAAAAAATAGACAACAGCAGAAGGGCATCCAGGAGTCATGACCTGGATGTGGCCCGGCCCCCCGAGAGTGTAAGGAAACACTTGTCTAAAGGGGGTTACTTCTCTGAAGACCTTCTGTTGTCTAGCTCTCCCTAGAGTTTCTTTCTACCCATTACAATACATCACACCACACTACATTACAATACATCACACCGCACTACATTACATTACATTACAATACATCACACCACATTACATTACAATACATGAGCACATTACATTACAATACATCACACCACATTACATTACAATACATCACACCGCACTGCATTACATTACAATACATCGCACTGCATTACATTACATTACAATGCATCACACCACACTGCATTACATTACATTACAATACATCACACGCACTACATTACATTACAATACATCACAGCACATTACATTACAATACATCACACCGCACTGCATTACATTACATTACAATACATCACACCGCACTGCATTACATTACATTACAATACATCACACCGCACTACATTACATTACATTACAATACATCACACCGCACTACATTACATTACATTACAATACATCACACCGCACTACATTACATTACATTACAATACATCACACCGCACTGCATTACATTACATTACAATACATCACACCGCACTACATTACATTACATTACAATACATCACACCGCACTGCATTACATTACATTACAATACATCACACCGCACTACATCACATTACATTACAATACATCACAGCACCATATTACATTACTTTACAATACATCACACCACACTACATTACATTACATTACAATACATCACACCAGACTACATTACAATACATCACACCGCACTACATTACAATACATCACACCACACTACATTACATTACATTACATTACAATACATCACACCGCACTACATTACATTACATTACAATACATCACACACCAACTACATTACATTACATTACAATACATCACACCGCACTACATTACATTACTTTACAATACATCACACCGCACTACATTACATTACATTACAATACATCACACCGCACTACATTACATTACTTTACAATACATCACACCGCACTACATTACATTACATTACAATACATCACACCGCACTACATTACATTACATCACACCACACTACATTACATTACATTACAATACATCACACCGCACTACATTACAATACATCACACCACACTACATTACAATACATCACACCACACTACATTACATTACACTACATTGCATCACACCGCACTACATCACATTACATTACAATACATCACACCACACTACATTACAATACATCACACCACACTACATTACATTACATTACAATACATCACACCACACTACATTACAATACATCACACCACACTACATTACATTACATTACAATACATCACACCACACTACATTACAATACATCACACCACACTACATCACAATACATCACACCACACTACATTACATTACACTACAATGCATCACACCACACTACATTACATTACATCACACCACACTACATTACATTACACTACAATGCATCACACCACACTACATTACAATACATCACACCACACTACATTACAATACATCACACCACACTACATTACATTACACTACATTGCATCACACCGCACTACATCACATTACATTACAATACATCACACCACACTACATTACAATACATCACACCACACTACATTACATTACATTACAGTACATCACACCACACTACATTACAATACATCACACCACACTACATCACAATACATCACACCACACTACATTACATTACACTACAATGCATCACACCACACTACATTACATTACATTACACCACATTACACCGTACTACATTACATTACAATACACTACATTACACTGCACAACATTTCATTACAATACACTACATTACACCGCACTACATTACATTACAATGCACTACATTACACCGCACTACATTACATTACAATGCACTACACGCACAACATTACATTACAGTACACTACATTACACCGCACTACATTACATTACAATACACTGCATTACACGCACTTCATTACATTGCAATACACTACACGCACAACATTACATTACAGTACACTACATTACACCACACTGCATTTAGCCTAAGCTTCCCCTATGCATTTTTAGGGGAAAGGGTGGGAGGGAGGCATTTTCTACGCCACCTTAATGGCCACAGATGCTGAGAGAGTTTTTACAATGTTATGATGATGATTACGATAAGGATGAGAACCTCAATGCTATATGGAATGCCATCTTGCACTGATACTTCGTGACAGTGTTGTACTCTACGCTTACTATCATGATAGATCCTACTGTCAACCAGGTTCGAGAGATACAAACTCCTGCGGTGCTGGTCAGGAAATTTGAGCAACATCCTCAATGACGCATCCGTGAAGTGGATGAGACTCGACCTTGTGGTCCCAGTCTTCACAATGAGTCCATAGCACGCTCAGCTGTGGATAGAGGCCGGTTGGGGCCCAAAAATCCCACAATTATTTTGAAAGGACTGATCGGGATTCGAACCCACAAACTTCCAGTCGGTAGTCTGTTGTGCTAAACGCTATACCACAGTGGCCGGTTTAAATAAAGACTCAATGGTACTCCATAAGACTTAATGATACCCCATCATATCTATAACAGACAACACAGACATTTCAGAAGTTTTCATGGCAAATCATTTACGTGGTGATTCACCATTTCACAGAGATACCTGACGAAGACAAAACACTCTCACATTTGTTATGACTACGAGCAAGCTGTCTTTTTGTCTTCTTCTCTTCTTCTTCTTCTTCTTCTTCGCATTCTTTTCTTCTGCATCTTCTTCTTCTTCGCATTTCTTCTTCTTTTCGCATTCTTCGCATTCTTCTTCTTCTTCTTCTTCGCATTCTTTCGCAATTCTTCTTTCTCTCGCAATTCTTCTTCGCAATTCTTCTTCTTCTTCGCAATTCTTCTTCGCAATTCTTCTTCTTCGCAATTCTTCTTCGCAATTCTTCGCATTCTTCGCATTCTTCGAATTCTTCGCAATTCTTCTTCGCAATTCTTCTTCGCAATTCTTCTTCTTCGCATTCTTCGCATTCTTCGCATCTTCTTCTTACATTCTTTCTTCTTCGATTCTTTCGCATTCTTCTTCTTCTTCGCATTCTTCTTCTTCTCTTCTTCTTCTTCTTCTTCTTCTTCGCATTCTTCTTCTCGCATTCTTTTCTTCTTCGCATTCTTCTTCTTCGCATCTTCGCATTCTTCTCTTGCATTCTTCTTCTTCGCATTTTCTTCTTGCATTCTTCGCATTCTTCTTCTTCGCTTTTCTTCTTCTTCGCATTTTCTTCGCATTCTTCTCTTTCTTCTTCGCATTCTTCTTCTTCTTCGCAATTCTTCTTCTTCGTCATTTTTCTTTTCTTCTCGCAATTTCTTCTTTTCTTCTTCTTCTCTTCGCATTTCGCTTCTTCGCATTCTTCGCATTCTTCTTCTTCGCATTCTTCTTCTTTTCTTCGCATTCTTCTTCTTCGCATTCTTTCTTCGCATTTTCTTCGCATTCTTCTTCTTCTTCTTTCTTCTTCGCAATTCTTCTTCTTCGCAATTCTTCTTCTTCTTCTTCTTCTTCTTCTTCGCAATTCTCTTTTCTCTCTTCTTCTTCGCAATTCTCTTTCTTCTTCTTTCCTTCGCATTCTTCTCTTTTCTTCTTCGCATTCTTCTCGCATTCTTCTTCGCAATTCTTCTTCTTCTTTTCTTCGCAATTCTTCTTAACTTCTTTTCTTTTCTTCTTCGCAATTCTTCGCAATTCTTTGCAATTCTCTCGCATTCTCTTCTTCTTCGAAATTCTTCTTCTTCTTTTCGCATTCTTCTTCTTCTTCTGTTTCTTCTTCATTTCTTCTTCTTCTTCGCATTCTTCTTTCTTCTTCTTCGCAATTCTTCTTCTTCCTCTTCGCAATTCTTCTTCGCAACTTCTTCTTCGCAATTCTTCTTGCAATTTTTCTTCTTCGCATTCTTCTTTTCTTCTTCGCATTCTTTCTTCTTCTTTGTCTTCTTCTTCTTCTTTCTTCTTTTCTTCTTTTCTTCTCTCTTCTTCTGTCTTATTTTTATCAGACGTGAACAACGAACTTTCTCACAACGTCGATTACATTCACAGACAGTGCATAATTTCTCTCTCATGTTTTTATCCATACACTGTTACAGTCCAATGCCAGGCCGCAGCATAAAGACTGACCTGTTCTCCGACCATTTTTAATGCTCCAGTCGTTCTACTGGTATTAGTTAGATGTTTAATAAGTCCTGTTCCCCATCCCCCAGCCCCATTCCCTTCCATTTCAGGACCTTACATGAGCACAGTTTTGCAAGGCTCAAGGAGTCTGTAGATGACAGATGGTAGAGTGACATGTGGGATTGTCACTGTGCGATGAATTCCTCTTGAACAAACTACAAACCCTAGACTCCAAGCTAAATCCAAAACAAGCGTTACTCTCAGTTTGTACAGTTTGAAATGACAAGACAACCATAATCTCTGTATGGAATACAATACAGTAAAGCATAATGTGCTTCGATGCGCTACAATAAAAAATATAACAACACAGCAGTGCAGCTCAACACAGTCTTCTTTATCAATCTCTCAAGAATTGAAGCTCAAACTATTTGTTTTGTTGTTGTCGTTGTTGTTTTTGCCGCTGTAATCGTTGTTGTTGTTGTTGTTGTTGTTGTTGTTGTTGTTGTTGTTGTTGTTGTTGTTGTTGTTGTTGTTGTTGTTGTTGTGTCAAAATGAACTTACCACGTAAAACTTGGGTTGCTTTTCCCGAAGAGATCGTGTCGCCACAGTGCTGTGCCACCTTTCTTTTTAACTGTTATAATGCATGTATTCTGTTCACTATAAATGTGGGGTTTTCCCCTTTATTTTTTTGCCAGGGACAACTCCTCTTGTTGCCATGGAATCTTTAACGTACTGCACACAGGATCTCGGTTTATCATCTTATCCGGACGACTAGCACCTACATCAACCATTCAAGACATAGTGGAGTCTGTGGAGAGAAGGGGTGGGGTGGGGGTGGGGGGGGGTAAGGGAGCAGAATGAAAAATCCCAGTCAGGTCCGTGATTCGAACCCGAGGTTTCTCACGTCCTGGAGAGATTCTTTAACCACTCGGCCACACGTAGCATTGCACCCCTTGTAACGACGATCATCGAAGACACTTGACAAGACAGAATTACCCTCACAGTTTTAATGCCAGGCAACACTACGTGTAAAATCACTCATTAGTTTGAGTGAAAACAGGCACAGTAGGCCTACGCCAGACAGGCACGTTTTCTCCTACTAAAAATGACATCGGATTTTATCACTCTCGTTCACCTACAGTAAGTGTAAGGAGTAGACAATGTCGTGAGGAACAGACAAGGTCGTTTTTGTTTGCTTGCTTGTTTGTTATTTTGTTCGTTCGTTTGATCTTTTGTTTGTTTGTTTGTTTGTTTGTTTGTTTGTTTGTTGTTGTTTTTTTGTTTGTTTGTTTGTTTGTTTGTTTGTTTTTCTGTTTATTTATTCGTTCGTTCGTCGTTTGTTCGTTCGTCCGTCCAGCCGTCGGTCTGTTCGTTCGTTCACTCGTTCATTTATTTATTTGGTTGGTTGGTTGGTTGGTTGGTTGGTTGGATGGTTGGTTGGTTGGTTGGTTGGTTGGTTGGTTGGTTGGTTGGTTGGTTGGTTGGTTGGTTTTACCAGAAATATACCTGTGACAAGTTATGGTCATAAGCGTCATCATAGCCCCCAGGGCTGATAGACGCCAAGTAACGATTTGAAAAAATAAGGTGAGCTGTTTTAACTCTTTGAATACTCACCCGTGTACCAGCATCCTGCATTGTCATCCATGCTAGCAAAGCAAAAACTTAACCGTCTAACTCCCTCACTTTATCCACCAGCTGCCTGCAGAAAGTTGGTGGATCAAAGGTTAACCCTTTGCCCCCTCAACGATTTGAAAAAATAAGTGAGCTGTTTTAACCTTTGAATCTCTCACCCCGTGTACCAGCATCCTGTTGAGGGGTCAAAGGTTAGTTTTTGCAGTTGGTAGATAGGGTGACGGAGTCAAAGGGCTAAGTTTTTTTAAGTTGGTGGATAGGGTGAGAGAGTCAAAGGGTTCAGTTTTTGCAGTTGGTCGATAGGGTGAGGAGTCAAAGGGTTAAGTTTTTGCAGAAGGCGAACAGGTGAGGGAGTCAAGGGTTAAGTTTTAAGTGTGGATAGGTGAGAGTCAAAGGGTTCAGTTTTGCAGTTGGTTATGGTGAGGAGTCAAGGTTAAGTTTTTGCAGTAGGCGAACAGGGTGAGGAGTGAAAGGGTAAGTTTTATTGTTGGTGATAGGATGCGGAGTGAAAGGGTTAATAAATGGAGGGTTTGACTCACACTTACGCTTTCTGAACAGGACGAGGACTTCGAGAGCTGACAGAGACAAGCAGTGTCAGCGGTCTGCAGCAACAGCAGCAGCAACAGGAACTACCTCGACGGGAGGAAGCAGACGACGTCGAAGATCTACAACAACAGCAAACCACGTCTTTCACCCATCAGAGCGACGACGACGACGACGACACGACTCACGCCAACATACCGGTCACTCCACGCAGTCACACCAACATCACGGCAGTCCAGATCAACAACATCCCGGTGATTCCACGGGAGGATATCTTCACCACAGTGCAGAACATTCCTGTGACGTCGAGACATCAAACTCAAAGCAGACCCCTCTCCCAGAACATCCCAGCTCAGGTCAACAACATCCCGGTCAATCCTCGGCCGCGGAGCGACAAAACCAACGTCTTCAACGTTACAGATACGTCCAGGAAACGGACCAACACCACCAGTATGGACAACATCCCGGTCACTCCACGGGAAAGGACCATCACGAACGTTCAGAAACATTCCGGTGTCGTCAAAGAAAAGGGCCATCACTCCTACCACCACCACCACCACCACCACCACCACCCCAACATCCCAATCTTTCAACTGTCCGTGGTGGAAGAAGAGGGTATGGAGACTCCTAGAGGTGTGGTCACCTCTCCCTTGGATATCCTCACTCCCCGGGCCATCTGCCTACAGGAGGAGGACGAAGAGGAGGAGAACGAGAAGGGGAAGATGATGGTGGTGTGGGTACCAGTGGCCGCCCTTACTCCCATGCTTCTGGCACCATTCTCAGTCTGGCTGATCTCCGTGCTAGTGGTCTGAGCCGTACCTCCGGTCTCCCAGCTGTCAGGTCTTAGAGAGTGTGTGTGTGTGTTTCTTCCTTTAACTCTTTGACTCCTGTACCCTATCCACCAACTGCAAAAATTTAACCCTTTGATTCCCTCAGCTGTGGATAGGGTGAGGGAATCAGAGGGTTAAGTTTTTGCTTTCTAGCATGCTTGGCATTGCAGGATGCTGGTGATCAGGGTGCGGGAGTCAAAGAGTTAATGAAAACTATTCAGACTTAACTGACGCTGTAGAAGATATACATACTACCGGAATATTCTGGTAACTTTGAGACAACAGACCAACTTTTTTTTTCCTTTACGAAAACCATTCAGATTTATCAACCAAAGGACATAACTCTTGAAGGTCATGTAGGAATTATCTCCCATGTTGTGGAACTTCTCAAATCTAACATAGTTTGCGCTACCCATTCAGCTAGCATAGAAGCAGACTGCAAAGCACAAAAATCGTAAGCTCAGAACATTCATATTTAAATGACGCAGCAGAAGAACAATACAGCAAATTACGTCAATATTCAAGTTGTGTGTTGCGTCAGACAGATTCAGCGTCTAGAATACTCCAGTAACTTTGAGACAACAGTGCAACACTACACAGTCCCCATCAACATACTCCAATCACTCCGTAATGAAAGGCTGACTACGCCACCCACATTTCAGAAACATCGAGGCATCAACCCAACTCCTCGACTCAGATCAACAATATTCTGGTCATTCTAAGAGAACGGACCAGCACTACCAACCAGAACGTTCCAGTAGCCTAGACCAGCAGACCAACACGAACACCCCGATCAAATTATTCCAGAACTGTCGAAGCAGATCAAATACATATTCATGTTTATATTCATTCATAATTTTATTCCTTTTGCCACGGTGGATTTATCATGTGAAACTCGGGCTACTCTCCCCTTTGAGAGTGCGTCGCCGCAGTGCAGCGCCACCCAATTTTTTAGTAAGGCAAAAAGGCTAATTGGCTTTAATGGGAAGGGACCATGGAAATGACCTATCTCTCTGCAAGAGAGCACCAGGTAGACCCAGGGAGAAAATGTTAGTTTTGCAGAGTGAATGAGGACAGGAGATACGCGTGCAGCAACAAAAGAGATTGGTATGGAGGGCCATGATCGCCAAAGCCATGTGGCAGGGCACATGATGATGATGATGAACATAAGGTTTAAGATCGTTAACGTGTGTATCTGATGTTCTGCGACCATAAACACGAAGAGGGTTCAGCACTGGCAGGTCTGCATGTGTGTCGATCTGATCATCATCATCATCATGTGCCCTGCCTCATGGCGTTGGCGATCATGGCCCTCCATATGTATCTATCCCTTGTTGCCGCAAGCACATCTTCCACCCTCTCTGTCCTCAGCCATCCTGTAAGTCTGTCCAATATTTTCTCCCTGGGTCTACCTGGTGCTCTCTTTCCCTCCAGCTTTCCTGTTGTGACCAGGCGCTCTAATTCTGGTAGATCATTGTAAAAATAAACATTGCCCTTTACCCACCAGGCGTTACTAAGAAATGGTCCAAGCCACATCTCTTGACTGAAAATACGATTTCGTCGTCAACTTGGCCATTGTGCACGTCACTTACGGTTTGATCTCTTTGAGTTCGCTCCATCGTTGCTGACAAATTTGGACGGAGCCCATACGGCACTGTCCGGACACGTTGAATCCTCTTGAAGAAAATCCATAGTCATTTCCATGTCTTTGATGCGTCTCTCTCTCTCTCTCTCTCTCTCTCTCTCTCT
>JAPXFY010000012.1:24315680-24328180 GCA_030674185.1 Monoplex corrugatus
GAGCTTAGTGTTTCATACGTTCCTTCTCCCGTCCCTCCCCCATCCCTCTTTCTCCGCCCTCCCTATTTCACGACTTGGCTTGTGCATGGGGTTTTATGCAGGCTCAAGGAGTCTGCTAGATACTTGATGGCAGATTTGGGTCGAGTGTATATGGAATTACACGAGTGCGATGAATCCCACGTGAACCAACTCCAAACAAACTCTGGGAGGCATTGTCTTGAAACAGGGAAGGGAGAGCAGGACCTATGAATCACCAAGCTGACACCATCAGAATGATCGGAACGTTCATAGGGGCAGCCAACATGGTCACAGCTATCATGTTGGATTCTATATATATCAAATATTGAGTGCGCTGCTCTATTAAAAGAGATTACCATCCCGTGTTAATTTAAAACTACGGCCCGCATGGATGTCGAAACCTACAATCCCTGCTTTATCAGCTTGGCCATCTGACCAACTGAGCTAACAGACCCCACCCCCTCTCTTTCTCTGTCTGTCTGTCTGTCTGTCTGTCTGTCTGTCTGTCTCTCTCTCTCTCTCTCTCTCTCTCTCTCTCTCTCTCTCTCTCTCTCTCTCTCTCTCCTTAGTCTATTTCGAGTTTTAAATTTATATCTCCATTTGAAGCAGTCACGAGCAGTTTCATGCCAATGTTAAAAGTTCATGCCAAGCACGTTTTGAGTGGTTTTTTTCTCCCCGATTTGTTTTATGTTCTAGTTTTGCTTTTTGTTTTTTGTTTTTTAAGCCTCTTATTCTCTCGGATGCTTGTGTGTACTTTTGGGTTTTTTTCGTGTTTTGTTTTGGTTTTGTTTTTTCCAACTGTATAGGCGGTATGTTACCGCCCAGTCTGCATACTCCATCTTTGGTGGGCGTGTATGTTGGATGTTTTCAAGTTTGCATCAACCACTCAGACACTGACATGATTTACAAGATCATATCCGTGCATATTGGATCTACTGCGTGCGTATAGACCAGAAGGCTGTTAAGATACTAACAGATCTGCACACATCTTGACCTGGGAGATCGAAAAATTAAATCTCCACCCTTTACCCACCAGGCACCGGGGAGTTCGTAAGGTACAATCGAACCCAGACCTCATTCTCACCAGGTCTGACAATACCCACTTGACTATAGCTAATGTCTGGCACGTTCATAATCCTTACATTTCCAAGGCTGTGGCTTCTATGATGACCGAGAACAGTACACGTGTTGGAAGGGAGTCTGTCTTTGAGAGGACCATGGTGCTGGAGACGATGGTTTGGACAAATAGAATCAGAGGATTGGTGTTAGAGTCGTCCGTCAAACAAGTTGGTTAAAAAGTCAGATGTTGAAGACGCTTGTCTGATAAAAGATTCGGTGGACTGGTGTTGCGGACGTTTGTTGGACAAATGGATTTGGAGATAATGAGGACATCTGTCTGACAAATGGGTGGGAGATGTTGAGGACATCTGTCTGACAAATGATGGAGATGTTGAGGACATCTTTGGACAAATGGATTTGGAGATGTTGAGGACATCTGTTGGAAAAATGATTTGGAGATGATGAGGAAAGTCTGTTTGGACAAATGGATTTGGAGATGTTGAGGTCATCTGTTGACAAATGGGTTGGAGATGTGAGGACGTCTGTTGGACAAATGGATTTTGGAGATGTTGAGGACATCTGTTGACAAATGGATATGGAGATGTTGAGGACTCTGTTGGACAAATGGATATGGAGGGTGTTGAGGACATCTGTTGACAAATGGATTGGAGATGTTGAGGACATCTTTGACAAATGGATTTGGAGGATGTTGAGGACATCTGTTGACAAATGGATTTGGAGAGATGTTGAGGACGTCTGTTGGACAAAAGGATTATGGAGATGATGAGGACGTCTGTTGGAACAATAGATATGGAGATGTTGAGGACGTCTGTTGAACAAATGATATGGAGGTGTTGAGGACGTCTTTGGACAAATGGATATGGAGGTGTTGAGGACGTCTGTTGGACAAATGGATTTGAGAGAATGTTGAGGACGTCTGTTGGAAAATATGATATGGAGGTGTTGAGACGTCTGTTGGACAAATAGATATGTGGAGATGTTGAGGACGTCTGTGGACAAATGGATTGGAGGTGTGAGGACGTCTGTTGGACAAATGGATATGGAGTGTGAGGAGTCGTCTGAGGGTTGGGACCATGACAATGGATATGGAGTGTTGAGGACGTCTATTGACAAATGGATATGGAGGTGTTGAGGACGTCTGTTGGACAAATGATATGGAGATGTTGAGGACGTCTTTGGACAAATGGATATGGAGTGTTGAGGACGTCTGTTGGATAAATAGATATGGAGATGTTGAGGACGTCTGTTGGACAAATGGATATGGAGGTGTTGAGGACGTCTGTTGGATAAATAGATATGGAGGTGTTGAGGACGTCTGTTGGACAAATAGATATGGAGGTGTTGAGGACGTCTGTTGGATAAATAGATATGGAGGTGTTGAGGACGTCTGTTGGATAAATAGATATGGAGGTGTTGAGGACGTCTGTTGGACAAATAGGAGGTAGAGTTGGACTGGATATGAGTGTTGAGGCACGTCTGTTGGATAAATGGATATGGAGGTGTTGAGGACGTCTGTTGGATAAATGGATATGGAGGTGTTGAGGACGTCTGTGGATAATGGATATGGAGGTGTTGAGACGTCTGTTGGATAAATGGATATGGAGGTGTTGAGGACGTCTGTTGGATAAATGATATGGAGGTGTTGAGGACGTCATGTTGGGATGAATGGTATGAGGAGGTGTTGAGAGTCGTTGATGAATGATCAGAGGACTGTGTTGAGCACTATTATGTTGGATAAATGGATTCGGAGGACTGGTGTTGATGCATTGTTGGATAAATGGATTCGGAGGACTGGTGTTCAGTGCATATGTTGGATAAATGGATTCGGAGGACTGGTGTTCAGTGCATATGTTGGATAAATGGATTCGGAGGACTGGTGTTCAGTGCATATGTTGGATAAATGGATTCGGAGGACTGGTGTTGAGGACGTCTGTAAGATATATATAATCGGAGGACAAGACTGCTCTCCTCATTGAGAGCGCGTCGCCGAAGTGCAGCACTACCCATTTTTTACCAGACTTTAGAAAAACAAGAAGGCTAATTGGACTTCAAGGGAAGAGACCTAGGAAGTGAACCTATCTCTCCAATGTTTTATACCAGGGCAGCCAGGCGAATGACCTGCTCTTCACGATTTTCAACTGCCGTGGGATCTTTAGCGAGCACAGGCCAGAAGGCACGCGGTCGGACTCATTTTTCATCAGCTTCCAGACGACTAGACATTCAATTCGATTTTCCGGTAAAAGTGAGAAGAAAAGTCAAGGCTCCATTGAAACAAACCCTGGAACCCCGAGTTTAGTTATTGGCAGGCAAACATCTGAACCATTCTGCCACTCTTCTGCTTAAGGCCTTGCCTAACATTAGCCCACCCCTTCCTGGCAGAAGCCATCACCAGTCAGTCCAGGACAGGATTGCTTGTTCGTCCAAGCAAGTCTGGCTTGTTTTGCAGCTAACTACCTGAAGATCATCTGCCACCTGTCATTTACTGGGCTGATAATGGTCACCCCACTACAAGGTTGGAGGCAGCCTTTCCCAGTGAAGGTCCATAAGCAGGTGGACAGGCGAAGGGAATCAAAAGGTCAAATCCTGTGGGCTTCTCAAGTGTGGCCTGCCATGATACTGGAATGAGTCTATCGTGTCCTCATACCGGTAATAAGTTAGTTATGCTTTGCAGCTTGTAAAATAGCTTAACTTGGAAAGCAGTGCTGACCTGATAAAATGCTTAAATGGTCAGTACCTAGGCCTACAATATTTAACCCTTTAATTCCCACTCTATCCACCAGCATCCCGTATTGTCAACCATTCTAGCAGAGCAAAAACTTTACCCTTTGACTCCCTCACCCTACCATCAGCTTCCTGGGTTAAGTTTTTGCAGTTGGTGGATCGAGTGCGGGAGTCAAAGGGTTAAAGGATTTTTTTCCTTCCAGCATTAAAATTATAAGTTAAAAGGGCAAAAGTAAGTAAATCAAGATATAAGGTTGGAGGCTAAAAGTAAATCTGTCTCTTATGAACCCAAAAGGATACTTTTATAGTAAAAATTGATGACATTTCTGAATGTTACTTACTGACTGCCTGTTATGTCATTGGCATACAGTGCAGCATTTTGTCGATGTGGCTGTAATCAAATGGAGGCTGATTGTTCCCATAGCCTAACTCTTTATCAAAAGGTTATAGGCCTACATATATATATAACAGAACTGAGTGCTTCTTGTGTTTCAACCGTCCTGTGTTTATAATAGTATGTGTGCACAATATACTACCTGGTTTAACCTATCCAATCTTTAAAATGTCCATGTCTTTTGTTGTTTAGAATCATTGGCAAAATCTGTAAAAAAAAAAATCTTGGAGAACTGCTGAACTGTTTGTAACAATATTATTATAAATAGGACAAAACTGCGTAATTATTTGCTTATGAGTATTGACAATACTTGTGTATTGTGTAAAACCTGCTGATTATTTCAGTTGATACTGCTGAACTGTTTGTAACAATATTATTATAAATAAGACAAAACCGCGTAATTATTTGCTTATGAGTATTGACAATACTTGTGTATTGTGTAAAACCTGCTGATTATTTCAGTTGATTATGGTATTGGATAAACGATGGAGCTTACAACTATCCAATGTTCTTCATAGGCCTACTATCTTCTGTCATACCTGTGAATTGGTACTCATCCCTGATCAGCGTTGGGGAAGGTAAAGCAACAAGTGGGGGATGTAGTCATTGCTGGTATGAGCCTAGTGAGATATGCAGACATTGCTGGTAAGAGGTTGTTGATATTGATGAGCTTACCCGCCAGTGACACACGACTTGATCGGACTACAGGTCCCGTGCTGGCTAAAGGGACACAACCCCTCTTTGAACGTTAATGAAATGAGGAATTGTAGTGTATCCTAACCGTGTCAGAGAATCCCAACAGCAGCGTCAGTATCTCACAGTGCAACCAAAACGTTTTAAAGCTTCTTTGAGCAACATTCTTATAGCTAGTCCTCATATACTCTGAGAGTGGTAGGACTTAGAACTCGACAGAACAGAACAGAACTTTTGTCAAGGGCAAGGGAACCATGCCACTCATGATTCAAGCCCTGAGCGCATCACCCTCTCCATGGTTGTTTGCTTAACAGGGGAGGTGGGCAGGATCAAAGGCAATTAAGTTGTCTGTCAAAACTAAATTTTGCTAGCACAAATATAGCATCTTTAAAAATTTTGCTGGACATTTCTGCACTTGTGGATTTGAAGTGTATTAATTTGTACTTAATTGTCACATTTTGACCTTTCAACTGCTGAAATTCATCCTCTTTATTTGACAAACATGCCAACAGAAAGAAAAACTAAATGAATGAACTGCAATTTTGTATATGTTTGAATGAATGCATCTGTACACACACATCTGCATCTGCTTTTTTGAGTGCATGTCTTTTTGCATGCATGGATATAAATCTTGTAATTATGGAACTGTATAATTTTTATTATTATTATTATTATATGGCTTAATTGTGTGATTCCTGTGATATTATCTATCATATTATGTAACTGAAGCTGCTGACAAAACGTAAGCATATAAATGACTATTCCGTCCTTACAACTGCTGGTTTTCCTCGTTTTGTTACTCTACAGTAACTGTTACAGAGAGACATAGGCCTCCTTTACATGAATGAAGACGTTGCCTTGGTTCAAGCACTGAACTATTCCGTCCATATATGTGTTGGTCATTTAACAAGTTACACACGCACACAGTTTCTAGAAGACGCCACAGAACTGCTGAACCATGTATGTTTAGCAAACATGTAGGCCTATGTCATACTGGTGTTTGATCACCTTTTCCACATTACTTTTATTGTAAACATGACATGATTTTAAGGGTTTCCGACCAGAATGACGTATCTCTTTTCCTTATTCACACCATCCTGTCAGGAAACCCTTGATTTTCTTCATTTACTATCAAATAGACATACTGTTATTTGTTTTGTGTAAATTTCCACCTTCATTGCTGAATGTGGAAGATATCAAATTAGGAAAGTGTGCCTGATTTTAACAATTCATTAAATATTTCTTAATATGAATGTACTATATTTTCTAAATAAACTGTCTAAACAAATGACTGCTTACCAGCAGGAACCAGAAAAACACAAAAATAGAATCAGAATGTAGGCCTATATTAATATCACAAAACAAGATGAGCACAAATTTTCAGCCAACAGGCCTTTATCAAGCATATAGGCCTACAAAGGATAACAAAGAACAAAATACAAAACTTAAAAAGAAAAACAACAGACCACTTCCCCAAGCTTCGCCGTTTCTTTCTTCAAAGTTATATACGGTATTCTTTGTAGTCTTTTGCATACATTTGACAGAAGGCCATTTGGCCAAAAATTTGCACCGTTTTGATACAGTAAATACACATTCTGATTATATTTTTGTGTGTTTCTGGTTCCGATTTGCTTGAACATTGGCAATCTCTTGGATTTATATTTCATATATACCAGTATCTTGTTTCATTTGTTTTCAATTGATGTTGCATATCCAATTTGTGATTGTTTGTTTTAAAAACACCACACCCCAATCTTCTACAAGTCAAAAATGATTATAACAATGAATTTCATTGTTGTAGCTTAACCTTTCGACTCCCACACCCTATCAGAATCCTGCATTGTCAACCATGAGAGAAAAGCAAAATAACACTTTAAGTCCCTCATCCTGTCCACCAGCTTCCTGGTGAGGGAGTCAAATGGTTTAAGTTTTTGCAGTTGGTGGATAGGTGCGGGAGTCAATGGGTTAAGTGTTAAGTTTTGATATCTTTGTCCATGGTGTTGACTGTACGACAGATTTGCTGTGGTTTTCAGGGAACAATTTTACAGTGCGTAAAGTCCATTTTCCATGTTTTTCAATCAAATCGGGTTGAAATTTAACTGGTGCATCTGCCGTAGACTGTCTACACCGTTGTCAATGTAAGCTTAAAACCCTTTCGCATTTGCACTGCTAGATGTAAAGCTAGCTCCTAGTATTCGCATTCGAATGTAGCACAGCGTCAGTACGAAGTCTTTCAATAGTGAATGGAAAGTTCCTTGCATCCCAGAATGCTCGTACTATTTTTAGAACATTCAACGCGAGACTGACCAAGATTCTAACCACACGCGTGATAAGACAGCAAGGCCAGTAGTGACGGAAATTCACCACACATGTGCCAGAAAATGTCGGGCGATCTCAACCGCTATGAACAGATCAGCACATTCTTCCGCAGGGCGGTTACCGGCTTTGTGAACAGCTAAGGGTTACTACACGATCTGGCTGTGCTATATCTTCCAATAGTGTTATACTGCTGTTATTTATGTTCTCATCTGTATAATTAATGGAAACAAAAGCAAAGAAATCAAGCTAAATCAGTAAATGACACTGTGTGAACATGAGGTTGATTTTTACATGAGAGCAAGTTAGCATGTGCAAGAGAATGAGAATCATATAATTCTGAGTGTGTGTGCATGCATGTGTGTGTGTGTGTGTGCATGTACAAACGAGTGTGCGCATCCTGTGTGTAGTACGCGAGTGCAGCATGTTTGTATGTGTATGTGCTGGCACAAGCATTCAGTTGCAAATGTGCATAATAGGCATGACATCAGAAGAGCAAGATGGACTTTCAATTACAAGGTCTGGGTTTGATACTGCCCGCTGATAAAGGTGGACATTTTTCGAATCGCCCAGATCAACATGCATGCAGACCAGCTAGCGCCTGGACCCCTTCGTGTACACACACACACACACACACACACACACACACACACACACACACACACACACACACACACACACACACAATCATATATGCAGGTTAAAGACCCCGTAAGTCATGATGCTGTTTCAGTGATGGCTTATGGAAACATGAAAGCATCCAGCATGCATGCCCACCGAAAGCAGCAACATACTGCCTGAACAATGTAGGCGAAACATCACACATTCATGCATCCAAGAAAAATCAAGAATACTAGAAAACAAAAATAAAAACCCTGACAAGTTTATATCAATGTCTACAAAGCAGTACTACATACTCATATATGCGCTTTTAAATCTCATTCTTCTTCCTCTTCTTTGAAAGCATGCTACACAAGCACCTGCTGGCACTCTGGACCTGTCCATATATATAAATTCATATAAACCTACCTACCTAGCAGAGCAAGTGGATTTTTGCATGTGTACCATTATCTGCCCTGCTGTAAAGGTTATCATTATACTCGTTATCATTATACTCATCTTTGAGGAGCTAAAGAGAGAATCTGGAAGAAACACAGGTGAATGATCTGAAAGATGGAAATCAGAGTCATGTGAGGAGAAGAGAGCATGACAGGACAGAGGAACCCCCTACCTACCAACAGTGACAGGAAAAACAAACCAGACAGCCCTGTGGTGCTAAAACAGGAGGGAACCAACAAATGCAAAAAAACAAAAACAAAAAATTACAAAATGAAATATAACGGATAAATAACTAAAGCAAAATGAAAAAGAACATGCTCCAGCTGTTTCTCCTTTTTATACGAAAATTGATGAAAATGAAAGAAAATAGGGGGGGGGGGGGGCCTACTCATTTCTAATGTTACCATTTCTCAACACAAATTTCTGTGCTGATGAGAAACCAACCAGGTCCAAAACTGCATTTTTTATGGTTGCATTTGGCAAAGGTATGAAATACAATTTTACACAGTGTGTGTACAGTATGTGTGTATGTATACACACACACACACACACACACACACACTTTTTGCTCTTCAAGAAAAATCTCTATAAACAATAACAAAACTGAAACGACTAAATAAAGATTTTCAGATATCTGTAAAGATCAACAACTGGCGTGACATATCCATCTTACGTCTATTTTTCCCTTGCAGCCAGATAGCCTCCTTTGTGAGACATAATGACGTTACTTTTATATATATCCTATATGCTCTCAAATGAAAGCATACTGAATGAGTTGGGTACTACACGCAAGCTTCTAGTACTCATACAACGGAGGAAACTGAAATATGTTGGACACGCAATCCGTAATGAGAGAACAGACTTGATGTCCACTGTCCTCCAAGGTAAAGTGGAAGGAAAGAGAAACAGAGGACGGCCACCTGCATCACTTGCTAGAAACATCACAAACATCAGTGGCAAGAAACTCCAGGAGGTGGTCAGACTTAGCCAAGATCGAGAGTGCTGGAGGCAACTTGTGAGGACATCATGTGCAGCGGCCAACACTGTTCCCGGTGACGCCGACAGGTGAGACAGGTGAGATATCCTACCAATTGCAACTAAAATTTCAATCAGCCCTAAATAAAATCAAAAGGCATAACAGAACAAGATATCTACACTAAAGTAAAGAAATATGCCTAGATCTATCTGTTGCAAATTATGTTGCAACTTTGCCATGCAGGAAGCCAGTGGATATGGTGCGGGAGTGAAAGGATAAGTTTTTGCTTTACAATGCAGTCTGGTAATGCCGAATGCTGTTGGATTGGGCGAAGTTGTTAAAGGGATCAACACATCCGTGACGGGACGGGACTATAGTCGTGAACGCCAAGCTTCGGTGATATATGGTACAGAACTCATGATTGCTTTAACCCTTTGACTCCCGCATCCTATCCACCAACTGCAAAAACTCACCCTTTGACTCCCTCACCCTATCAACCAACTTCCAGCAGGAAGTTGGTGGATAGGGTGAGGGAATCAAAGGATTATGTTTTTGCTTTGCTAGCATGGTTGACAATGCAGGATGCTGGTGGACAGGGTGTGGGAGTCAGAGCGTTAAATTAGCAGGCTTTTGGAGAGATGCGAGTTACTTCCCTTATAGTAGACACTTCCGTCCGTCGTTGTGCGCTGTCGGTATGTTGTTTGTGCAAAAGTTTTGAACCAAAAATGGATAGGAGGAGACATATGTCAAAACAGATTCTTGAACTGCTGGATCTGGATGATCCTAGCAACAACGAATTAGATGAGTCTTTGTGAGGAAGATTCTGCTGAAACTGTGTCCATGAGTGAATGAGAGAATGATGCAACTCTCCCAGTGTCAGCGATTCCCAGTACGAGTAATCAACGAACTGATTGGGGTGACAGGGGAATTCGACGCTCCTCTCAGACTCGAGCAGGTGCAAGGGGGCGTGGTGTTTCTGCCCCAGGTAACGATGTAAGTAATAGCTTTATAAATAGCACAGCTAAACTCAGCATCCTTTTGTCATTAAGTACACAGATTTTGGTGACAGTTGGACTTCATTCAGGCCTGCTAGTTTTTTTGTTTTTTTTACAACTACTGGTTTTCTTGGAATTTATTGGAGGCAGGCACAGGCAGTTCCGGCAGAGGCAGGGCCAGTCACAATAGTGTTCAGAGATGGGAAAGTGTGGTTCATCAAGACAAACACAATTTAATGTGCATGTATACCTGCAAACAAAAATGATTTTTACAGCTATTCATGATGGGAGAGCACTTTTCATAGGCAGTGACAACAACCAAGCGAAATGAAAGTCATGAATATGGGAGCATGAAAAAGCCTTAAACTGTTAAAAAATAACAGCTTCAACTATTCAAAATTCTGAATGGAATTTCACAAAATGTTGTCACTCATATTTTAACAAGAAAAAACCCACACCATTATAATGAAAATGTCTGTATGACAACAATTTTGTATAAAATTTCTATCACTTCATTTTAGTTGCAACTGCATGTTATTTTAACCCTTTGACTCCTACACCCTATCCACCAACAGCAAAAACTTAACCCATTGATTCCCTCACACTATCCACCAGCTTCCTGCAGGAAGATGGTGGATGGAGTGAGGGAATCAAAGGGTTAAATTTTTGCTTTGCTAGCATGACAATGCAGGATGCTAGTGAACAGGGTGCGGGAGTCAAAGGGTTAAGGAAACACCATCTTCAATATATAAACCACACACCGCACACACAAGCAGGCACAACCAAACACAAATATGCCAACTTACATCACACACAAAAAGGACACAGACAGACACAAAAAAATTTTATTTACATTTTAATCAATGATATTTATTTCTGTGCTGCTCTGAGTACAGGCCAAAGAGTAGAAAAGCGGGTGGGTGGGTGGGTGGACAGGCAGATGCACACACAACGTACGCAACCTCTGCTTCACGACTATCTCACATTCAGTTTACAGACAGCAAGCGTCAACCAAAATGGATATAACACAGCGACAGACAATGAACAGTGCAGCAGGAAAGAGGTGACTAACCCTAGACGACGAAGCAGACCTTAACCTTTCACCCTCTCACCTTATCCACCAGCTCCCTGCCACAACTGGAAGCTGGTAGATAGGGTGAGGGAATGAAATGAAAGGATCTGGACCTACATTGCTGCTCATCTGGACCCACCCAGCCCTTGGCCTCACTCCTACAGACACTGGCACGCCTTTCCACCCCCTACAGCTTACTCCGTGTCCACAGCTTGTCTGCATCTGCTGTCAAAGTCATTCCACGGAACATTTTCGAAAATGGCGGTCTGAGTTGTTTTGCTAAATAGTATTGTTGTTATTTCAGTCTGCAGTGTTAAGTAATGAAAATAAAAGATGTCTGATGATACGAAGAAAAAAAAATATAGTGAAGAAATGTACATCGGAATGCCTCTTACAATGAATAGCAATGAGTGTACTGGAAGAAAAAAAAAACAAAAAAAATTTTAAAAAACAGAAAAACAATACTTGGGGATATTGAAGAATATGACAATGTGAGAGCACTTTTGTGTTTTTCATCAGACTGAACTTGGTAGCACACACTATAAGAAGGGAGAAAAGAAATGATCAATTATAATTACACGATACCAACCCACAGCTAAACTCAATACACATTTCCACAGCGATTACACATCAAGAAATGGGACATACGCAAAGGTGAATTAAAGGAGCAAAACATTAGATGGGCTTTGTACATAAATGGACAGAACAAGACCATTCATATCTTCCATTTACTTCTCGCTATACTGCAGTGTCAAAATTTCACTTAAGACGCCCACACACAGACATCAATTCACAACTCACCTTCTGTACAAATTGGATGGCTCCCCTACAAATTTCTTCTTCAAACTTGGGAACAAAACGTTCCACTTTTTTTTTTATTTTTTGGTAGACACAATTATTCTTGGTCTTTTTTACATTCAATACATTTTTATACTCAAACTATCGAAATAGTTAGAGTATCCATATCTATCAAGTTTCGCTGAAGAAAACATACACAGTACCACAGTACTTGATCAACACATGGCTAAACATACATGCAAACCGTAGAGGAGAAAAAAGGCATAAAACTAATCGTTGAACTAAAAATCAAAACTGGAGGGTATTCGACCAGGACAGACTTCCAATACATTGCAGACTCGGAGTTCCAACAGGGCTCATCTATACCTACAGTTACAC
>JAPXFY010000012.1:24333180-24468180 GCA_030674185.1 Monoplex corrugatus
AAACACAGACAAAACTTTCTTCAGAAAATGCTCTCTCTCTCTCTCTCACACTCACACACACACACACACACACACACACACACACACACACACACACACACACACACACACACATCTGCACATACAAGACTGAAAAAAAGACAACTAAAAAAAAAAAACTTCTGCTTGTAAAAGCATGGGAATTTACTTCCCAGAACAAAGGAGGGAAAAAGCCAGGTTTTCCAAATATATACAGTGGCGCCTCAAGATATGAGCGTCTCCCCATACGAGCAAATCAGGTTACGAGCACAAAATACTTGGAAAATTCGCCTCGGTAGTCGAGCATTCGCTCGCGTTACGAGCGACATGATTACGCCACGCTTCCCGCCACTGCATACCGCTCTCAGTGTGCGTTGTTCTCTCGTAGCGGAAGCATCTCTGCGTTCATTTGCGCTTTTCGGTGTGGTTTTTTTTGTGTGTGTGTGTGTGGTTTACGTGAAGAAATTTTGTAACCCACGATGTCCTCTCCTCCTCCCCATCGCCTTCCTCAAGCCAGCCACAACTCTTCATAAAGGTAAAGTACAGTATATTATTTATCATTGTTAAATGTTAGAAAAATTACTTTAAGTCTGCATAAAATACATGTTAATTTATTTTTATATTGGTATTTTTGGGGGTGTGAACAGATTAATGGATTTCCGTTATTCTAAATGGGGAAATTCGTTTCGAGATACAAGTTTTTCACGATACGAGCTACGTTATGGAACGAATTAAATTCGTATCCTGAGGCGCCACTGTACGCAAAATCTATGTAGTCTCTCTCTATCAATTATCAAGATACACAGGCAAAAATTGTGTGCAACAACTTCATGACTCAACACATGAATTTACCAGATGGGGGAAAGGCATGGGGTTTTCAGCTTATTCCATAAGTTTTTAAAACATCAGAAATTAAGACCTATACAACAAAGGAAATGAAAGTATCCATTTTCTAATCAAGGAAACTCCTGAAAACAAACCCTAACATAACTCTCTTATATACTGAGTCAAGCAAATAAAACAAGATTACAATACTCAGCAAGTGTACATTGTTTGGACAACAGCACCATACAAAAATGATTCATTATTAACAAATAAAAACAACACTCACAATCTGTAACTTGATTGTCTTGCCATCCAGCTCTATTGTACGGATTTTCTGCAAACAAAAATTATACAAAATAGAGATAAAAGATGATGAAGATTCAAAAATTTTATTTTCAAACTGTACAAGTTATTGGCTGCACGTCCTTTTTCAAACTTGCTGAAATTTTGTACTGCTTGCATGCTGGATGTTTTCTCATTTCCATAAGCCAACCACCGACATGACTCACACGTCACAGGATCTTTAACCCTCTGACCCCAATACCCTGTCAACCAGCATCCTGCAGTCAACTGTGCTAGCAAATCAACACTTATAGCCCTTTGACTCCCTCCCTGGTGGATAGGATAAGGGAGTCAAAGGATTAAGTTTTCGCAGTTGATGTATAGGGTGCAGGAGTCAAAGGGTTAAAGCGCATATTTGATATTTCCATGCATGTTTACACAAAAGGGGATTTAGGCACTGGCAGGTTTGTACACATGCCGACCTGGAAGAAGAGAAAAATCTCCACCCTTTATCCATCAGGTCTGTACACATGTTGACCTGGGAGACTGAAAAAATCCACACCCTTGATCCATCAGGAGAGGTGTCAGGCACATGAATCCAGGATTTTTTAATTTAAAAACTTTTTTTTTTTACTCTATTCAATGTTAACTGCTATAGTTATCTTCAATTAAAAGACACCCAACACACAAAACACAAAATGTACTGATAAAACAGCGCAGTGACAACAGTTAGAACAATGCAGCCTACTTCCTGTAAAAATGCATCTGTCTCATTTACACTGCAGTGATACGCAGTGAAACAACGTTCTTTCTTTTAAAAAATACGTCTATTAGCACACAAAAAAACAAAAAACAAAAAAAAAAAAAGATGAGAAGGAAGGTTATTGAGCAAATGGACTTTTCTGTTAATTTACAGGGGTAACTACTCTACACTCATTCCCCATTGCGTGCGCACACTGCACACACAGACACACACACAGACACACACACACACACACACACACACACACACACACACACACACACACACACACACACACACACACACACACACACCAATACTAAAACAACTGAACAATGCAGTATTAAACTTACACCAATATCAAAATGACTGAACAACAAAATCACCACACTGAAAAAAATATACTCACAAAGTCAACACCAATGGTGCTGATGTAGCTCTCTGTGTATGTGTCATCCTGTCAAAAAAACAATATTTCCATCATGTTATTCTGTCACAGAGCATAATAGGCAGTAAGTAATGCCACAAACTTTACACACACATGTATTCTGTCTTCTTGCTACACACTGTAATTCCTACTTTTATATCTGAACACAAAATACATGCAAGACTGAAAGATCATAAGGTACCAGAACTATAATTATTAACCCTACCAGACCTAGTTCCCGCTATTGCGGGAATGACGAAAATGACTATATACCGAGTTCCCGCTATAGCGGGAATAGCACACTCACATGATCGTCACTTTATCAAGAGCTAAAAATAGCCACCGAACCGTTGCTAAGCGTCACGTGAGCGTGTGTTCAGCCTATTGCAAATGTCTGCCTTTGTGTTGATGGTATTTTGAGGTGATTTGGGTGCAAAATTGACCATGAAGCGAGCTAGTGATGAACCAAGCACTTCAACAGGTAAACGGGCGAGGCCAACACGCTTCACAGTTCAACAAGTGGTGGACATTTTGCAGATTGGAGAATTTGATCAGGAATACGTTTCCGATTCAAGTGACGATGATTACGTTGATGAAGCATTGACTAGTGAAAGTGATGATTCTGACAATGAAAGAAGTAGGTCGAGACAGAGTGTTGGAAGAAGGGGGCGTGCCCGTACCCCCCAACCAAGTGATAGGGGAGATGCTTGTGTGATTGAGGGTTGGACTGGCGTTAGATGAAAGGTAGGCCTATTTTCTACAATCTCTCCATGTTTCATATAATTCTAACCATTGGTGTGCATGATATGAACAGTTTTCTAACGTATATACATTTTTTTCAAAATTTTGCTCAGGAGGCCAGGCAGGGGCACAGTTACGCTCAGGGGCTAAGGTCTGGTAGGGTTAATAAAAAAAAAATGGAATAGAAAAAGAAAGACTATTATATAGATATGATTTTAAACTTTTCTCATGCACACACACATGCGCACACACGTGCACACGCACATTTTCAATGTCTATCAAGAATCTTCTTTCCCAAGTTAAATGTTTAGTGATTACAGAAAAAAAGAAGGTCGTCACCATTTACTTCCAAAGTAACAAACTTCAGTCTTTGAAAAAAATTTGTAAAATTCACCTGAAAATTAAATTTTGATTTATAGTCAAAGATTTATACCATGACTCTGTTGATATTTTTCATAGAACAGATCAATGAGCAAAGTACAAAAATTTTGTCCAGGTAAAGAAACAAATAATTAAACGAATAATTTATAAATATTCTGGATAGGTTCCAGCTGAAATAAAGTGATCATGTACCACTCAGCATTAGCTGGATATGACAGCATGTCTGACATTAAAACACTATAAACTACTTCTTTTAATAATTTACTATCAATAAACAAAATCCATCTCTAAAAGTGACAACGCAGGAACACAAAGAACCTAAAGATCTTTATTACTTATACTTGCTGAGATTGTAAGGAGTTAAGGACTGAAACACTTGACCAATGGAGGCTTCTCCTCCGAGGACCTTCTTTTGTCTGGCTCTCTCCAGTTTCTTGCTATTTATGCTTGCAGAGCTATTGTTTTGATGAGCTAACCATTTTTACCAAAATTACAAATTTTGCCACATGAGATCTTGGAACTTTTATTAAATTCCTCTGGCTTTCACAAAGATACAAAAAAACATATACTTACTGCAAACCTCAACAGCAAGCAAGACTTTCCCACACCAGAATCTCCAATCAGCAGAAGCTTAAACAGATAGTCACTGAAAAACAAGATCAATGAATGAATGTCAATCCTGAACCTCAATGACAAAGTACAGTGGGATAAGAATATTTTACTGTCTGATATCAAATCCTGCACAAAAAGGAATTTTCTACATGTATTTGTTGCTGAAATATTCAATATCTAAGGGCCAGATTGATATTGTGTGTTGACAGCAAAAGTAATCAATATCTTCAATTAAATACAACTAGTACGAGGGTTGTTCAATTTAAGATGACACTAGGCTTGCCGTTTGAAAACGAAGCAACGCACAGAAAAATGTTTATACCAAACACAACTTTAAAGTTTACCTGATTAGCATGCAGAAAATAAAGTTGACATCATGACGCAACTCGGAGTATGACGTAATTACAAATGTGTTTCAAATAGCTGAGCCTGAAAAAAACGGACGTCACCAATGAGCAATTTCGTTTCTACACTTTCACAAGGCTACAACTTGGTGACGATTGTAGGAAGATACACGCAGATTTGCAAGCTGTTTACGGAACGGATTGTGTGTCTTACCGCACAGTTTGCAGGTGGGTCAAACAATTAGGAGCAGGTAGAGTGCCATCTGATTGGGGTAATCGTGCAGAGCGAGCTTTACCAGCTCGGAACGAACAAAACATTGCATATGTGAAAAGACTGATAGAGGAGGATCCACATTCGACTGTGCGGGAATTAAGCGAGGCATGTGAGCTTTCAATTGGCACCATTAACAACATTCTGCACAAAGACCTTCACATGAGAAAACTGGCTGCAAGATGGGTGCCACATCTCTTAAGTGATGATCAGAAGCAGCAGCGGGTGGCATGTTCACGCAAACTGTTCGATGAGTTTGAGCCCAACGGGCCAAAACGACTGTGTGACTTAGTGACGGGAGATGAGAGTTGGCTCACATTCTACGGCATCCCCAACAAACGCTGCAACCGCATGTGGGTTGGCCCTGACGGAGACCGACCAGTTGTTCTTCGCCCAGGATTCCAGAGTCGCAAGCGACTGTTTTCTATTTTTTTCAACACGCAAGGCCTTGTGGCAATTGACATTTTGCCTGAGAAATCAACAATCACTGCCTCCTACTATACCCAAGTTGTGCTCCCCAAAGTTGTAGGAAAAATCCATGAGCAGCGCCCAACCGTCGGCACCCAGAGGACCCTTCTTCTGCATGACAATGCCAGTGCCCATAAGGCGAAGGTCACCACAACCTTCCTGAGCGAGCAAGGGATCCAAGTTTTGGACCACCCACCCTACAGCCCCGACTTGGCCCCATGCGACTTCTGGCTGTTCCATGTTCTGAAGGAAAAGCTCGCTGGGCGTAAGTTTGACCGGGTACAAGACCTCGCCAAAGCCGTAAGATCAGAGTTGTCTGGTCTGCCTAAAACCGACTATCAGAGGGCGCTTGAGAATTGGCGTAGGAGGCTTGAACTTTGCATCCTAGCCAACGGAGAATACTTCGAGGGGATGTAAAAGTTTCAAGTTGCTGAGATGAGAGGTACGTTTTTTAAGGGGGTGGTGACATCTTAAATTGAACAACCCTCGTATGACCTTGTACAGTTGTAGTAGACATTCACTGATCCAGTCTCATAAACTGTGTGTGTGTGTGTGTGTGTGTGTGTGTGTGTGTGTGTGTGTGTGTGTGTGTGTGTGTGTGTGTGTGTGTGTGTGTGTTGTGTGTGTGTGTGTGTGTGTGTGTGTTTTGTTGCGTCAACTTGTAATGCAATGACACAACTAAATACATATAAACGTCAGGCTATTCCTTTTAAGGTCTACCTTCTAAGCAGTAAACACAATTCAATCTATGTTTTTTCAATCTAACAACGTTGACTGCTTGAGAAACATTCAGATAACTGTGCTAATAACATTCTTGCCGATATCATGTGATACAACAGTAGTATCAGAATCTTTAGTCATGTCTTAAACTAATGCTTAATTTAAAACATAAATCAATTCTCTCCCTTCTGACATAGTGACACTTTGATCAGAAATCCCTGTATTTGTTCTCCCCTTGGATGCCAAAATTAGCCAACCAAACCTAGTCACTTCTACTTTGGGTAACTATGGTACTCTTTTGCAAATGTAACACGATACTAAGTGTTGCATACACCATATCATTCATAAATTGTAGCACATGCAATACTACCCAGTTTATCCTTTGACAATGAACCTGTTTGCATGCATTACTCACTCAGTAACAAACACACACACACACACACACACACACACACACACACACACACACACACACACACACACACACACACACACACACACCACACACACACACACACACACACACACACACCCACACACACACACACACACACATACACAGTCTGTCTCACACAACACACACACACACACACACACACACACACACACACACACACACACACACACACACACACACACACACACACACACACACACACACACACACACACACACACACACATCTTATGAATCTGATCAAACTGCCTGAGCTTGATCTCAAACAATCCAGGTGCAGTCTCTCAAGTTATCACCAGCAGTCTAACCAGCAATTTATTCTCTATTGTTAGTATGATATCATTATCTTCTCCATCAAAGTCTCTCACACAAGCACACACACAGACCTACTGATCTAATCAAAACTGCCCATCCTGTTGCTGTCACAGTTCTATTCAGGCCATCCAACTGGCAATCCACTCCCCATTATATAACTATCCTCTTCCCCATTACACCATTACCTCCTCCTTTCCACATCCTTCTGTCTGATCAAATCAACTCAAACCCCATTCTCACACTGCTGTTCCACTTACCCCTCATGCTACTCCAACTGGAAATTGATTCCCTATATTACCAGTATAGCTCATTTTCACACACTACATAAGATTAGGTTCTGACAAAATCAAGTAGTGACTGACAACAAAAATAGCCGAGCTATGCACTAGATCTAATTGCTTTTACACTTTTGTTGTTGTTGTTGTACATTACATCTAACTCTTACTCTAAAATTTACATGAAGCCCTCTACATAAGCACAATAAATAGTGGTCAAATGGGCAACAACAATGCAAATTACAAAATTAAGATGTTAATTTTTCTGTTTCATGAATAAAATAACCGCACAGGCATGAGAGCAAAGGCAACCGCATCAAATATAATCAACTTACAACAAATGGAGAAGAATGGATGGGGTGTAGATGATAGTGGGAAAGTGAGACACAGATATGGACAGTCTCATAAAACTAGGATTCTATGAGTCATGTCTCGTGACTCAAGGATGGTCCATGAATATCGCTTTTGTGACTGACAATATATTTATCTGGTATTGTGGTATAATGCTTAACAGTCATAACATCTGTTTCCATCTTTGTTTTATATCACTACAAAGTTCAAAACTTAGGGGTGTCCTGAGTTTTTAACCATTTCATTTCCTAAAAAAACTAAGAATTGCCAAAGCAACCACAATGGTATCATCATCAAAGACAGTTCTTATGTATTTTTTATTCTTCAATGATTCAGCTGAATGAACTGAGCACACTCAAAAATGAGCACTTTGTACTTGCCATGACACCAGTCAATGACACTGGCTCAGCTGACATTTTTCTAGGGCAAACACAACTCTACCAACTATCATCATGTGCCTTTACACCATTGCTGTTTGACTGATTAGGAGTAATACTGGGGAGGGCATATTTACAATCAGATCAAACCTTTTAACAGGCTACACATGAACAGCTGCTACCATGGATGAAGGAATATAACAAGTCTGATAGAGAAAGGGCAAATTTATCTCCTGTTTATAAATTTATCTCATCTTCAATGCTCCGACAGAGTAATGGACAATTTGTCATTTTATGTCTTGTTTGATACAATGAACTTTACACCGTTTAATCCAAATATTCTGGAGATACTAGTTGTCTAACTTGGTCACTGTTTGTGTCAGTATGTTTCTGATTTACAACTAGTTCCGCATTTTAGTAATAATTTTTAAAAATGTATTATAGCACAGTTATAGACATCAACATTTTCTATCAAACAATACAAAAAAAGATCATAAACCCATATCCTAAGTTTTGATGAAAAAAATCTCTTCATATTTAATGCCTTGTCTTGCGGCTTGACACTGTCATCACCATACCAATTTCATGAGATTAAAGAAACCAATACTTTCAAATTTACAATTTGTTGATGTATAAGTACTATAACTAACAAATTTTTCTGCACTATAACACAAGTCAGAGGTCTATTTCAGTAAAGGAAAAAAAATAGATGTCTAGTAAGCTTTTTACTTTTGATGCCCATGGCTACTTAACTCAATCGCTTCGTGCCGGAAGAAAATCTCCGTCAGTTCCGTTTACTGCTTGGATACGTGATGTCGATTTATCGACGGCGGGGGGTTTTTTTAACGTCAGAAGCATCAGTTATAGGGAAAAATCACTGGGAACCAAAACTAGGGTATGTTTACAGCAGTTATTTACCTTAGACCATTTGTGACAATGTGAAACAAAGACAACAGTAGCCTTTTTTCAGCGCTACCTGCGACATGCAAATTTCGCAAATGGCGTCAAGGAAAACAAGTCGAACCTCACAATTCTGTAAATATTTTGTGCTCTAGAGCAACTGTATGCAAAAAGTGACAACTACCAGTAATCTTGTGATTTGAAACATCCATGGCATGGAAATTATGTGCTGGACTTCATTTAAAACCTTTTTACAGTGTGTGTTCATATCCATCAAAAAAAAAAATTACCCCCCTTTGGATACCTATTTGGATACCTCATCATTTCCAACTACACGGAATACCATAAATAAAGTAAGATTATTTGTAAAGATCTAATCCTGGTTGTTCTGTATCACTTTATTTTCTTTGTCTACTTTATTTGGTTGTTTTTCTATATTTTTTTAAAATGTGCTAAAAAGTGTGACCCTGAAGACTGCGACTCGATTGAGTCAATGTTTATAGATTTGAAGAAAAAGATAAACGCAAGGGATCGATACTCACACAGACATGGCACTGCTGGAATCAAAAGTTTACACTTTATGAGTAAGTTCTATATTTAGTTTTGCCACATCATCATAGCCATGTCAAGTAGTGTACATGCATCTATGTCAAGTGAACAAGTCACGTGAACACGTCTACAAATGTACATTATTAAGACTACTATTAGTAATCCACCTTCCAACATCACTTCAGTGGAGTTCAGCAATACCTATTCTCATCCAAAATGAAATTAGAAATACCAACTGCCAAGCTTTCTATGATGACAGTCATTCTCAGTCACTGAACCAGACTTGCAGTAGTTGTCATCCAGATAGTTACTATCTCAGTTCTCACCTCAAAAGTCAAATGATCAGGGAAGTGAAAACTTTAATTTACTCTACATGTCTGAAAGCAATTGCCATGCTTTCTTTTGCCCTTTCGGGGTAGAACTGGACACACTATCAACAGCAGCTCTAAATATTAGTATTTTTGCATATTAGCCTTTGACTTGTGCTTCAAAAATTTTACCTCAGATCTAAAATTTATAAACCAAAATACAAGCCCAGCTATACAATCATAGAAAAGTGCTGCTACAAGATGTTACTAGCATCTATAATAGAGAAGTAGTTCAGGGGAAAAACAAGGACACCAAGTAGGATTTCTCCAAATTTTTCATTCCACTTTATGATAGAAGCACCTGTAATACAACAAAAAAAATAGTCTCTCAGTCTCAGTGTCAGACAATGGTACAGTCTGTTTGTTTAAGTGGCCATCTTCATGAATCGGGTTCAGATAGGCCGCTCCACGTACTGGAGTTTCCTTGGCCTGTAAGCCAGCCATGAAAACTTCCATTTTGGGAAGAAAGCTTCATCAACACCCTGATGACCTGCTTTCCTTCCCAGTAGAAATTTCTGACCCAAGGGCTGTAGTTTTCTACTGCTTCATCACAGACACACAAATTCTTTTTTGAAAGAAAGGACAATGCTGCTGTTTACAAATAATTGGTAAAGCTGGAGGACTGGATAGAAAAATTTGTGAAACGGCATAAACTTAATACATAAAAACCTTTTATAAGGTCTGTGGACAGATTCCAACTGTACTCACCACTGGTGAGTGACACTTAATTTTTACTCGCCAAATATTTTTTCTACTGACCATGGTTAGTTGTTTTTCTTTCTTTGTATCTTTTTAATAGCTTTTATCATAAAGCGATAATACATACACCAGGTAGACATGTCGGATCATTTTGTTAATGCTGATCTTTGTATAAAAAAAAAAGTTGAAATCAGCCATGTCAAAATGAGACATTCACTAACATATCACAAACATCAAGGCCATACAGCTGTTGAAAAGTTGGGATGCAAACTGGAATGAGTGAAATGATTAAATCATACCTTTGCCAACATTTTAGTCTCTGACCATGCACACATCTTTTTTTGGTCAAGAACTTGAACATGATTCATTATGTCTGGGAGGCATTCTGTCAAACTTAACACCACTACTTTCTGTTTTGCCGGAAATGAGAAACGATCCAATGTTTTAATTTCATCAAATCAGGTGTGTCACAGGCACAAAAAAACCTACTGATTAAGAAGTGTGGTAAAGATATTTTTCAAATATACTTGGTTGTTGCTGGTGATCGCTTCAGTGAATGATGGGAGTGCATGCCTTGGTTTGATTCTTGAATCAAGATTTGGTGCCTTATATCTTTTTATCATCACCATTATCATTATTATTATTATTATAATTATTATTATTACATCATCACTATTATTATTATTACTATCACTACAGTGTTTTAGTATGCCAATTTCTTTCCAAGAAAGTTGGAAATAAATGTACCTCTGCAAAGTATATACACTACAGTGGCTCAGCATGCCAACTTCTTTCCATGAAAGTTACGCAACTTTGGGGAGACATTTATTTTTTCATATTTGATTTTCATATGACTTTAAAACAAAGAAATAACTTTTATTGCAGTCACATCTATAGCTGTACAAAACTGGACTCTATTGCCCTTGTCAAGTCATTAATAAATGTCACTACTAACACTCTGTACTTCTTATGAGCGCCTGATGTCATGTACAAACATGAACTGGTGTCAAACATGATGGTGGACATGAAAACTGTACAGAGGTCTCAATTCTCCCTTATAAACTGACATAATCACCATGTCTTGATTACCTTAGTCACACACTCCATCTTTCATGAAAGCCCCAGTTTCACAACCCTTCCTTTGAATATTACTGTACAACCGTAAACTTTATTTTTATGTCCAGCATTACAACTGACTTGTCATCGAAAGATCTGACTTTTTCTATTACATCAGAAAATTTCCTTTCTATTTTCATGCAAGGAATTGGTTTATCTTTATAAAACAGAAATGTTTATTTGATTTCAGTTCAGAAATTCTATGGCCCGTATCCCATTTTTTTGCATGACCATTTGTCATTGTTTCATGTGTGTGTACATGCACATGTTGGTAACTTTATGCAATAAGGAAGACACCTGCATTTGCACATTTCTGAACATGCACATTTGTGATTCCTGTCCCCTTTAGGAGAGATACTGATTCATTCCATTTCTGTCATAGTATTTTTTTATAACATCTCTTCATTTTAGCTGTGACTGCAAATACAGATCTGTATCTGAACTCTCATAAGACCATGAAGGACAAATAATGCCCTTACACTGTGATAATCAGGACAAGTTGATTAAAACAGGATAAACCAACAAAATCAGTTTGACAGTATGTATTGACAAAGTTTGATAGGGCTTTGGAGTGAAATTATCAGAATGTTTAGCACAGTACAGTACTGATGCCCATCTGCATTTAAATCTTAGAGATTACAAATTATTACCTAATTCTAAGAACCTGATATGAACTTGTGTCAGAAAATTCTACCATAATCTGTTACTTGTCTACTTTTACCAACCTGATCAAGGTCAGCCATATCAAATTATCATCATGAGCCCTGCATTGTTGAAGGTTTTACTCTGATGTGATTCACACACACAGAGGTTATTACTGTCTCCTGATGAGTTATCTTTTATGAGGAATGGAAGGATGGAGAGGATTTTTCAACTCCATACACTTTTTTTTTTTTCTTTTTTTTTTTTCTTTTTTTTGGGGGGGGGGGCTGCTGCTGCAAACCATGGAGATAAGTTCGCAGGCAACATGTTATTCAACTGTGCAAGCCTTGAAAACCTAATCATCTCCCCACTGTGTTGTATACAGCAGAGTCCACCTACAATGGATTTCCAGCAAGAATGTACTCTTATTTTCCATGCACACTGCCATCCCCTTCTCTTGTAAAATACTGTCTTTATTAACAAAATCTTTACCATGCATAATAATTCCTCTTTGTAAGAAAGAAGTGCTTTCCAAAGGCCAAGCTTGCTATCTATATAGTCTTGCCCTGCCACAAACAAGCACTCAAGTCTAGTACAACTGCTCATAAACAATACAATGATCACTGTACTGAGCTAGATTTCGTCAAGCATCATTGAGATCTAACAAATGATGTGTGTAACCATGTGTGCGAGTGTGTCTGTGCTTGCGCACACATGAGTGCGAATGCAAGTGTGTGTGTGTGCTTGTGTGTTGGTATGTGTGTGTGCATGCTGCCTTTTTGATTTTTCATGCAGAGCTGATAAAATCATAATGATGATGTATAAAACAGGGAATGCTGTGAATAACAATATAAACATCTGCCAGCAATGCAACAATCAACCCTGTGTAAGGTCACTGATTTCTCTATCTGTACTACTACAAGCTATTGATATAATGAACACATATCCGTCCCCCTTGAGTTTTGTTGTAGGTGGATTCCACTGTGAAAAATTTGAAGAAATCACAGACTGACAAGCACCTGAACAAACTTCACTGTAGTTTTCAACTTTATGAGACTGTTTACGTTTCCCTGCATGTTTCAACCTTTGCATTAGATGATTTACGAGAACTATTATTGCATTAGATGATCTACTAAAGTTATTACAGCATTAGGCTTGAAGGAGACATCGAGTGCATAATTTCCTACCATCAGCACACAGCATTTTAACCCTTCACACCCTGTCCACCAGCATCCTGCATTGTCCACCACGCAAAGTAAAGCAAAACCTTAACCCTCACCCTATCCACCAGCTTCCTGCGGGATACGATGCGGGAGTCAAAGGGTTAAAAACAGAACAGTACAAGTTTGTACCATCAAAAACTGTATTCAAATCAGTACAGATAAGCCTTTAGATGCCTAGAACCACATATTTTTCTTTTATGATTAAACTGCATTGTAGGGCCTATCTGTTGCTCAAAACCTGTGACTGAACCATGCAAGATTAAAACTGGTTATTGAAGTCTGGAAAAGAATGTATCATCGAAAGAAGCCTGGCGATGCTATGTTATTGCCATTGGTCATGCCTATGTCAATATTCAATATTTGTGCTTATCAAACAGCAAGGCGATAATATACTGGACATACTGCCAGCAAAAATATCTAAATAAATCATCAGGCCAAGCTGAGTACTAAATTCAAGACAAACATCTGGCCTACAGTAACAAATAGGGCAGCTATCCTTTAGGTCTAACCAGCCATACCACGTTGAAAACACAAATTCTCGTCTGATCACCTTAAGCAACGTTGGGTCCGGTTAGTACTTAGATGGGTGACCGCCTGGGAACACCAGGTGCTGTTGGCAAATTTATTAGGGAGAAGAGTGGGAGAATGGTTCAGATGTTTGCCTGCCAATAACTAAACTTTAGGTTCCAGGGTTCACTCCCTGTAGAAGCCTCAACTTCTCTCCTCATTTTGACCGGAAAATCAAACTGAACATCTAGTCCTTCAGAAGGGGATGAAAAACAAATTGGGCCCGCATGCCTTATGGCTGTGCACGCTATAGATCCCACAGCAGTTGAAAATCGTGAGGAGCAGGGCATTGCCCCGCTGCCTTGGTCTAAAACTTGGAGAGAGAGGTCAATTTCCCAGGTCCCACCCCTCGAAGACCAATTAGCCTTCTTGTCTTTCATATTGGTATCCAAAAAAAAATATGAATATGAATTTGAATTGAGGGAATAAGGATGGGTGCCACCCCAGGACCTACTTTAGGTCTAAATGATGTTCATAGCAAGTCGCAGTCACTTTTGAATCCTTTTTTATTCCGTAGGCCTACCTGTAATTTACACAGAAGGCATGCCATTCATAATGTCACATTCAATGGTACTCACAGACTTGTTTAGAATAAAATGATAATAGTATTTCTTAGAAATGAGGTCTGCCTAGTTTCAGGTTTCCATCAAAGAAATCAGATTAACAGTTTTACTTCTAAGTAAATTACAGAGAAGGTAATGTTTACACATGAATGCCACAGTCAGTGGCTGGAAAATTTTGGTGTAGACCCTCTGAGGACTGTGGTATGCAAGACTTGTGTTGCAATCACTGAATGTGACCGAGATGGAACAATGAATGTCCACGCCACTGACTGATAACTGGTAGACCTATTAACATTCATCTAAGTTCAAAGTTATGTATTAAAATAATTACACTCAGAAAAACACTTAATATTTACAACCCTCTTTATTTTCAAAGTACTTTATATAGATAGTTAGCCGACTGGAAGAATGATGCGTAAATACTGTGAAATTGTGAATGCGATGACGTAAATATACGCCTGACTAAAGTTCAACTTCAGGCATAGAAAACGATGGTTTTGCTGCGTATTCTACGCTACAAAAGAGAATTCTAACAACAACAATCATTTCTATGACATGATAGCCAATCACTACTTGAACAAATATGTACCAATCGAATAACCAACATCACAAAGGGTGAGCAGAAAAAAACAGAGGGCGTGAATCACTGAATGTCAGCTGCTGACAACACACGTCCGTAAAACCAACAATGCGAGGAAAAACATAGAATTAGTCGTATTTTCTGGTAGCCAGAATCATACTTACTATTCTGGATTCATTGTTGACATATCTTTGTGGACTAAACCGACCGAAACGTGTCTACGAAGCTACAGATGCGAATTTAATTGATGTTTCAAGTTATCAACGTTGGCAGACATCTACGCCTGCAATCAAGATGGCTTCCTTCTTCCGATTTAGCTATTTTCATTGGTTAGTAGAGGGATAGGTCCTTTGACAGGTGACGTCATGCGCCTCTACGTGGCATCACAAGACAGTGAACTTCCGGTTCAAAAGCTTCTACTTTCGTTTCCTTTACTGCTTACATGTGTAAATTGAAACAGTCAAATGAATAAAATCTGCTGATTGTTCTTTTTAATAAGCAGAATGAGTATTACAGGAGTTACCTCGTGTTTTCAGAAATGTAAAACAAGAAAATCTTCAGGCAGAATAGACACACACACAGACTGATATTTTTGTGCTAAAAAAAGATGTCAGTTTGTGATTATTTTATGTATAGTGGGGTTGTTGTTTTTTCATCCATTAAGCATTCATTTTTCTTTGTGATTTAAAGCAAAACATACACCTAAAACATCACTTGAACATTTTAGATTTGTATGCATGCAGATGCTTAATTCAAAAATCTAGACTCGGTATTTGATAATAACTGCATGGACAGGTATGACTCTTTTCAACCGTACAGCTCAAGCAATTTTAAGCATTACAATAAACATAATCGTTTTCACCATCATCATTTTCAAGATAAAACATCCATGTTTATTGCATTATCCTGGCTGATAAAACTTGAAACTAGTCATGTGCACATGTTCTTGAACAGAAAAGAACTATGGCTGAAATGTGTCAGTCTTAATTTTTTTTTTTTAATCGTTTGAAGGGGAAAAGCGTAAAGGGGAGGTGAAAAGGCTTAAAGAAAACAAGAAAGAAACACATTATAATATAAAAGACATATGATTATTTCAGCCATCAAACAACAGATAATGACGACTTCATTGATGATGTAATTATCGGATTTTTCAGCCCAAAACGGCCCCTGCCAAGAGTTGAGTGAGCTATGGCTTTGTTGGAAAGACTGGGACCACAACAGAGTCATTTACTCTGACAGATGTGAAACTGAGGTGTTGCTCAAATTTCCTTACCAACACCCTGGTGATCTGTATCACTCAGGCCTGGTTGCTGCACACACCAGGACGGTGTGTAAAAAAGGAGCCGTGACGTAGAATGCAGCTTAGACACCAGGACAGTGTGTAAAAAAGGAGCCGTGACGTAGAATGCAGCTTAGACACCAGGACAGTGTGTAAAAAAGGAGCCGTGACGTAGAATGCAGCTTAGACACCAGGACAGTGTGTAAAAAAGGAGCCGTGACGTAAAATGCAGCTTAGACACCAGGACAGTGTTTAAAAAAGGAGCCCTGACGTAGAATGCAGCTTAAACACCAGGACAGTGTGTAAAAAAGGAGCCCTGACGTAGAATGCAGCTTCAGTCTGAAATACAACCCCATAGAACCATTTTCGAATTACGTCATGACATTTTGAAAAGGTTGTCCAAGATTCTATGACCCTTCATGACCTGATCTCAAGGTGACCTCAGTTTCGGTTTTACGGCTCTGTCTGCTGCTATGCCTGGCAGAATTTCATGTAGAGGTTTTGGAGTTGGTATTCATGGGGGTTCGTTTGAGGGATGAAGGGTGGTCTTCTTACCAGGGGGGTTGCTGGTTTGGTCTGGTCCATAACTGAATGAGTAATGTCCTTAGCGGGGGTGGGGGTGGTGGTGGTTAGGCCCCTATTAAGCAGCGTCCTTGAAAAATTGGATCAGAACAGGCACAAAGCTTCTCCACCACTGTGATCTGGTAAAAGTGCATGGTCTTCTTGGGTGGGTGGCCCTACTACGGCTCAGCATCTCTGGGTCTTGTTGACATCCTGACACGGATGCTTCGGACCGGTTGAATAGAGAGAGGTTTGAGATGTGTTGCATGGGAGTTAAAAGAAAATATTGATTTAGCGCCAACAAAACAAGGGAAAGAAAGAAAAAGATACATGGAATTTGTACTTAATCAAAAACAACCTTGTGTGAAGGAGACATTTACAAAACGTGAGATGTATCTTCCTCAGGTCTTCCGGCTCTCTGCACAAGGTTAACTCGTATATCCCCGTGACACCCAAGACAGAGCATGCAGACATATAAAAGAAGAAGAAAGACGAACACACACACTCACACTTTTGAGTAATAAAAAAAAGGACTTCTGAATCGATTATCCATTAACATAATTATAAATGAAAGATAAAGATTGTACCAAAAGTCTAGGGTCGTAGGGGGTGGGGATGGGTGGGTGAAGTGATCACGGTTTTTCTCGGGGTTGGCAATATGAGGGTAGTACCCATCTCATTTCTCTTGCTGCTTTATCATTAAGTGCCCTGCCGCATGGCGGTGACGATCATGGCCCTCCATATGAATATATCCTTTTGTCGCTGCAAATACATCTCTCACCCTGTCTGTCTTCATCCACCGCGCAAGTCCGTCCAATATTTTCTCCTTGGGTCTACCTGGCTGTTTTTCCCTCCAGCTTTCCTGTTGTGACCAGGTGCTCTTATTTCTCTTGCCTCATAACATGTCGTATAACTGTTGCTTGTCTTTTTTTTTCTTTTTTTTTGGGGGGGGGATCTTTTTCAGTAACGTCCTTGTGTGTGTGTGTGTGTGTGTGTGTGTGTGTGTGTGTGTGTGTGTGTGTGTGTGTGTTGTGTGTGTGTGTGGTATGTGTGTGTGTGTGTGTGTGTGTGTGTGCTTCCCTCAAGACTGTCTCGTTTGTTTTCTTTCTGTCCATGACACTTGACATTCTTGCTGCTTCACCTACCCTAAACAAAACAGGGACGGGGAGACATTCCCAGCTGGTTAGACTGGAGGCTGGCACACAGTTTTTCTAGGGCCAGGATGAATCCGTACAAATCTGTGTAGTCAAGTGTGAAAGAGGCGGGCGCGATGGTTGTGTGGTTAAGACACTGCCAGTTTGTTCCAATTGGAATGCTTGGGTTTGAATTTGCTTGGGTACCGCCCGGTAGGTAAAGGATGGGGATTTCGTTGTTTGTTTGGGTTGGTTTTTTTGTTTGTTTGTTTGTTTGTTTGTTTGTTTGTTTGTTTGTTTGTTTTTGGTGTTTTTTTTAATCTCTCAGGTCAGCTTATGTGCAGAACTGCGAGTGCTCGAACCTCTTTGTACGTATGCACACTTTACTTTTTCTTCTGTTTTCATTCGCCGTCCACATTGTCAGGCGCAGCCCTGGAAAAGGCCGACTTCCAATTCAGCGGCGGGGCGACCATCCCCAACCCAGGCGGGTCACAGGTGGCGGATAGTGAAGCCCTTCAGATATGGAGGGTGGCTGTGAATAAGCTAGCTTGCTAGCAAATATGCAGTCCCGGACAAATTGGCGGTGTTCCTATCAGGACAGGGTGGGGTAGCAGGTGGCGCTGCTATCCTTAAACAATGCCCCAGGTATCCTATGACGGGTTCATCAGCGGGTAAGGGCCACTATAAGCCCTAGCTACGGGGTGAGATCCCCGGAGAAACAATACTCCCCCCCCCCCCCCCTGTGCTCCCAGGCCAGGACTTTCAGGCCAGGAGCTAAGGGCCCCAATCGCTACAGAAAACCTAGAAGGTTGAAGACAGAGGTACCGGGCCAGCGTGCGCCTTCTAACAAACCACGGTACCATGCACTTATCGCATAATGGCTACACACTCATCGAGTTCAGACGAGACATACCCGGACTCAGCTGATTGTGTAGCAGCGTACGCCAAAAAGAAGAAGAGTCAGGTGCAGCCACATCTGGTGATGATATGCCGCGATACATCAAATACATACGTCAGAGATCTTGTAAGACATGTCAGAGTGCGATGGCTTATTGAAAACGTGAAAACACCCAGATATGTACACATCCCAAAATTGAATATGGCTGCCCTATTCGGGTGAAATAAAGAAAGGTTAAGTTTCAGTTTTAGTTTCTCAAGATGACGTCTCCGTGCTCGGATTGAATTCCATATGCACTAACGTCACATGTGCCATGTGATGGAGAAGATCCAGAATGACCACGACACAAGCCTTGAGTCTGCACATAAACCCATGAGCTGGCCAGGTCCTGATGTCCTACCTAGATAGTTCCATAATCCTGTGGTAGAAGGGGAGTGAGGTGGTAGAGACCCCAACCCTACCGGGGCCAGCACCACCAAGGCGGCGCCCATCCCCTCTCCCTCACTTCAAATTCATATTCGTATTCACTTTTTTTTTTAAACCAAGACTTCAGAGAGGCAAGAAGCTAATTGGTCTTAAAGGGGTGGGATCTGGGAAATCAACCTATCTGTCCAGTGTTTTATACCAAGGCAGCCGGGCTATGTCCTGCTCTTCACGATTTTCAACTGCAGTGGGGTCTTTAGCGTGCGCAGCCAGAAGGCACACGGGTCCGACTCGTCTTTCGTCCCCCTCCGAAGGACTAGACGTTCAGTTCGATTTTCCAGTCAAACTGAGGAGAAAAGTCGAGGTCTCTACGGGAAACAAACCCTGGAATCTCGAGTTTAGTTAATGGCAGGCGAACCATTGGCATTCTGGCAATCTTCTCCCTATAATAAAGAAAAAGAAAACGAACGACTACACAAGTTAAAGCCAACTCGTATATATCCGGGTGCATAATATAGAAGTTTCAGGAAGAAAAAGACTGGAAGGCAGGACCCAGCTCTTCCTCTACACCAGCCAAGCTTTCATCTTTTGTGATGGTTCTGATCCTGAAAGGAAACGGAAGTGGTTTCATATCAGAGGCAAATTTCTTGGTGTGTATGTGTGCATCATGTGTGAGTGTGTGTGTGTGTGTGTGTGTGTGTGTGTGTGCGTGCGTGCGTGCGTGCGTGTGTGTGTGTGTGTGTGTGTGTGTGTGTATGTGTGTGTGTGTGTGCATATATACACGCACATGTTTGGACGTGAACTGGCTTGTGTTCGTTCTGTCAATGAACTTTTTTTTCATGTTAAGTGATATTAGACTGAAGGAGAGAGAGAGAAGAGAGAGAGAGAGAGAGAGAGAGAGAGAGAAAGAGAGAGAGAGAGAGAGAGAGAGAGAGAGAGGCTTGCCTATTTAATGACTCCTGCATCTGAAGACACATGATGCAATCAGGGAGCTCCAGTCACGTCTGTTCTTGGTCGATGTTCTACCACCAGTTCATCTTTGGCCTTCCCCTTTTCCTGCGACCTTTTGGAGTCTGGCCAGTGTAGAACCTGGTTGGCGGGTTTTGACTGCCGAGGAAGCTTCGATGCTTGGTCTAGCCCCACTCAAGCATCACCTGCAGATCTGGGTGTTAGTGGAGGCTGTCCTGACTGCTCTGTAATTTGTTCGCTGGGAACAAAGTCGTTCCAGTGTACGCCAAGGATCTTGCATAGGCATGCTATGTCTATATGTAAAGTGTCTTTTTTTTTCTTCCCTGGATTTCGGTTACCATGTCTTACAACCACACAGAAACGTTGACAGCGTACTTGTGCTGTAGCACCCAATTAGGCACAATCAAACAGGAAAGGAGAGAGGATACAACCTGTCGTACGCTAGGGAGGACTTGGAACCAGCTGCTGTTGTTATCTTCAGTTCATACGCAGCGACTAGAGTTCTCGTAGATCTTCTCGAAGGCAGAAACCAACTTATCCGGAACTCAGTGTGAGATGAGAATATTCCAGAAAGGATGTCTGTGGATGCTGTTGAAAACTTTACTGAAATACTAATGGCACCAGATATTCTTGTACTTCTCTATGATTCAGACATGATGTCATCGGTGAACCAGCTTTCTCAAGGCGGCTTTCGCTAATGTCCATCATAGTCTCCAGCTGGAGACGACTGTTGTCCTGATTGAGAAGGTATTGTGAACTGTTTTCATTGCATTAATTCTTTTTTAGGAAATTTGCTAACCTATAGCCCAAACACATTTGTTTTTCTGAGGAGATGCAAGTTGGTCGTCTCTGTATGTACCATAGGCTGAGGACCACTGCTTATGATGTGGTGCCCTTGGAGACCCTTCTGTCCTTGCGCAATTCCTCCGTCTGCTTAGTGGTGCTGTGTCAACACCATCCCCTGACGTGGACAGCCCGCTAACTGTTGTGATTTACTGGAGTATGGCACATGGAACCACACGTGAGAGATTTAGGTGATGGCTGAGGACCAGTGGTGCCCATCCACCTTATCAGGTAGGGAGCAAGTAAAAGAAAGAAAGTGGATAGAGAGAGAAAGAAAGAAAGAGAGAGAGAGAGAGAGAGAGAGAGAGAGAGAGAGAGAGAGAGAGAAACGACCAAAACAGAGAAAGAAACAAGGTATAAATATATAATATATAATAATAATAAAAACAAATATAATATATATATATATATATATATAGACGAAGCTTAACGGTAACTAAGAAGGAAAAATTAATTCAGGATTTAACTCTTGAGAGTCACGTAGGAGTTATCTCCCATGTAGAATTTCTCAAAATCCAACAGTTCATTAAGAAGGAAAGATTTTCATTCAAATACAAAATGTAACCATGAAAGTAATCCATAAACAGGACCATGTACCAGTGATTCTGAAATTTCTATTAATATAACCTGACAATGTGTGTGTGTGTGTGTGTGTGTGTGTGTGATGTGTGTGTGTTGTGTGTGTGTGGTGTGTGTGTGAGTGTGTGTGTGAGTGAGTGTGTGTGTGTGTGGTGAGTGAGTGTGTGTGTGTCGTGTGCGTGCATGCGTGCGTGCACGCGTGCATGCGTGAGTATGTGTGTCTTTATTTTTTCATTTTTATCTTATTTATTTGTTTGGGAGATGGGTGAGGGGATGGGGGGTGGTGGAATCAAAATTGAGTGCAAAAACCTCTAATCCACCATACCCATGTGAAAAGATGAACATCTCTAACTAATTTACTTTATGTATTTGTAAAAATGTTATTGTAGTTTACTTGTTAAACATCCAGAGTCAACCAGTGTATTGGCACGCTTGTACTGAACTTGTAGTGGCATTGTGTTCTATGGTGCACATGTACTGAAGTTGTACAAATAATACGCCAAAAGACGATATGTGACTCCAGTTTAGTCTTTGTATTAGTCTTTTTGTCAATCCATGTACTGATGTCATATCATGTGACTTGGCTCCCTGCTCCTTTGTGTCCAGTGTTTTTTTTTTTCCAGTTGAATGAAAATTTGTGCCTGTCTTATCTTGTTATGTTAATATGCATTCTGTTTCTAAGCACAGTAGTACAGATGTGCAAGGCTTGCAATTTTATGCTTCCAGCAAGATTTGATTGATAATCAGCGTGATTTCTTTTCAGTAATAGTTTTACATGATCATGCCTTCTTTTCATCATGATTATCCTTGCTGCATTATTGGTTTATACTGAGGTCGAGGCAGAATGAATAGAAGAATGTGACAAGCGTAATTTTGAAGTCAGCTGTTTTGATGTAAAATATTGATTAATAATATCTGATGAAGCCCGCAGTTTTATTGTTTAGCGGACTGTAATGGTACAAACGTAACATCATGTTGAACATGTCTAAGAGTAAATAAAGAAAGATCATGACAATTCAATGGACCTGAGGGCTGTTTGTTAAGCAAATGAACTGTTTTTCAACTTTGTTTTACTATATTACATAATCTCCATGAATGAACCTGTGCTGGAAAGTTAAAAAAACACAACAAAACATCCTTCCCACATTATTCTCTATTTCACCTGGCTACACCTAAGTGCGCATGTAGGCACATGCTTGCCCCAGTGGCATTTGTTCGAATCAAGTGGTCTCAGTCAAGCATGGATTGACATTTGGTTCAGTCTATGGGACCAGTAATTGTTTGTTGTTTTGTGTGTGTATGTTGTTGTTGTTTGTCATTCTTTTTGTTTTCTGTTTGTTTTGATTTGATTTGTTTTGTTTTGTGTTGGTTTTATGCATGAATAAAGATGGAAACATTTTCAGTATCGCAATTTACAGGGGAGACAATGCGTCCAAACAGCGAACGCACATACGTGCGTGAACACACATACATGCATGCATGCACCCACACATCTATACCCCCACACACACACACACACACACACACACACACACACACACACACACACATGCACTCTCCTCTCTCTCTCTCTCTCACCTCTCTCTCTCTCAATGACACACAAATGCAAACTGTACTCATGATAAAAATATCTTAATACCTGAAAGTCAAATCAACACAGAGATAATAATTGAAATGCAATGTTACACAAATTCACACACAAAACAGTCAGCAGTCTGTGTGATGAAGTTAGTAAGATAGAAATGCTGGCTGGCATTACTAAACTGAAAAACGAATTTTATATGAATATACATTTGAATTTATACAGAATTCTGTCTTTCATCACTGTCAATCTGGTACTGAAAGATAATTGTAATGGATTTAAAACCTTTTAAATGTATTCATCATGTGAATAAAGCAAAGAACAACTCAACATGTTTGAAAATGGACGGATACAACACATATATGACCCAAAAAGGTTACAGTTATACTGCTTAATGGCAGAATTTTATAGAACTTTATATTATGTAAATTCTAGAGAGATATATATTTGTATATGTAACCCACAACACATAAATAATTTAATGATAACAATGACAATGATAACAGTAATGATATTAAGAGCGTTGCTTAAGGATAAAAGCAAAGGTGAAGGTCTTATTACATATGTTATAGGGGAGTGAAGTGGTAGAGATCTCAACTTCTCTCCTGACCAGCACTATGTCGTCAGTTCCCATCTCCTATCCCTCACAGCTTTGTTGTTCTCAACACCAAACAGGGTCAGGTACCCATTTAGAGCTGAGTGGACTAGAGGCCACATGCACACTTTTTCTCAGGCAATTCCCACGCAGTAAAAAGGAAGATGAGATCTTTCTTCCTCTGAAATTCGTTATGACCCACACATAATGCTACATAGATGAAACATGTACATGACAGGAAATAACTAAATAAATAGTTAGATAAAAAATTAAGTGATCTAATACCAAATAAACTGTCATTATATCACACTGTTTCGGGTTGTAAGGCAGGGCAGAAACAATGTAGACCATTGCATAATTGAATGCACACTGAAAAAAATCAGGGAATCTTTCAAAATGATCAAATGATGGAATGTACAACTATAAAACTGCCATAAGCTTTATTAGTTCATTATTAAGTTCATTCTTGTCACACATTGCAGTGTTGTACTTCATGCCACTGTTACTGTTTGAATAAGCATATCTTTAAAACTTAAAAGCCATTTTGAAATTCACCCAATAACAAAATAATTGCATGCACACTAAAATGATCATTGCATCTTTGGAAGGGATGGAATGTATGACTATAACACAGCTCTGAAATTCACTGAGCGGTTGCTGCTGAGAGAGTCTTTGGGAAGGTTTTTGCCATTGTATACAGCACATATCACAGATGAAATGCATCATGCCTTAAGATACAACTCAGAGATTACTCAGAGATGAATTAGAAATGGATCTTTAAGGGTGATAGACAAATTAAGAGAGACATTCACATCATCTCTCCACTGATATGACCATGGAATTTATAACAACAAATACGATTTTAATATTCAGTTTCTCTTCAGACAGTCAATGTGCATATTTTTGCACACATTCAACTATATATCACAGCTTAAATGCATCAAGTGTGAAGGTAATTAGCTAAACATGGTCTTCAGAGGCATATGTGGACGTACAGTAGAACGCATGAATGGGATGGAAAGCAGATAAGGAGATGAAGAGAGTCATGGAAAGACATGAACAAGTCATGTGTACATTCATGGAGTATGTGCACACTCATGTGTGTGTGTGTGTGTGTGTGTGTGTGTGTGTGTGTTGTGTGTGTGTGTGTGTGTGTGTGTGTGTATGCGTGCGTGTGTGTGTGTGTGTGTGCATGTGTGTGTGTCACTATGTGTGTGCATGTGGGCGTCTTGTGTATGTGTGCATGCATGTGTCTGCATGTGCATATGCATACATGTATTAATGTCTGCAACAGAAGAAAGAAGAGTAAATAATGGGACAATTCTACCTTATTCTTACTATATTACAACTGCTCTTAATTTTCTTTACTGGTATATCCACCATGACTGTTAATGACTATATTCAACAGACTGTACGTGAAATATGACATTATTCTCCTCAAGTGATAATCAATTATTCACAAAACATTTACTATGACACAATTCTTATTTTCAAACAATTACTTGTTATGGATTATTATAACTAAAACCTAGGATAAATTTCAATACACAGAAAAAATTATGCTGTTAACAAAGGCTATTAAATAAACAATGTAAACTTACATTAAATAACAGCAACAATTCTTGCAAATGTAGCAAGTAACAATTAACAAATAAACAACCTGCCTACCAATGGAAGGCAAATACTATCACAGACAAGCAAAACGTGTGGTGTGTGTGTGTGTGTGTGTGTGTGTGTGTGTGTGTGTGTGTGTGTGTGTGTGTGTGTGTGCGTGCTGCGTACGTGCTGTGTGCATGCGTGCGTGCGTGCAGTGCGTTGTGTGTGTGTGTGTGTGTTTCCACGCATGCATACACATCATGTGCACAAGTGAATGAGTGCATGTGGATGTGTACACAAGTGAATGTGAATATTACTGTGTGTATTTCTGCTCGTGCATTTCTTGATTTTTATGGAAAAACATTGTTATGCGTGTGTACGTGTGCACATGCACGCACATGCATGCATGCTCAGTTTGGCAAATTTCAGGATTAACATGCTTCTTTGATTTGTGATAATTTTGCATAAGATATCATTTTAAATTCATCATCGTGAAAAAGAATGATATACCAAGAACTGTTCAGTAAATATACTGCTGTCACGGATAAATAACGCTGTAAAAACATTACAATGAACAATTACCAACTGTAACCAACACCTTAGATCAGTCATACCACCCACAAACAGAAATGCTGTGCCTAAAAGTAATTAACAAATGCACAATTTTGTGATGTAGTACACAACAACCAGGCAAAAAATATAATTTATTTAATTTTTTTAAGTTTTTATGTTTACTGAAATCTTATGCTTCATAACAAACATGTTAACACACAAGAAATGGTATTCTTTTTTTTTTTTTTTTTTTTTTACAACTGTTTCAAAAGAGTTGATTTATCTACTCTCTTTTTATGCTCGTTTTTATTAATAGTTCCAAAACAAACAGAACTGATTTATCTATTACAGCTGAATGTTTACAATTATTCAAAGCGTTTCAAAGTGTTTGGTTGGCAGGATAGCTTTACCCTATTACTGACTGGCGCCAAAGAAGTCACCAGTCATGACAATTCTTTGTACCGCTGGAACCTGCTGACTCATAAAACAATGAGAATGGAATTTCTCTTGTGTAACTGCTCTTCCATTGTAAACTGTATGAACTACCTTATCCAATAGCTACACAACTGTCATCCCCCAACTCATGGGTACAGATACAGGTAATGCTATTCGCAGCACACTTTATTAAGGAATAGTGGCAGCATGTTCAGTCTGGTTTTCACATGCTGTATCACATTTCTCAAAATGTCAGCATGTCATCGAGTTAGATAACGATTTCATTGTCAAGATTTACATCCAGCATTTGAACTTGAAAACCTGCATTTAAATTATAATGTAATTGAACTGTTACTGCATCATTCAGCGAGATATTATTGCTGTGTTGAGTTTTTTTTTAGGTCCAACACTTGAACTTGAAGAAATTCTGCATATCTGGGTCATCCACTGATTTGCCGTTGACGCCTGCATACACTTTTTGCAGCAATTTGTTTTTGAATTTCTCTTCCAGAACTTTGACATAGCGGTCCAGTACACCTGGAACAAACAGATACAAAGCTTATCAGATGTTGACATTTATATTGGATTTTGTCATTATGTATAGAGAAAAACAAACACAAACCAGCAGTTTAATAACAAATATGAGTGTGTTGTGTTATGTCTGTCATGTGTGTAGATGTATATGTGTGCAATTGAGACAGAGAGTGGAGCGAGAGAGAGAGAGAGAGAGAAGAGAGAGAGAGAGAGAATGACAAAAGGAGAGGGAGAATCAAGCCAAACAGAGAGATAAATCAGATGTATGGCGAGGTTTTCTTGACAAATTATTTCAAAGCAAAACAATCCCCCACCTCCACCCATCTCCCCCAAAACAAAAACTACAACCTCAAAGTACCGACACCCACACATACAACTATGAATGGCACACAGTATTCTATCAAATTATCTTTTAACCATAAAACATATAAACCATGTGTTTGGTGTTATGTGTCAATGGCATTGTAACTTATACAAGAAAACTGAAAAGAAACTATGAAAGCAAAAACAATAAACAAAGTACAATATCTGCTAATATTAGCAACAAAACAAAACATATACACAGGACATAACATCTGCTAACATTAGCAACATACCCAGACCAAGGATTTTCCCATAGGTAATCATGCTCGATGCCAGACGCTCATCCTCATACTTCTCAAACTTCATCAGGATGCGGATGATCTCCCCAAAGATGTAGGCATCATCAAGGATGGGGTTTCAGACACTGGGAACTTCATGTACACATCCACTGCAGCCAGAGGGTCTGCCTTCACCAGCATATCGGCGCTTTCTATATAGGCATCATGGACCTGAAAATAAACATATTTAAGACATACGGCACTTTCTATACAGGCATCATGGACCTGAAAATAACATATTTAAGACATATGGCACTTTCTATATAGGATCATGGACCTGAAAATAAACATATTTCAGACATAAATGATTACAAAGAAATGTGAAAAACGTTTTTAAAATCTAGACACACAAGTTAAAAAAAACCATATTTAAGACATTTTTTGACTTCTTAAACAGTAGCAAACTGTGGAAACTGATTTCGTTATTTATAAAATCATGCGGGAGATAGGCAAAATAACACAAAGCAAAAGCAAAATTTGCTGGTTTGGTTGGTAACTTGGTCAGTCGGTTAATTGATGAATGGGTTTGCATGTTTGTTTTCAATTCATGAACTTTCAGTTTCATCACAAAGTCTTTGTCAGAGTGTAAAATAAATCTTCACACCTCAGGGGCCATTTTGGCCACATCGTCGTAATATTTCTGGGCTGCTTGGTGTCCTCTAAAGCGCGGTAGACACGGGCCAAGCCCAAGTAGGCATGGTACGTTTTGGGGTTGATGGGGGCTGGCTTCTTTGGCTTGGCTGATTCTGCAGGGGCTTCAGGTGCCGGTTCTGGGGCAGGTGCTGCTGCTGAAAAGTGTGCAGAATTGTGTTATTTGTGTGAATCAAGACTAAATAAAATATGTACAATTCGTTAGCAACCACAGCTTCACACATGTCTTTTCTTTTATTCACTGATAAGAATTAGTGATAATACAACACAGTCATTACTGATGTGTGCAGATATTTGCATAATTTCCACATCTAAGACCAAGGTGACAATGTAACATTACTATAACATGATAACAATAAATATTCTGTTTCATGCTCATTTTAGATGTGTTTTCAATAAATGTATACAATTATGCATGTAGTATACATACAAACACACATCAAAAGGTATACTAAAGGCGCTGTACTAAATACCTGCTATCTGACCCAGACTGTCTAGCGTTGTTAAGGAAACACACACAATTTAAAAGGAAACAATTCTACACAGTGGAAATCTCAGGATAAATTAAAATCTGACTTTTTCCCTTCATCATCAATGTAACTGCCATGATGTCCTCATAAAACAGGGTATGAATTATAATGTATCCAGATCTTGACCACCTGATGTGTTTCTTGTTGTATGAATCCATCTCATGGTACAATAAGCAAGAAGCATTCAGCAACAATCACAACTTCAATGATCAATGATGCATTTTGCCCTCAAGACTAAAATACATTATTCAATAGTTGTGTCCTGGTCATTACCTGAGAGTGAATTAAAAATGCTGTATAAAAGCTTTTTTTTTTAATCTATTGATGTTATTTGCTATGGTTTTTGTTGTTGTTGTTGTTGTGTTTGTTATGTTGCTCTGTTGCTGTTGTCAATGATTTTTTTGCTGTTTGTTTGTTGTTATTGTTTGTATGATTTTCTGTAGTTTAGTTTATATTTGTTTGTTTGTTTCTTTCTTTCTTTGTGTGTTTGTTTACTGGTTTGTTTTTACTTATGTGTAAAGTAAGTGTAAAAATATGTTTTGTTATATATCCTGTTCCTTATCATTATAACTTTACTGAGCATTTTTCTATCAATGTTAGTACATCATGTCTCCACTAGTAAAATCTGTATTAATTGTCTCATTATGTGGAAGTAAAATATTGCATATTACAACCATTAATTACTATACTTCTTTCCTACATGCATATCTGTGCTCAAACCAAATGCAGTAAATCAGAAAAGCAAATGAACAAACACACAAACAAACAATACATGCAGTCAACAGCTCATTGTATCAACATGCATTCAAACCACTTCATTAACAATTTTCATTCATTAGTAACCATACTTCCAAGATTGTAAAATAAACAGCAAATAAAAGAAAAAAAACACACATTAGATAATAAAGTGCTGTGAGATGTTCTGATAAGAGAAAAGAAAATACAAGAAAGAAAGAAGCAAACAAATAGGAAAATGTACTCAGATATGTCACACCACCACACAAAGCAGACAGTTTAAGCAGCTTCTGATAGACTTGAATCAGAATGTAATGATCTTTAGACTGTTTGTCATAAGTTTCCAAATGTGATAACAACATAGTGCAATCAACTGTTTTACCTACTGCAATCAATAATAAGAATCTTCCTTATCCATACCAAACTCAGAGGAAAAGGGATGTAGTTTAGCATGATCTAGTTACAAATACAGGCACAATGGAAAAATATTGGTTGTACTTTAAAATCAACACCCCCCTCTCCCTCCCTCTCTCTCTCTCTCTCTCAATATCAAACATGCATGTTAAGTATCATATAGGACATGTCAGTTGCTGGCTTACGGAAACATGAAAACACCCTGCATGCAGATTACACCCAGTTTGAAAAAATGGCTGTAATTAACGACTTCTGCCATTGGAAAATAAAGTATCATCATCATTATCACTGTCTCTGTTTTTCTCTCTCTTTTTAATGGATATAAAAAAGAATAATCTGATCATGCCATTATAAAAATTCAAAATAGAGTTCTTGTTCTCTCTATCTCTTTTTCCAAACTGATAGGCCACTTCGATAATATTTTGATATTTTCATGTTGTTACAGTGCATTTGCCTTAGTGTAGACCCTCTAAGTCAGGGCTGGATGTAAAAAAAAACAACAACAACAAAGCATATGAATGAACTGAAAATACACAGCTGCAGTAACATGTATGTTTTTGCTCTTTTACAATCATTTTCAACTGATCTGTTATTTACGCAACAGCCACCAAATCCTATACAAAATACTCAGATTCAAATCAATAATCAAACACCAATTGCCTAAACATGTTCACAACAGACTTAAACCAACGTCTAAGAAGTACAGTCATTTCATCAAGTCTTTTTTTAATTTTTTATTAACTTCCATTATCACTGATGGCAATTTTCATTTTCCAAGCCCACCAATCAGTTTAACTGTCATGTTACGAACAAACTGACTACACACGTGTTTGCAATTAACCCTTTCACCCTGCAAGGAGATGGTAGAAAGGGTGAGAATGGAGAGATTGAAAATATATGAAGAGTAGTTAATATCATACAATACACACTGCAAACATGGGAAAAAAAGAAAATAAAAGAAAAATTATGAGAACAGACAAAACAGAACACAGGAAAAGAAACAAGCATTCCAACCCATGTTAATACCTCCAAGCAAAAAAAAGAGAAAAAAAAAAAAAAAAAAAATTGTATTGGAAGCTAAACAGTGTGTAACAAACCAAACTTGAACATTGTCTGTGACATCACCAAGCCACCGAATCCCAAGTCATTCTTCTGCTGTGCATTTATTTAAAGATATTAGTTGCAGCACTAGACATACTACCACACAACATTCCGTATTTATTTTTTCTTTTTGATATTTCTGAAACTTTTCTCAATATATTTAAAATAAGGTACAATAAGTCAAAATTTCACACTAAACAATTAAAGCACACTGTTGACATGTCTAGCATCCTAACCTTATCCACCTACTGTAATTTCCCGCCTACAAGGCACAACCTTTTTACTGAACTCTGACCCTTGTGGCTTACCTATTGATAGTGTCTTCTCTGTGCACTGTTCCTGTCTGACACTGAGGAGTTGGATTTTTCAGGATTTTCAGTGAAAGAAGACTGATTAAACTTCATGTGAGTTGCATGTGGAGAGTGTTGTATCCAAAGGTAACCATCATTGACTTTAGCTGCTTCTTTTTTCATTGACTTTGTAGTTTGTCATGTCTTTCTTTTACTTCATGGACCTGATATGTGCAATTCCAAGAGCATGTGATGCTCGAATTCTTGTGCTTTTCCTTTCTCAGTTTATGAGTGCATATCAGATGCATGTGCCTTATCTCTGACCAAAAAAAAAAATTTACTTCAGAGGTGCGCTTTATATGCTATGTCGTCTTATAGGCAGGAAATTATGGTAATCACCTGTGACTAAAGAAGAAAGTAGGACTGGGGTTATGTAACCTATCCTGTAAGGTGTGGTGTCCTCGTTGTTGGTACATTTGTGATGGAATAGTGTGTGTGTGTGTGTGTGTGTGTGTGTGTGTGTGTGTGTGTGTGTGTGTGTGTGTGTGTGTGTGTGTGTGTGTGTGTGTGTGTGTGTGTGTGTGTGTGTGTCTGTGTGTCTGTCTGTGTCTGTGTGTATGTGCATATGTATATTTGTGTGTGCTTGTGTATGTGTGAATGCAATACTTATGTAAATATTTTGAAATATTAGTTTCTTTACATAAACAATGTACAGAGTCCTGAACAGCATTCAGGCACTAGACAGCTTTTTAAATAATGACGAAGTATCATAATCATTATTATTACTATCCTATCCTGACATCATCATATGACATATTTAAGCCTGTTAACATGATCTATTAATAAACTGTCAACACCCTACTAGATTTTTCTAAAAATGTTGTCAACATATATACCAGACTTCCCTATGCTATCAATAACCAGCCTGACTTGTATAAATGTTAGCAATAAACCACTAGCCCCACTTATACCACCAGCAATATACAATATTTGCATATGCTGTCAACAATCCACAAGACATACAGAGGACATCAACAGTCTACAAAAATTGTGCTTACTGCCTAATTGCCATCAATAATCTACCACTTGAGCAAAGAGTTGCCAACAGTTTGCCTGACTTGCCTGAGTTGTCAACAACCTATCAAATTTGCTTGCCTCCTCTCAACTTACAAGATTTACTTATCTATTTTCTACCTACCAAGGTTGACAATTTGCCACCTATTACCTTCTAGACTTAGCTATGCTACTGACAATATTCCAGATTAGCCTGTGTTGTCAGCAGCCTACTACATCTACCTATTTTCTGTCAACAATCAATTAGAGTAGTCCATATTGTCAACAATCTACGTTACATCCCTGTACTGTCAACAACCTATCAGAGTTGTCTACATTGTCAACATCCTGACTTGTCTATATTCTCAACAATCTACTTGAGTTGCCTGTACTGACATTAACCTACTTGACTTGCCTATACCGTCACAACCTACCAGAAATTGCCTTTATTGTCAACCATCCACCAGACCTGTCTATACTGTCAGCAACCTGTCTGACTTGCCTATATGCCAACACCTTTCTGACTTACCTGAACTGTAAACAACCCACCAAACTTGCCCATACTATCAAGAACCTATCAGACTTGCCTATATTGTCAACAATCTTTCTGACTTGCCTATACTGTCAACAACCTTTCTGGCTTGCCTATACTGTCATCAACCTACCAAACTTGCCCATATTGTCAAGAACACACCAGACTTGTCTGTACTGTCAACAACTTTCTGACTTACCCATATGGTCAACTTTCTGGCTTGCCTATACTGTCAACAACCTCAAAACATGCCCATACTGTCAATAGCCTACCAGACTTGCCCACACTGTCAACAACCTATCAGACTTGCCTCTACTGTCAACAACTTTCTGACTTACCCATATGGTCAACTTTCTGGTTTGCCTAAACTGTCAACAACCTCAAAACATGCCCATACTGTCAATAGCCTACCAGACTTGCCCACACTGTCAACAACCTACCAGACTTGCCTATATTATGAACAACTTGTCAAATTTGTCTTTATGCTGTCAACAATCAACCAGACTTGCCTATACTGTGAACAGCTTGCCAAATTTGTCTTTATGCTGTCAACAACAAACCAGACTAGCCTATGTTGTGAACAACTTGCCAGATTTGTCTTTATACTGTCAACAACCTACCAGACCTGAGTAAACTGTCAATAACCTATAAGATTGATCTATATGTCAATATCCTATCAGGGTTACCTATCCCATCAACAACTTTCAGATTTGTCTATACTGCCAACAGCACACCAAATTTGTCTATAAATAATTCTGTCAAGAACCTACCTGACTTGCCTGAATTATTTGCCTATATGGCACCCGCCATATAAACTTGCCCATACATTCTGTCAACAGTTTACTACTGTCTAGACTTGTCTGGTATTATCAACAATGTGCCAGGCTTGCCCAGATGCTGTCAACATCCTACCAGACTTGATTTAGCTCTGTACAATTTACAATATGCGATCAACAACAGTCTAGCAGACTTGACTACTATGAACAATGTACCAACCTACCGAATTTACCAATATGCTGTTAGCAACATACCAACCTATATGTTGTCAACAACCTATCAAGTTTACCAAAATACTGCTAACAAAATATGGGACTAACTATATACATATTATATATGGTCGACTATCGTGGTCAATAAAGTCCAGCCTAGCACTTTATTGTTTGTGAGGAGGTTTGGTGCTTGGTGACATGCGCATATGTGAGTTGCTGTTGTTTGCACAGAGCCTCAGCAACTCTCTCCACCTGCCTCCACAAGTCCAGGGTGAACCAAGGTAAGACAGCTGTTCTCACAGGAGACACAGACAGCTGAACAGCAGATGGCAAGTCGTTGCATATGGCCAAAATCACAAGCAGTGCTCTGTGGCAACGCCCTTTGTGCAGTATGTGGCTGCAGGATTTTTCTGCCTGGGTTTTTTCCCATAGCCTTTCCCCACCCAAGGGGTAACCCACAAGGCACAGAGACAGTCTACTACCATTATAAATAACCTAACAAACTTCCTTGCTCTGTCAATGACCTATCAGACTTGCCCATATGCTGTCATAAAGTTACCAAACTTGCCTATTTGCCATCAACAGTCCACTGGATATCTTTTTGCCCACATATCTACCTCATGGCTGTCAACATACCAAAACCCTATATGCCTACCAAAACCATTTATAGATACATCATCAACAGCCTACCAAAGTTGTTTTTAACATTACCAGATTTTCCTATTTCATAACTCTGCTAGATTTGCTTGTCTACTCTATCAATCTACGAGACTTGCCTAGATGCTGTCAATCAACCCAACTTGCCTAAATGCCATCACCAACATACCAGACTTGGGTTTCTGAGTGGCGGTAGTCACAGGGGGAGGGGTGGCCTCACACTTGTGGCCAGACTTACTGCCTGCTGGTGCTGCCGCCTTGCTTGCATCAGTTCCTGGTGGAGATTTTGCTGTTGCTGCTGGTGCCTTTAAAGAGAATTAAAAAAGTATGATTGCACATTCACAACGTCAATACTAGCATTCTCCATTACAAAAATAAACAGCATTATAACTGCACATCCATAACATACTAGCATTTTCCATGACAAAAAAATGATTGCACATTCACACTATGTTAATATCACAAAAAAAGGCAAAGTCATGCTAGCATCACACTAACATTTTATCATTTAATTGTACATTCTAATCATCATCATCATCATCATCAAGTGCCCTGCCGCATGGCGTTGGTGATCATGGCTCTCCATATGTATCTATCTGCAACCACATCCTCCACCCTCTCTGTCTTCAGCCACCTGCAAGTCCGTCCAGTATTTTTTCCCTGGGTCTACCTCGTGCTCTCTTTCCCTCCAGCTTTCCCGTTGTGACCACGTGCTCTAATTCCCCTTTCCTCATAAAATGTCCTATAAATGTTGCCTATCTTTTCCTACTGTTCTTTATCAATGATCTTTTTGTGTCTGCCTCCATCAAGACTGTCTTGTTTGTTTTCTTTGCAGTCCATGGAACTCTCAGCATTCTTCTTAGAAACCACATCTTGGCTACCTCAATCTTGTATTCTGTTATAATCATGGCCAGACAAAACAAGAAAAATTCTAACCATGTTTATCCATAATTCCTTTTAAAACTGAAAAATGTGTTGTATTATGCAAAAAAGACATTGTGAAAAACCAGACTGAAAATAATAATAAGGAAACCTATGTCATATCATACCATACCATATCACATCTTATCCTATCCTATCCTATCATAACTCATTATCACATTGCATTGTACTGTATTGCATTATATCATATCCTTTTATAGTATAGTACAGTACAGTACAGTACAGTACAGCACAGAACATCGCAGCATAGTTCAGTACAGTACAGCATGGTACAGTCTAATCTAGTCTAGTCTAGTCTAGTCAAGTCAAGTCGAGTCGAGTCGAGTCGAGTCAAGTCAAGGCGAGTCAAGTTGAGTTGAATCGAGTTGAGTCTAGGGCAGAATTTTTTTTAAACATAGTATTTAACAACACAAAATCAAGTGGTCTGGACACCTGATTAAGAAGCCCATTAAACGACTAATCCTTTGAGTCTTCAACACCAGAAGCTAAACTTTAGAGCCAGAGGAAGACCATGGTGGCATTGAATACAGGCTTGCAGATGGAATGGTGGACACACTCCATAAGACAATGGGATATGCCCCAAGCTTCCCGTCTATCTGAGAGTATCAGCTTCATCTCCCTGTGACACTTTCTAGTGAAAGTGTGCCGATACTGTTAAGCAATTACGTGTTACATTTGTTATAAGGTGTAGCAGGCTGTATCATGCTGAAAATTACATTCATAGCATTTTATCATATCCTACTGTACCAAATTACTGGAAAGGTGCAAAGAAGTGGGGGTATTACTGCAGATTTCTTGGTATGTAGATGGTGAATGAGGAAGGGAAAAAGCCACAAACCAAATCAAATAAAAAGTCTGGCATGAGGAAATAACCACCATGTCACTTCTTCACATACTTTGGCAGCAGCTCCTCCTCGTCCTGCAGCGGCTGGAGCTGCTGCTCCTCTCTTGGCAGCTGGCGCTCCGCGAGCAGCTGCTCCTGCATGAAAGTGTGTGGAAATTTTCTACAATCAATGGAAAGCATGAAATGGATAAATGAATAAACAATAAAACTAACAAATAAATAAATACAGCTATGGCGCTAGTGTGATACTTTGTTAGTTATAGTCAAAGTCACACATTATGATCTACCTTGAACAACAAAGTAAAATTCTTGCCAGGGCACAGGCTTTCTTTTCAGGTTTTGTTGTTTTTGTTGTTTTTTCAGGGTTGCAAAGTCTATCAGTAATTGCTGGCAGATTTGGATGTAACATAGGAACTGCCTGATATGCTGAATCCTTGAACAAATTACAATGCCAACCTCTTTGAACATTTTCTGTCAGGATGGACAAGAGTACAAGAGAAAGTAGGCAAGTTCCATTATCTTTCTTTCTGCTCATGTCTATGTTAAGTCAATATGCATGCACTGTGAGATCATACAATAGGTTACAGGTTAAAATCTTCACTTCAACCATCCAACACAATATTATGACACTGAACAATTATCAGACAATTTTCAATCATGAAACATAATGAATTCCTCATGAATAAAGCCCACAATCTTTTTTCAACAGTACCGCACAACTAACCTCCCCTGGCAGGTGGAGTGGCAGCACCTCTCCCTCGTGCAGCAGGGGCAGTTCCACGACCAGCGGCAGCTCCTCCCCTTGCAGCAGCAGGCCCTCCCCGTGCCGGTGCTGGGGTTGATTTCGCTGCAGGTGCAGCGGCTTTGGCCGTAGCCTCTGCTGCCTTCTTGGCCTTTTCTTCTTCCTGTTTCTGTCTGACCTGATACCACTGCTGACCTGGTAAACAGAATAAGGCATGGGAGATGTGACAATATGAAATTTTTCGCTATTTTCATTAATGCTATTACAATCATAATTCATCATTCTTTATCAATCAATTTTACATTCAGCATTCCAGATGACCAGATGCAACTAGTAATAAAAATGGTCACAGGTGTCCAATCCAATCAGAATCAGCCATATGTGTCAAGAAACATTTTCATGATATACTGAGCCTTTAAATCTGAAATTGTTAGGGGATCCATACATAAAACATAAAAAGCAATATGGCCTACATAATGGAATAAATAATTTTTTTCTGTCCCAATTTCTGCACTGACCATGCTGCTCATTCTGGCTGCATGACACACCACCAGCCCCTAGTTTATTCAGTCAAATCCTAATGCTAGGAAGCCCACAGAAGTCAGGGATATCTAGCCAGCACAGGGCCACCCATTAATGCTGGGTCACTTTGGTGGAGTTCCAACAGCACCTGTTCTGATTCAATTTACAAAAGACACCGCCTACTAAGTTCCCTACTGCTGACAGTAACCACTCAGTCCAGGGCCAGACTGAATGAAAGACCTTTGGTAAGGATACCACAACCATGGCCCTCCATCCACAGCCCCCATGAACCACTGACACCAAATACCCCAAACTGAGTTCACCTCAGCATAGAAGTGGGTGGAAGAAACTGAAACCGAGATCATCATGAGATCAGGGTGTGAAGGGTTACAGAATCTAGGATACTTTTCACACTGTTATCTATAACGACTGATGATCTCGTTGTTATAATAATGATGGTCATGATGCTCTGGAGTTCAATATATGATTGAGACAGCATAACAGGGCTGTACTCTATGCTGACTATCACAAGATATCCTGGCATCAACAGATACCTGCATTGTTGGTGAGAAAATTGGAGCAGTGCTTTAAAAAACGCAATGCCCCCCCTCCCCCCCCCCCCCCACCCCCCCCCATCCCCTGCATATTATTTTGAAAAGGCAGAGAACGATTCAGAGCTGGACAAAGAAAAGAAGATGATGAGAAACAGACACACAGAAAAGAGATACAGAGTAAGTGAGCTGAAAAAAAGAGTAAGAAGTGGAGAAGACACATCACATTAACCTGCCACAATTTCAGGAACTGCGCCTTCTGCCGCTTTGCCTTGAAGTTCAATGCATGCTTCATAGGAGGTGCGTGCATCGTGCAGTACTTTGGTGGCTGCGTCACCTGGAGTACTGTTCTCATACTTGTTGAACTGTGAGGATCCCAGGAGGTACAGGGCATGGCTGTTACAAGGCTGTATGTACACCAGGTTCTGAGATGTCTGGAAAGTTATATACAATTAGTACTCGTATTACAGATATCATAGACTTAAATGTTTCTTTCTGTATTGCATTGTGGTGTGTTTTGGTGAGATGTGGTGTGGTGTGGCAGTGTGACAAAGAATCGTATAGTGTGGTGTGGTGTGACATGTATTATGAGTGTGATATGGTATTGTGTAGTATGAGTGTGGTGTGGTGTGGTGTGACATACCGTGACGTGACATGACGTGACAAGATGTGCCATGACGTGACGTGATGTGATGTGACATGGTGTGGTGTGGTGTGGTGTGTGGTCATTTATATTGCACAGCGACATTGTGCTGGTTGATAAGTTGTGCTATATTATATTGTATAATGTTGTGCCTTTATGTGCTAAGTGTTGTGATGTGTTGTTTCATTTACACTGTCTGTGTTGCATAGAACAGAATTATACTCTGTATGTGTGTGTGTGCATGTGCGTGCATGCATGTGCGTGTGCATGCGTGCGTGTGTGTGTGTGTGTATGTGTATGTGTGTATGTGTGTGTGTGTGTGCGTGTGTGTGTGTGTGTGTGTGTGTGCGTGCGTGCGTGCGTGCGTGCGTGCGTGCGTGCGTGCGTGCGTGCGTGCGTGTGTGTGTGTGTGTGGTGTGTGTGTGTGTGTGTGTGTGTGTGTGTGTGTGTGTGTGTGTGTGTGTGTGTATGTCTTGTGTGTGTGTGTGTGTGCATTATGTACATGTAAGAGCTCATAATCAACATATACCCTAGATTAGCAGCAGAGAGAAGCAATACTGTTTGTTGACTCATTTTACACCACTGAATTTCATCAGATTTCATTAGAGTCCGCTTACAATGAACTTCAAGGGAGAGAATATGCATTCATTGCGGCAGTAGTTCATTTAGCTACAAGTAATGAAAATCAATGACGTTACACAGCACTGATTGTTTGTTGCCTTGCTGGTGGAGTTAAGATTTTTGTCACATTTCTTGTTTTATGTGTCATCAATATAACGTTCAACAGCTCACTGATTGAACTATCCAAAAAGAAACACACACACACACACACACACACACACACACACACACACACACACACACACACACACACACACACATGCACACACACACACACATATACACACACACACACACACATATACACACACACACACACACACACACACACACCATACACATACAGACACACACACAGACACACACACACACAGAGCATACACACACACACACACACACACACACATAGCATACACACATGGTGTTACGGTGACAAAATGGTTAACATGCTTAGATCTCAATAACACTTGAAGAAATCTAGCACAGTATCCTGATCGCTGTGCTACAAAAAGTGTACTATGCTGTATTGAGCGCTTATTCACTATAGCAAGCTTGACCTTTGGGAAACAACATCTTGTATGAACATCTTGTTCATACAAAAAGGAGTTTGTGATGCACAATAACGGATTTTGTTCATTGCAGACATTATTTTTACAAGAGGGAATGAGAAGGAAGAGGTCAGGGAAAATAAAAGAACATGTTATTGCATGAAATCCATTGTAAACAGGTTTGTAATAAGTAGATTCCACAGTATTAATGATTTCATCACATTTTACATTATATCATAGACAGTGACAGCACCCTACCCGTTCCTGCAGGTCTAAAAGTTGTTGGTTCTGAGGGATAGTGGCATTGTCTATGAGTGCCGACAGTCTCTGGCATCGCTGAGCAATCAGTTCCTCATCTTTGCCAGCAGCAGACAACATCTCTAGCAGCACAGCATGGGCATCCAGCAAAACCCACTCCATCTGTTGGTAAACGTCTCCATGGTAGACATCAGGCATGGCTTGTGTAGCAAGCAAAGCTGCCCTGAAAGCCCAAACATACAAAATATAATTTACCAAAAGGAATTCAAGCAGATTCAAGAGAGTATCTTTCTTTATGAAATACTTGTATGTATGTCACTTTATGTACATAGGTTAAGAATAATTAATGCAAAGATGTATCCGTTTAGAAGATGCCTGTACATACAGCTAGTGCAGTAGTGCAGGGTTCCATATCATGGGTTGCATCGTGATAATTTGATGCTGACAGCTTCAGTGGACTTTGGGTCTCTAATACATGTGCTCATATTTACATACACATAGCCCCTTTCCCCCCAATTACACACACACACACACAAAATTGCAAGCACACATACACACACACTTCAAACCTGGTAACAAATACACTGAAAAATCAATCCAACTAACAAGCAAGAAACTGCTCCTTGGCAAACGTGATCACAAACACTGCACAGACTTTAGTAACCATCACCAGTTGCACCACATGTAAAGGTGACTTACGTATGGAAAACATCCTGTGCTGCCATGGTGTCCTTAATGTCTGGGTTGGCTGACAGCAAACGTCCCAATTGTATCAAGCCACGCAGCAGGTGTACGTTGGTGGGCCTTACCAAAGTCTCTGTGTACAGGGTTTTCTTTCTCCTGGGGAAGCATAATTACATTGTTTTATGCACACAAATTCTAAGACATGAAGCAATCATAAAGCAACAATGGCAAGTCATGGTATTTTTTCTAAAGGTTTATGACTTTCCTCGGATGCATGTATACACACTGGTTTACCTATACTGTGCAGGCAGTATGTTGCTGCACAGTCTGCATACTGCACATGCACAATCTACTCTGACTTTGGTGCAGAAGCATGCTGGAAATGTTCATATTTCCATAAGCCACCAGACACTGACATGACTTACAGAATCTTTAACTTGCATAATTGATGTTCTGCACATGTATATACGTAAAGGGGGTTTAGGCACTAACAGGTCTGCATACATGTTGACCTGGGAGATTGGAAAAATCTCCATCCTTAATCCATCAGGTAGGAGGTATCCTTGTAAGATTGAACCAAAATCTTTCAACTGGACGTCTGATGATTTATCCACTTGACTGTTGCACTCAAATAAAAATAAATGAACAAACAACGAAAACTACTCTCTTATTTAATCAATTTCTTTCTCCCTCCCCTTCTCTCTGTACAGATTTTCATGAAAAATATTTCCAAAAAATATGCAGCTACTGAGAGATCTCAGAAAGTGGAGTTTTAGCAAGACATGACACAGAATAAGTTTCTGACCTTTCCCTCTAAGTCTGTAATAAAACAAAAATATTCTCCTCAAGTATACATGATCTAATACATGTGCTCATGTGCATAATCATATGCACACACACACACACCACACACACACACACACACACACACACACACACACACACACACACACACACACACTTCAAACATGGTAACAAATAAACTTGCTTGCTGAGGCGGTCAGCAAGACCTCTATAGAAACTACTCACACTCCTTCAGCCTGCTCCATGGACACCCCTCACACAAACAGGCACACACTGACACACATAAAAATATTTAATAAACTACATATTTTCTTAAGGTCTGGAGCCTTTTTGCTGAGGCCAGTCGATAAAAATTCCATGCCTCCAGAATGTACCCCACAAATTCCTTCACACACACAGAGGCACACACAATGACGCCACACACACACAAAAAATCATAAACTTACATAAACATTCTCTTTAAGCGTGGAAGCCTGCTTGCTGAGATCACTCAGTAAAATCTCAATGCCTTCCAGAATGTACCCCACACATTCATTCCATCAGTCGGCTACCTGGACACCCATCACATGAACAGGCACACACATGGACACCCACACAGAAAACACGTCATGTGTAAACTAACATGTTCTCCTCAGGTGTGGCAGCCTGCTTGCTGAGGTCAGTCAGTAACACCTCCATGCCTTCCAGAAGGTACCCCACACATTCCTTCAGCCTGCTGCCTGGACCGTCCTTCAGCAGACTCAGTGCCAGACCCAGATAGATCCTGCAACACAAAATCACATAAACAGTGCTATTATGATAAAATAAATGTGTACATATGATACAATGCTAATAACTGAAAGAAGAAAGCGTTTGGAAAAGTGCATACAATTACATAAAATCAAATAGAAATAACTACATGCTATTCTCACAATCTTCCTTTCTGTATCAAAAGTATTACAGGAAATCTAGATTTTGTACTTCTCAAGATCACTATGACCTTGAAGAAGCATCACAGAAAATAAATCTTAAGATAAAGCAAGGATAATCACAGACTGTCGCAACAGTGAAAAAATAATGTACATAGACATTAGAAGTTTGTCAGAAAGTGCTGTTCACACAACTTCCTAAAAAGAGCTGATTGAAGGCATGCACATTTGTTTAGTCCATATGATTTTAGTGCCATGACTTTAAAACTTATGCCTTTACAACTCCTCAGCAGTCTCTGCCATGATTTTAAAACTTATGCCTTTACAACTCCTCAGCAGTCTCTGCCATGACTTTAAAACTTATGCCTTTACAACTCCTCAGCAATCTACAACTTTGATCCAAATTTGGTAGTAATCCATCAACAAAGGGCTGAGAAAAATTTGCTGAACAACTGTGTTACAAACTCACACACCAACACACCTAGCCAAACACGCACACACACACACACACACACACATGCTCGCACACAAACATGTGTGCGCATGCGCGCGCGCGAACACACACACACACACACCACACACACACACACACACACACCACACACACACACACGCACAGAGGAGTGGCTGAAAATGGGACCTATGAACCACCATGCTGACACCACCAGAATTACAGGAGCATTAAGATGGGCAGTGAATGGATCAGTTTTTATGCTGAAGGCAGGTATTGAACTTGAGACATGAGACCTTAAGTGAAATCTATCCTCAGACCCAGCCAGGTTGCAAAAAAAGAGAGAGAAAAAAAAAAGAGAAAATAAACACCAACTATGGAACATCTGAAGTTAAAACTCACAACCCCTGAATTATCACTATGATGCTCTGGCTAGAATGGAGGATAGTTTTAGTTTCACTTTATTTGGGAAGATGTCACAACATCTATATGAAATGCTAAACATATGTACCAAGGTGACCAAAGACACAAAATAACTGCAGCAGATGTTATAATCTTGCATGTATATGCACCTTATCAGCTGCATGTACATACACACACTCAAACACACACACACATGCACACACAAACACACATACACATATACACACACACATGCACACATACACACACACACACACACATACACACACACACACACACACACACACACACATTCACACACACACATACACACTCACACAATCAATGTACTCACACAAATTCGCATACATAGACACTGTTTACTACACAGTACTACATTTCTATTACCTTGACAACTGATGCTGTGAATTCCAGCAGAGAGCAGCCTCCAGCCGTTTCACAGCCTCCGTATAGTTTCCTTGGGTGATCAGCAAACGTCCCACATGGAAGTTGTATATCGCTTTTGATTCCTCCAAAACCAATGCATCCAGGTACTTGAGATACGCCTGACCCAGAGGGTTCCCAGAATCTTCTGCTTTGTGGGCTGCTGCACCTTCCTAATTGTACATCCATTTAAAAAAAAGAAAAAGAAAGTAAAGCATTGGTATATTAAAGAGTGTATCCATTCATTGTCTTACCTGGGACTTATAACAATGATTGACATTTTATTTTATTTTGAAGAAATTGACAGATAAGAATGTTTGGAATGCAAGATATATTCAACTTTCATTCTGTTACTGTCGATAAGAAACATTTTCTGAAAGTACCAGGTGAAAATTTCTTGCACACAGAGTAATTCTGGCTTTTGAAAAGCTCATGATTCTGGGTGATCATTGTTCGCTATTTCTTTTAATGTCTATTCACATATGTGTTTTTAGACGAATGTGTGATCATGTGTGCGTGTGTGTGCGTGTGTGTGCATGTGTGTGTGTGTGTGTGTGTGTTGTGTGTGTGTGTGTGTGTGTGTGTGTGCAAGCATACGTGCGTGTGTGTGCATGTGTGTTTATGTATGTGCGTATTTGTGTGTGTGTGTGTGCAAGTGTGTGTGCACCCTGAAATTCATGATACTGAGAGTGAGAGAGAGTGTGTGCATGTGTAAGAGAGTGTGTATGTGTGTGTATGTTTGTGTGTTTGTGTGTGTGTGTGTGTGTGTGTGTGTGTGTGTGTGTGTGTGTGTGTGTGTGTGTGTGTGTGTGTGTATGTGTGTGTATGTGTGTGTGTTTGTCTGTACGTTTGTGTGTGTTTGTGTCTGGACACACGTGTGTGTGTGTGCTTGTGTTCATACACATGCGCATGTGAGCGTCATGTGTGCATGTATATGTGGGTGCATGAATGGTTGTGCATGTGTGTGCGTGTACGTGTGCATGTGTATGTGTGTTTATGTGTGTATATGAGTGTGTGTATTTATTTGGTGTGCAAATGTGCACATACATTTGTGTATTTGTATGTATCAGTGCATCTGTGGTGTGTGTGTGCATGTGTGTGTGTGTGTGTGTGTGTGTGAGCATGCGTGCATGCATGTGTGCGTGCATGTGTGCATGTGTTTATTTTAATCTCTCTCTGTCGTTTTCCTATTGCCAAAGTTCTGATCAAATTATCAAAAAACAAACCTGAGAGATTTTCTTAGAGTACCAGGCGTACAACCCCTGCACATGTTCAGCCTTGCCCCCTTGACCGCTGTCCAGCAGGTGGTGGTACTCCTCATCCAGTGCCTTCAGTTGGTGGGCCACAGGGGCACCAGCCTCCACTTTACGCAGCTTGCTGATGGCCAACACCTCTTCCTCCCTGGAACTCTCCTTGGCTTGGACGTTGAAGGATGGTATGTCATCACTAGCCTGCACATAAACAAAGGCATAAATTGTACAATGAGCAGGGGAAGGATGGAGGGGGAGGGGGAAGCGCACCAGCATCTACTTCATATAGCCTGCAGATAGCCAGCACCTCCTCTTCTTTGGGGCATTCTTTGGCTTGGATGATGAATGATGGTATGTCATTGCTGGCCTGTATATTTGACATGATTGTTATCATAGACAGTGTTGAAATGTATCGTCAGTGGCAAATGGAAACCACATACAGTGTTAACAACACAGTCTCAGGGAAAAAAAAAAAAAAAAGACCTGATACATAAACAGCAAATATAAGAGAACACCTGGCAATGAAAAAAGCTCAAGGCTCTGAAACATACCTCAAGTACCATACAGACGTTAGCCCAGAACAAGCAGGAGTGGTGGATCTTCACTGCTGCCCTACATGGCCCTACACGCATAATGGCAGTAAGTAATGAAAACCTCATAATTCACTGTACTTACTCAGGGTGTAATGAGGTGTCCATCAGCCACTGATGTTACTTAAGTTATCATATACTATATGTATGTTAGGAAAGCAGAAAGTCTGTCCTATTAATGCATTAGATTTGCTGCTTTTGATTGATATCAATTACATAGATAACACTTGTGCAAATGCAGTGGTTACTGCAATTCATTTATTACCATGGTTGCTGCAGCTCATAATTCCAATACATACCTCCTCCCCTACAACCCCAGGGCTATGGAACCATCTAGGTAGGACCCCAGGACCTGGCCAGCTCGTGCGTTTATGCGCAGGCTTGAGGCTTGTGCCGTGATCATTCTGATCTTCTCCATCAAATGGCACCTGTGATGTTAGTGCATATGGAATTCATTCCGAGTGTGGAGGCATCATCTTGAGAAAAGGAAGCTGAAACTGAAACTGAAGACACTGGTCTTCAAGTTTGAAAGATCTGAGTTCGAACCTGCTTGGGTATCAACCCATGGGTAAAAGCGGAATTCTTCCAATCTCCCAGGTCAACATTATGTGCAGACCTGCAAATGCGTGACCTCCCCATCACATGTATACATGCAAAACATCGAACACGAACACCGAAGATCCTGAAGGCATATTAGTGTTTGTTAGGATGCACAAATGTGAAAATCCAGCATGCATACCCCCTTAAACAGAACATGACTGCCTTAACAGCAGGGTAAAAAAAAACAAAATGGCTGCATTATATGTAAAATTCATTTGTGTATTTGAGTGTACATGGGACTTTTAGCCTTGAATAAAAAACAAAAAATCTTTTTTTTTAATGGAAAGAATGAAAGAAAGGAACAAAACAAGAAACAAAGAAAGAATAAAACTGGAAAAAAAAAGAAAAATGTTGAAAACAAAACAAAACAAAAAACAAGCAAAGAGATGAACATACTGACAGAGAGAAAGAGAGAGGAAAAGACAGGAAGGGGGCTAGGGAGGATAAATCTACAAGCAATACATCAGGCAAGGTTGAACCAACTTCTGTTTTCTTGAGACCAAACATGTCTTCAACAAAGTATTTTTCCTCCAGCGTCATGGCAAGCTGAAAATGCAGACTGGCGTCCTTGGCTTTGAACTTGATGGCAGTGGCATAGCAGTGTATGGCATTCTGTAGATAGTCTGTGGGTGACTCGCCTTCATTGAACTGGTGATAACCCTGCGCTGGTAACAACAAATATTCATTTATTCAATCGTTTTTGTTTATTTATTTGTCACAATGGAGTTACCATGTGATATTCAGGCTGCTCTCCCGGAATGAACATGCTGCCGCAGTCCAGTGCCACACTTAGCCCCCCCCCCCCCCCCCCCCCCCCCCCCCCCATCCCCAGTTTTTTCCCCGGCATATCTGCATTTCTGTTTCACTATGAAAATGTTTTTTGTTCAAAAGAACTTTGCCATGGACAAGTCTTTTGTTGCCATGGGATCTGTTACATGCTCTGAGTACATGCTGCATACAGGACTTCAGTATCATTTCATCCAAAAGACTAACACCGAGACCACCACTTATGATCTAGTGGAGCTGACATTATTTGACATTGACATTATTATATGCTTGCACAAACATGACATAGATACACATACCAGCTCTGAAAAGGACACAGAGAAGGACACGGGCACAACACACACACACACACACACACACACACACACACACACACACACACACACACACACACACACACACACACACACACACAGAAACACACACACACACACACACACACACACACACACACACACACACACACACACACACACATATATACACAGACTCACACACACATGCATATCATTCTGCCCCTCCCACTTCTCCCTTTTATCTACCTTTTAGATAGGGCAGGTGGACTTATCTGTCTGTCTGTCAGCATATTCTGCCAACATGTACATGAGCCTTTATTCATAGTTGGGAATGTGTCGACAAAAATTTAACATCTGTTTACATGTAGTTTTCACAAAGGTTATTACAGGCAGAATAGTCAAGCACGCAAGACATTTGACTTGCAGTTGGAATGTCTGGGTCTGATCCAGCCTGAGTACTTCTGGGTTTATCCAGATGGACATATTTCAGTCTCCTAGTTGAACATATGCACAGAACTGTCAGTGCCTGAACCCATTTTTGTTACACACGCAGAACATCAAATATGCACGGAAAAGATTTTGTTGTTCATATCAGAGTTCGATGGCTTATGGAAATGGAGTATGCATACAATGCAGCAGTATCCTCTCTGCACAATGTGGTGTGTGCAAATCACATGAACATGAATGTGACACAATGATTTAGAAAATTAATAAAATGAAATGAATATACCAAAAACAAAAAAATAAATAAAATCCAAAATACTCTTAAACATATATAGCAGTTGATTCTCAAAAAATATATGGAGCTGTATCAATAATATGTGAATTAATATATCTGATAAAAAGAGTTATCATTATCACTAAAAACAAATTATTACCTGTGGTGGGAAGACTAGCATAATATTTGTCTAGCTGAGCCTGTGCACTCTTGACCAGGAGAGCTGGATCAGTCTCATCAAACACTTGCTGAAGCTGTTTTTCCCACTTTCTAGACTGCAACATCAGAACAAATATCTTTCCTACATCAGCTTTCAAAGTCTGAGCCCCTGTTTTTCTAACATAACTTTTCATATTTTTTCTATGAGAGAGAGAGACACAGACAGAGACAGAGACAGACACAGAGACAGAGACACACAGAGAGAGAGAGAGAGAGAAAGAGAGAAAAAGAGAGAAAGAGAGAGAAAGATGTGAAGCCGGTCACTGAACAGGTCTGCACACTCTTCAGTGATCTTCTCACAGACAGCATCTTCTTCACTTTTCATCTCTTGTCTAAGTCAATCAGTTGCAGGCCCAAAAAATAATTCAGACCAAGAACAGGAGCACCTTTCTTGTCAATGACCTGAAACATGATGACTTTGAGATGGTCGCCGACCTTGCAGTGAAGGCAAACTGTGCCCAGTGTGGAAAATCTATCTCCTCCATAGGCTGTGAAGTTGACAGCTTTGGCCTTTTTGACTGTTTCCTTCTCTACTAGCTGGTACTGTTCAATGGGAAGTACACTGCATTTTGTTAAATTGTCAATTTTGAACTTCAGACCATGAGAATTGATTGTGGCAATGCGGTGTATTTCAGTCTGAAGCGAAATCTGGGGCAGACTATCAACTTTACAGACAACCTCAGCATCGTCATCTTCATCATCATCCAGATTGTTCATTTTCTAGCTGTCTTGATTTTTTCAGTTATTTGCAAACTTTGGCAAAGTGGTTCATGTTAATGCATACAGAACATTTTTTGCCAAAAGCAGGACAACTCTCTCTCTCTTGGGTACATGCATGTGACCATAGTTCTAACAAGAATTGCCATGGTTTGGTTTTTTTACGCTGGTCAAGTTTGATTCTGTTTGAACCTGAATATTCATTTTTGATATTTTGTTATACTTCATCAGGCAGTCACAATAAGTAGAAAGCTATGAAGCATGTTACTTGATTAATTTTTATCCTTAAGTATCAAATTCATAAAAACTGGGGTCATACCTCAACAGTGTGAGTTGCTGTGAAAGCTGACTTTCCAAATCGATCTTTGGAATCCTGAAAAAAGAAAAGACAAAAACATGATAACATGGAGAAAGAGACACGAAATGGGACAGACAGAAAAGGGAGGGAGGGAGAAGGAAAGAGTAAGAAAGAGAGAGAAGAATGGGAGAAAGACAGAACAAGATGAAATAAAAATGGCAGAGTTCAAAGAGAGGAAGAAAAAATGTGTGAGTGAGACTGACAGCAAGAAAAAGGTGACTAACAATTTTGCATGTACATATTATGCACACAAATATATGTGTAAAACACACACACACACACGCACGCACGCACGCACGCACGCACGCACGCACGCACGCACACACACACACACACACACACACACACACACACACACACACACACACACACATAGATGAAATTCAAATTTTTCTTGTTACAACTATTCGGCAATACTGGTGTGTGTCCATGTAGATGGACATTTTATGAGAGTTAGTTCGCTTTAGATGTAGTTTAAACATACATATCATTATATGAGCCCAGAAACCACTTAGATGACTTATGGTTTGACACCAGTGCAATGCAATGGACTGGAAAGGGTCACAAACATGCAACAGAGTGACTGCCCTTAAACTGAGAGTTTGCTTCAACATGTTTGATAGTTTGCTTCAGGCTAATCCACTGTTAAGCATTAAAATTGCAAGTTATAGACATACAGTAAGGGAGAACCCACTGTCCATAATCACAGTGAGAGTCACATAACCAGAAATATTCAAAACAACATCTGACAAAAATTCATTCAATGCTAGGCTACTGTGCAGGACTGAAAAGGATTATTCTTTCATTATGTGTCTGTTTTAGTCCGGGAAAAAAAGTAATTCTTGTAAAGTTCTACTCTCTAAACCTGCTTTGGACTCAGAGCACATTACAGTTTGACAAGACACAGAGTGTAATACATACAGAAGCATTAATATAACACACACACACACACTACACACACATACATTACACCCACACAGACACATTACACCCACACAGACACACACACGCACACACACATCAGAATACACACACTCATGCATGTAAACAAATCAATACACTTGAAACAAAATCTAATCACACATTACAGGTGTACCTATTCTCATAAACATATAGATATATATACATATATGAATGATTACACAATACCGCATGATCATTAGTTAGAAGTGACAGTACATACGGGTGGAGTAGAAATTATGATATCAACAGTGGAAGACCTGGATGGACAGGTAAAAATAAATACTGTGATAAGGTGAGAAAGAGTGGGCAGATCACTGAGATCAGCTGCCAGGTATTTCCAAGCAAAAGGTGAAAAGAAACTGAAACCATGTTTTCCATCTGACTTAAAAATACTACATTTCAGCATCATCAGCTTTCATTCTGAGGATCATATGATGACTGATATGTGCAGAGATGATCTGAATGGTAGGCACAGACAGAAATCATATCTTTGATAAGACTAACTGAACTGCAAATGTTTGTATTTAAATCTCAGTAAAGTTATGTCATTTTTGTAGTACTGCAAACTTTCCTCACTAGGAAGAATGAAAGAAAGGAGTGGGGGAGAATGGAACATCACTGATAAAAACACCATACAAACAAACATACCTCTACTTTAGGGGCTATGTTACATTTCTCCACCTGGGCTGCTAACTGTCCAAACTTGACAGGTTCTGTTGCACCTGGTATACATCAACATTGTTAAGTACAAATGAACTCTACGAACATGTGTTGTGTGTGTGTGTTGTGTGTGTGTGTGTGTGTGTGTGTGTGTGTGTGTGTGTGTGTGTGTGTGTGTGTGTGTGTGTGTGTGTGTGTGTGTGTGTGTGTGTGTGTGTGTGTGTGTGAGTGTGTGTGTGTGTATGTGTGCATATGTGTGTGCTTACTTTGAATCTTACCTTCGTATGTTTCCTCCGATCAAGAATTAACATAAAATAGGTTATTACTGCAGTAAACCAGTGGTTGAAACATAAAAACGAATTGGACTTATACTCAGCAGCTGACATATATTCATTTTTCCAGTTTACAGCACTGGATCTCATGGCTGAGATCAAAATATTCCAAGCACAAAACTACATGCTGTAATCAAATTATTGAAGAAAAACTGATATATGCCATTTTAAATATTATATTCTCAAACTGGATCCAATTTTACCCATGCAAATACATATATTTTCCACACAGATACAGCAATCACAAAAATTATTATAAATCAGTGAAACTCACCACCATAAGTAAGTGGAATAACAGCAGACTCAGCAGACATTTTGTCTTCCAGTTCCCTGTCAACGACTCGCCAGTCTGAAGGAAGAGTTTCTCCATTCAGCAAATCCACTTTTGATGTCCGAGTCACTGAGTCCATGAAGGGGGCAGAGTATGTATGCTTGGGATTACTGTCCTTCACAGTGATTGGTCGATACAAGGGGCTAAGAGAGATGGGGCATTCAAATTCCAAGGCTTTCTTTGAGTCAACAAACTTGACGTACCGTGGCAACGGCTTACGAATGAGGTCAAGGATATATTCCTGGAATTATGGCCAAAAATATGATGTAAAAGAGGATGAGATAAAAATGTGACACATTCTCACAAACAAGACAAATGGTAAAGGTCTATCTGGATAAAACTGAGATTTTAGATGCAACCTATTCTTTGGGAATCTGAAAAAAAGTAATTAATTAAAAGATAATTATGGTGATACCCCTCAACCATGTTTTCCTGAAATCAACTGAAATCAGTAGTTTTCAGATTGCCACCACAATTCAACCTCTTACAGAATCCCTGACATTCCATACAGCATTTTGAACCTTACGGTATCAACTTCCAAATTCTGCACACAGTAATCCAAAATAACACAATCAGAGCTAACAAAAGAGCATTCATAGTTGTTGCTAAGGAAAACTTGATGATGAGTATTCTCAAACTTTCTCCTCTATTTCCTGAAAACAAGGATTATGCACATGTGACAGTTTGAATGGACTCAACTCCTACTGTTTTTATCTTTCAGATTGTCAATTGGAAAGGAAATTTCACTCCCTTTCTAAAGTTACTAATCACTCTATCTCCAAAAATTGCATATGTCCCTCTTTGTGAGAATGGAACACAATATTCAAAAATTTGCGAATACATTCATGTACAGTAATAAGCAAATACTCATTCAAATAAAATGTGGTTACTCTAACATTTGACAACTGAAATCACTATGTGCTTGGATATGAGCTTAGAGTTTGGAGTTTGTTATTATCATTATCATTATCATAGTGATTACAGACCAGTACATTGCTCAGAGCCATCTCAAACAAAACACACACATCTAAACACAAAAATGACTCCCAAAAAAGAAAACCTGGAAAAAAGAATTAAGTAATCATATCACTGCATTTATGTAAATAATCTAAGAATATACCTCTGGTGTTGGCTATTCCACCCAATTCATCAACAGGGAATTTTTTTTTAACAAATTCTTTATACAAATGCATAAATACAACTAAGTACTCAAAAGCTTACATAAAAACTGGTTACTACACATAAAATTGCCACTGGCAAATTCACATTTCCTTTGGGCTAAAAATGTAGTTAATTGCATGTAATGAATTAAAAATCTTAATACACAGAAAATATGTAAAGCCTTACTGAAAACATACAGGTGGGTAGACCAGCAAGACAGAAAATGAGAAAGAAAGAGATGACAAAAAGCAAAGGAGCAAGGCAGAAACTAAGAGAGTGACAGAAAACAGGAAATTTCTAGCACTGAATTTCCAGAAGGTGAGGATACTATATATACTGACAGAATCTCCAGCATCCCAACAGAGTTTGTTCAGGAGGGATCCACTGTACTCACACATTTCCACATGCGCTCCATCCAAATCTGCCAGCAATTATCTGGCAGACTCCCTGAGTCTGTGCAAAATGGTATGTGCTGGTAAGGTCTTGCAATGAGGATGCCGACACCACTAGAATGATGAAAATATTAAGATGGGCAGCGACCAAGCCAGTTTTTGAAACTGTGGGCTGATGACTGCATGACAGGGAATGTATGATTGTCTCCCCTGCAAGACAGGACACCAGGTTTCTCTCCCTTATGAAAAAGGGGACAGTAGAGTTTGTCTCCCTTACTGCCTCATCCCATTCCGCCACAAACAACAATCCCCCCCCATACACACACACCCAGTGTATCTTGTCTTCCTGAAATTTTTTTTTTTATTTCAGCCAGAGTTTATTTTGTCAAGTAAAAGGTCTGATTCATTTGTTTGTCTTTGTCTCTGCGCTCTAATTTTTCGAGAAGGTAAAAGTTCAGAAAACAATGAAAAAGAACAAACCCACACACCTTGTTGGTGGACCCATCAGGAGAAGTAACTTGTATTTCCACTCTTGTCTCTCCCACACACAAAGGAGTAGCTTCTCCTGGCTTTTTTCCATTGAGCAACATTTCAGCTTTCGTGTCAGGAACAACTGGAGCGACTTTGACAGAAGTCACTTGGCATGGGAGGAGACCTGGGGAGCAAAAGAGATAATCACACTGATATTCCCCACATTTTCTGGAACAATCTGAATACAATCATACCATCTGGTATCATCTCAAATCACTGTTGAATTTGTTGAATTTGTTCAAGACGGATTCACTGCAGCCTGATAGTTTTATATTACAAGACTCCTTGAACCTTTGCAAAGACTGTATGTTCTGGCAAGATCTTGAAATGAAAATGCAGGGAGGTGGCGTAGGGGAATACTGTCATTAATAACTGCATTGGTAACATTGTCTTCAATTCTATGTCCCTTCATGATCCATCAAGCACCAAATCTAGTATACATGACTCATGCATTTTTTGATGTTTACTTGCTGAAACACTGTTATTGGTGACTCCCTCTGTAGGCCTTCATCAGGCCTTGTTAAGGTGTTTTAGTATACTTAAGCAGTGTTTAGCTGCTGGAACTTGTGATGTAAGAATTGCTTAACACACTCATAAGGATTGTATTGCAACTGCCAGTCTTGTGATGTAAGAATTGCTTGACGATTATACACTTGTGAATATTTTGAGCTTACCGATCATTTCTATGTTACTTGTCAATCATTACCGTACTGAACGTCTAGTCCTTCAGAAAGGGATGAAAAATGATTGGACCCATGTGCCTTTTGACCTGTGCATGCTGAAGATCCCATGGCAGTTGAAAATTGTGAAGAGCCTGTCTGCCCTGGCAAAAAAGCTATTGGAGAGACAGATTCATTTCCCAAGTGCCTCCCCTCAAGTCCCAATTAGTCTTCTGCCTTTCTGAAGTCTTGGTTAAAAAAAAAAGAAGAAAAAAGTGAATATGTGTATGTGTGATAGAGAAGATGGCAACTTGGGTCAAGGGTCATTCGTTGAACAGACTTGTGTGTACCTTAGCTCAGCATTATGTGTGTGTGTGTGTGTGTGTGTGTGTGTGTGTGTGTGTGTGTGTGTGTGTGTGTGTGTGTGTGTGTGTGTGTGTGTGTGTGTGTGTGTGTGTGAGTGTGAGAGAGAGAGAGAGAGAGACTGAGGGAGGATGACGGATTGGGCCATGGGTTTCATGCCTACTTCCCTCCTGTCTTCCCCCTTCCAGTTTCTGTGTGCTTTGTGCCCTGGAGATTTGGACAATGTTGGTGATTGCTTTGGTGAATGATGAGAGTGTGCATTTTGGTTTGATTCTTGAATCAAGATTCAGCACCTCATGAATATTATTATTATTATTCATTTCTTTGTTATCTAAATTGTCACCAAGCAAGGACTCAATTGCAAAACAAACATATGATCATAACAAATGTAATATTTTGATTACTAATAACTTAGGATGCATTATGAAAGCACACAAAATACATGAAATATAAGTCAAAACATAAATGCAATCTTTTTTGAGAGTACATTTTATATTATCATATTTTATATGGCTGTAATGCAATAATAACTGTACATATATATATATATATATATATATTATATATATATATATAACAGCAAGACCATATCAACAAGTGATAGAGGTATTGTCATTTTCCTCATATGCCACAATTGTCTTTTTTAATCGTGAAATTGGTGATTTTGTTTGTTTGCTATTGTGTACTGAAATTTTGTATTGTATCTGTTTTGTGTCAATACTCACATCATTGTTCATATTCTTGAGGATGGTGTGAGTGCGTATGTGTATGTGTGTGTGTGCGTGTGTTGCAGGTACATCCACGCCCCACCCCCACTCCCCAAAAAAAGTATTGGTAACATACATGAGTACTCTGTTACATCAGAGTTGAAGGCTGGCTCCACAATCCCTTTGTCCACTTTCAAATCACTAAGGGTGGCATCTTTGGCTGAGAGTCGCTTGGCATGAATAAAGTAAATTTTGACAGTCCCATCCTCAGCTGTTACTTCTATTTTAATATCCGTCACTTCACCTTCCTTCAGTGGAACCGTCTTTGAGCCACCACTTCCCTGTAACATAATACATGGAAATGAAACTGTTCATGTCATGTTTCATGACATGACAATACTGGACAGTAAAAACTGTAATGCTCAATTTGGTAACTATTCAGCTGTGAATGAGTACCTGATCCTGTTAAGGGGTGAGGAATGTAAAACAGTGAGGAAAGAAGGTGGGGCATTCATACTGCTGACCTGAAGAAAAGCTGAGATCTCTTCCTTGTCACTGCCCAACAAACTCTAGGTAATGGGACAATCTTTACCAACTTTACTTTACTGACCAAAAAAAAAAAAAAAAAAAAAATGGGAGTCTAATTCTAGTCAGCAGAATAGATACAGTGGAGTCGATGTATAACAAACTTGTCTACAATGAATTTCCAACAATAACATACTCTCTTATATTCCCTGTTCGCTTCCTTCTCTTTCCCATTTGTAAAGTACTGTCTGTAATAAACAAAATCTTCTATCCCCCCATAATGAATTCATCTTTGTATGAATGAGGTGTTCCTTTCTGAAGGCCAAACTTGCTATGTACAGCCTGGCCCAACAACACTCTAATGTTCAAGACCAGTACAAGTTCTCAGCATCGCACACTGATCAGCATGATCTAATGCCAGCAATGATGTGTGTATGCCACAAATGTGTGTGTGTGAGTGCATGCGCGTGCATGTTTTATTTTGGATACTTCAATGACTGAGCCATAAAAACGACTTACAGTTACAAACATCATAATGATAATGAATAAAAATTGTTAAATTGTGAATAACATCTGAACTCCACTGGCAAGACAGCAAACAATCAGCACTGCATAAGGTTGGTGATTTTTCTTATTTGTTGTTACTATAAATTACTGCTATAACAAACACACACGCATCTCCCTTGAAGTGTTGGCGGACTTTACAGTACAAATCAAATGTACTACAAGAACTTGGTCACAAGGCATATCTGCGCTGCCACGCAGTGGTTAAGAGTAATGATGCTTTAACTTTTTCATTATATGTGACAAGCTGATCATACATAAAGGTTCACAACTGTAGGGGACTCTAGTAGATATACTGTTTAACAACCGCAGGCAACTGTAGTCCACCTGGTCAATGAAAACTTCTGCATGTCTTTTTCCTTAATGAGGCATGAGCAAGACTGATAGCAAGGTTCCATAGTTAAGACAGCAGAGCTATAATAGCAAGGTTCCATAGTTATGACTGTAGACCTATAATAGTAAGGTTCCACGGTTATGACTGTAGACCTATAATAGTACAATTCTACAGTTATGACTGTAGAGCTAAACAAAGGCCATCTCATCCTCTGCTTGTGCAGGCAGTATGCAGCTAGTTGTTTGTGGTCAGTGTGCTGCTCTGTGGTCTTCTCTCTTTTTACAGCACTCTGATTTTTCTTGGATACCTGTATGCACATTGTCTTGACCACAATCTGCAGGTGGTATCTGCTACACAGTCTGCATATTCCATTTTATATATATCGGATGTGTTCGTGTTCCCATGAGCCAACAGACACAGACATGACTTACAGGATCTTTAACATTCACATTTGCTGTTCTGCATGTGTATACATATGAAGCAGGTTTAGGTACTAACAAATCTGCACACATATCGATCTGGAAGATGTGAAAAAATCTGTCTCCCCTTATCCACCAGGTGGAAGGCATGCAAGCAGGACTGAATTCGTACATGTTGATTTGAAGTCCATCATCTTACCCACATTCCTATCACGCCCAGTCTGGTGTGAGTGTCAATGTTGACAGGGTTAATGGATAAATCTCTCAATCATTAATGGCCAGCATGTGCATGTGTGTGTGTGTGTGTGTGTGTGTGTGTGTGTGTGTGTGTGTGTGTGTGTGTGTGTGTCTGTGTGTGTGTGCGTGCGCATGTGTTTGTGTGTGAACATAGAAACAACATATATCTCTTTTACCAAACCACAAGTAAGGCATTTGATACACACTTACACAGAGGTTGTAAGCCCTCAGAGTAAATGTTATGGTTTAGCTGATAACATTTTCAAAACCAAAGAAACAAGTAAAAGCATCTTTGTCAGCAAAATCAAACTATCTAAATTTTCTGTTTTTGCGCACAAAGCAAATATTGTTTTACAAAGATGAATCGTGCAAAGAACGCAAAGGAAAGAAAATTATTTCCAAACCTTCTACTGCTACCACTACCACTGCTACTACTGGCATTACTGCTGTATTGTTTAACTGCTAAACATAAATCTGCATAGGCCTACATGAAAATCGGATATGGTATAAAATCCACACAATCGATTCAATGTGAAATATCAATTATCATTCTGACCGATATGGAATACGATGCACCCGAATCACTTGTAAGTGGATCGACATTGAGCTTGTCAACACTGCTAGCAACTACTGTAGTATATTCTGTGACATTGCAATTAAAAGCAGGTGAGAGTTTGCCTGGCTTGATAGCCAGCTTTTCAAGATTGCAGTCATCCATCTTGAAACTGGGGACGCTGTGCTGCGTAATGACTACTCACATTTCTACTTTTAAAAAGTCAAGCGTCACTCGGTCTAAAAATATGCTATTAACAGGTATTTTAATTAGATCTGATACTTGAAATGAATATTATGAACTTTATTTTTTAACAATTGTGATGTACTTTCGTATGCAGGACTGTGACCGGAAACGAAAGCAAAAGTTTCGCGGGAGATACGATAGTTGACGGTAACAACGCCAAAAGGAGAGTGATAATCATTGTCATCATGTCTTCGATAACAAATGAGACGCTCTCTGAAGAGTTCGAATTGTTTGGAGTGGACCTGACCGACGAATTGTATCCAAAATGTAAGATTAAGTGCAAGTGATGATATCAGACCCGTTCCGGTGATTCATATCCACAGTGGCGGCGAGTCAGTTGTCAGTAGTTCAGTTGACTGTTGAGTACACACGGACTCGACTAGTAAAGCTAGTGTCTGATCAGTGGTGTGTGTGTTACACATACACTGATACAGTTACACATACACACGCATGCACACCACACACACACACACACGTCACACACACACATAGTGACATACCACACACACACACACACACACAAGTGAAGACACACACTCGCAGTCACACACACACACAAACACACACACACACACAGTCATAGCGTCTGTATCTTTTATCACAGTATGTGTTTGTGTGTGATTTTAATGGAGGTGATTTTTTATTTTGTACATAGACTTCCATGTCTTTTTGATCTTGATGTTTATGTCACAGAATCCATGATTGATTTATTATTTAAACATGATCATGATGGAAAAGCATACTGCACTTAGTGTATTAGCAAGTGACCAGTGTGTAGAAGTGATCAATTGATGGTGCTATGGAAGATTTCCTTCCTACTGTTGGTTGTACTTTGGTTTTGTTCCTGTCTGCTGGTGTGAAGACAGTGAGCAGGAATAGCAAGCGCTAGCCCCTTAGTCAACTTTTACATAAAAATCAAATGTAGATGGAGTCTTCTGTCTTGTATCTTTGGCAGTTAATGATGTTGGAGCATTTTGGTTATGCAGCCTGAGCCACTGTTTCTTAAGGTGTAGTCGCCACTTATAAATTGGGTTGCAGAATTTTGAACTGTTCAGTATGATTAGTATCTGCATACTCCACTTTGATCGGCATACTTGTCATTTAAAGAAAAGTGTTTGTATGTGTGTCTCTGAATGTGTGTGGGGGGGGGGGGGAGGGGGGGGATGTGTGTGTAAAGGAAGAGAGACAGTTGGATATTGTTTCTTCATTTAAAAAAATGAAAAGTTTGTTGAAATTCACGGCTTCTTCTTTTGTTCTTCTGTCTTCTTCCATCTTTCTTCCCCTCTCCCCTTCCCCATCTCTCTGGCCTTTTTTTTTCTTTTCAATTCTCCTTTCTTTCTTATGCTTGTGGATAACTTAAATTATTTTGTTTTTCAGTGCGAGACCTGTGTCTACAGTTTCATCTTAATGAAACAGGTATTGTGCAGGAATGGGTGGCTTTCAAATGCTCCAAGAATGTGAACAATATGACAGTGAACACTTTGGAGAAATTTGAAAGAGATGTAAGAGTTACACCGGTATATTTTTTTTCTATTATTTATTTATTACTATAATCATTGAACAGTTTTATTTTCATATGAAAATAAATCAAATGCATCAGCTTGAATGCAGGAACTATATGTTTTAAAAATTATGGCAGAGGTGAAGGGTTGATGCTATGTGAGAGAGTGTGTATAAGTATGTGAATATATGTGTGATATGCAGAAGCTGGAATTCTATTGTGTTGCACGTTATGATCTGCTTACCTGCTAAGGAAGGCATTCAGAGTAGTTTTCAGATTTTCAGAATTGGTTATAGTGACCTCATCATCAATCTAAATTCTAATACCATATGTGCACAGAGGCCCAGTTAGCATGATATAATAGAGCTTCCACCTTCCATCTGACTGCACAGGCTCAAGTTTTGCTGGAAGCAAATTTGATGCATAAGGCCTGCAGTTCACTCAACTGAGGATGGGTATCTTTCCCCTGTTCAGGATTGGGAAAGAAGATCAACAAGGGTGAGGAGGTGGGTCCTCTTCATAATGCTGGCTTTTAGCAATGTCTTTGTCACATCACTCTGCCAAGACATCAGGGTTGACTCAATGCAGACAGTATTTTGACCGACATTCCCTTTTCAGCTATGTGACGACCTGTTTGGGGGAATTTTTAAAACATTCCTTAATGGAAATCAATTAACACAAAACATAGAACAAGACTTATTCAGTTCTTTTTAAATCCATGGTAATAAATTGGGCAGAATGGTGAATGACAGGGGCATATCTTCGGTTTATGTGTGTGAATGCATTGATATGTATACTTAATTTTCTTTTCCATTTTTTTTCAGTCAGTGAGATGTTGAGTGTGTTTTGAGATGATAATAGCCCTGATATGGCTCTATGCCATCAACTAAGCTTTAAGTGTGAATGAAAATGATGATAATGTGTTATTAGAAAGGTTTATCTGTGCTCTTTTTTTTTCTCTCTCACACATGATATAACTGTTAGTAATATGCAAGGTGTTCAGGCACACTTGAATATGTTTGAAAATGAATAGTATCCTGATAGTAAAAGACAGATACTAGTACCACAAGCAGAGTGTAATCCACAGGTATGACTCTTTACTTGGTATCCACTCAAAGAGTCAGTTTTGGTATTTGTTGATGCCAGATGTAATCCTTAGTATAGTCACTTTATTTGCAAGCATCAAATCTGCATTTATCAGGAATAAGTCTTTTCTTTTTGCCTTTAAAGCTGACATCACACCCACATTTGGATAAATTAAAGAAATGCAGCAAATAATCATAGAAATGCTGTGTGGGAAGTTAAATGTTTGAATAATGAACAACCTTACCTTAGTTATACTGTTTGAACCAAAATAACCATTGGTGTTCACAAAATCAGGTCACATTTGCATCAATCTAATGTGATCTGTGGTTTAAATTTTGAGAAATTGTCATAATTGTTGATGTTCTTATACTTTAAACACGATGTAAATTTTTTGTTTTGTTTTGTTTTTTCCAGTGGCTGCCAAGGAAAGGCATAAAGCCTCCAAAACGAGAGGACCAAACTGTCAAGAGCAGTCTTGGAAACAGGTTTGTGCTGTATCGTGTGTAAACCATGCATATTTAATTAATTCAGGGGCAGTGGTCTGCCTAAACTGTGTATTTTTAACTAATTCAGGGACAGTGGTCTACTTTAACTCTTTCATCCCTGGTGAACAGTTTTCCATGTTGCAGGATTCATACCCTTTTTTTGTGCAAGCAGAAAACCAGGCAGAACAAATATGTTCCTTCTTTCCTGCAGCTTGGTAAATCATTCTTGTGGTGCTCGCTTTAAGGTTCTCGTCATCGATGCACATCATCGTTACTTGACTGCGTCCATCACGGGGCATCAGTTATCAGTTAGCTGTGTGCTAGACACTCCCTTCCCCCTTCCTCAATGTGGGAAAGAGGTTGGCACTGCATTCTTTCTCTTCTTTCTGCCTCTTCTGTAAATGCAGGAACGAAAGAAATACAAGTCCAGTGTGAATCCAGAAACAAGGGGAAGTAATGGTTTATACAAAATTAGAAATGAAAGAGTTAATACATTTTATGTCACCTAATACATTTTATGTCACTTTACAATATTGTAAGAACTTCTCCTGCAGTTAAAAGAGAATCACTGAGAGAGAAATTCGCATCTACACCATTTCGTGTGTGGTTGTTCTTGCTTGATCAGCACAGATGATTGCTCAACATGTGTGGTGAATCTCAGAACTGCAAAATCCATGATTTGTGTGGTTGCTAACCCTCTGAAACACTGTGTTTGCCAAGCTGTGAACCCCACAACGATTCGTGGAGAATATGTACATATTACAATCAGTCACCATTCTCATCATTATAGCATTGTAAGAAATAATCCCAGATTCAGTAGCCAGTCATGCTCAATGATTTTAGGGGAGTGTTAGAGAACCAAAATGAATGGTGTGGGGTTGAGTGCTGCAGAAGGCAGGGCACCCCCAAAAATGGCCAAACTGGAAATAAATTAAGATAAACATTAAAACAATTCAATGATGTTAACTGTTATTGGGAACATGTTAGGAATTTAGTTGCCATTTCTTGCTGTCTTTGAACATTTTCTAAACAGTACAGTAGTTGTGAATACCTCAGATCTGCTGACACATTTCAACTTATCATTTACCGTGTTGTCTGTTATGGGTACTTACTGTTTATTGTGCTGTCTGTCATGTTTTGCAGAATAGCAGATGAAGATGTGGACATGATCAGCATGTATACCAACACTACCCCAGATGCGAGCAAGGTAGACCAAACAAAAAAAGGAAGGACTTATGTTTGAGAGAAGAATCCATTTGTATGATATTGGCCCTTGTGTGTGTGTGTGTGTGTGTGTGTGTGTGCGTGTGCATGCATTCATGCGTGCGTACGTTGTGTGTGTGAGAGAGAGAGAGAGGTACCCAAGCAGAATTTAGCCCTTAGACTCCTGCACCCTATTCACCAACTGCAAAACTTTAACCCTTTGACTCCTTCACCCTACCCATCAGTGAGCGAGTCAAAGGGTTAAGTTTTTGATTTGCTAGCATGATTGACAATGCAGGATGCTGGTAGACAGGGGTGTGGGAGTTAAAGGGTCAACCCAGACCTTCCGATGGGAATACCAATGTCTTACCCATTCGACTGTTGCATTTGTCAGATGACATATTGATTTTCATACATCCAGCAGACTGTATATAATATAATTATTAAATCTTTGGCATTTCATAAAGAAATAGGACAGTCCACAACCAACTTTACGATGAGACACACACACACACACACACACACATACACATACACATACACATACACACACACACACACACACACACACACACACACACACACACACACACACACACACACACACACACACACACACACACAGAGGTATTCACACACACCATTGTCATAACCAGTTGTAGTCAGGTGAACATTAAAGTTGTGCTGACAACATACACGCATGCACGCGCGCGGGGGGTAATCTTTGCCACAGTAAATGTTTCTCGTTGGCGATGGTGTATTGATGTTCTTTTCACGTTTTATTTCCTACCTGTTTTTTGTCTGTATCTCGTATTCTTTCTTTTGCATCAGGACACATTTTGCGATTTGATTTCTTTAATCCAGGGTGTTTGCCCTTCTACTGGGTGCAACACTTTGCCATGCTAAATCCTGAGACATAATGATAATGCAGTGCAGGTAAAGATAACTCTTGCTCACAGGTGATAGGACAGTGAGGTGGTAAGCTGTTTTCTCAGGGCCAGCATTATGAGGGCAGTGTCCATCTCTTCTCACTTGCTCTTTGTCCTCTCCGATTCTGAACAGGATCGTATACCTATTCACAGTTGGGTGGACTGGTGGCTGTACGCACCAAATTTTCCATGGGCCCAAAATTATGCCTTTGTAATACAAGGAACAGATAACAGGTATGATCTTGTTTAAAAATGGTCATGGGAGAATGAGATGTAGAAAGCTCAATTTTTCTCAGACCCAGCATTATGATGTAAACATGGAACAAATAATTGGTGACAAAACATTGAGTAACCCTTTGATAAGTTGAGGGTAAACTACCATACTGCTTGTTCGATAGCCTTAGCATAGAGTAGACTTTCAATAATGTACTGCAAAATAATGCATAGTCATATTAAGCTGTTTGGCCGCCATGGGCTGAGTTAGTTGTAACATAACATCTGAGTGGGCAGCTATTGGACAGTTAATATTCAGTGGTGATGACAGACATAGTATTTGACTATGTGAACTGTCGTCACAAACATTAGGTCTACCTTATCGAATAGCAGTCAACACACTTGAGTCATCCATTAAATATTTGCTCCATGTAGTTATGTGTAATCCTATGTCTAGTGCTAGAGATAGTGATGACAAAATAGCATAGCATATTGATAATTAAGCTATGTCATCAAAGCAACACTCTATAATGATTATCAGTTGTGCTGAGCAGACAAGGGATACAACAATTGGATCAATTCGCTGAGCACATGTTTCATCAACTACCATTATGTACACACATACAACATTATCAAGTATAAAATAGTGCACAACAATGCCTTGCATCTTGGCTTTTGGCAGAATATGGTTGTCAATAGTCCTACAATAGCCACATGAAAATAGGGGCTAAATCTATAGTGGTTATTACATTTAAACCTCAGTCCCATCTTTACAATGATGGCCGCCATGCTAAGTGCTACAGATCTTGTGAGATAGCACATCGTTTAGATCAAAACATACTTTTTCGCTGTGCGAATTCTGCAAATCTAGCGCGGTACTCAATAGACTCGAGCTAGAATCTAAAGAAATAAGAGACACTAAAGTCTAAGCTTACTGCAAATGACAATGAATAATAAAGTGATAAGAATCCAGAACTTACTACAGTAACGCCGTGAAGTTGATCACCTGCTGTGAGATCAAGAGTGGTGGCAGGACAGGACACCTCTGGTGAGACTGAGAGTGGCTGCGTAAAAGCACACGCTATGACGCGCCTTGTTATTTTATACTTTGGGAACCCAGCATGGTCATACTTTCAAACCTTTCAGATAATAAGGTCTGATTGGTTGTTCTCACCTACCCAATCAATCAACACTTGGGGCGTGGCAAAAAGTCAACTCTGTTTGAAATTAATGGAGGTCTAATTAATGGAGGTCTAATTAATGGAGGTCTTACATAAATGCAGTGCCTCGGTACACACAACCGGCATACTCGTCTGGTGGTTTTGTTGGTGGCTATTACGCCACAAACACCGAAGGGCGGCATGAGACAAAGACAGTCCGCCCGGGCTCCATACAACCGCAACGTAACCTGCGGTCATTGTACGTGGGTTTCCACGGGTCACACAATGGCTATTAGGATGGTGGTTGTACTAGAATTGGCTGGAGGCGGCATAGATTAAAGACTGTCTCCTCTACGTTCTGTAGGACGACAACGTAATACTGACTGGCCCGCTTCAGAATACATGTACACATTGTAGATCTGCTCATTGTTTAGCAGTGTGTTATCTATATGCGTCATGTACTGGTTAGATCTTTGGAATGTTCAATGCATAGCTATGGGTAGGCAGAGGCTGTGAGATAACAGTACAATTTGACCAAGAGAACGCAAGGTGTTTTTGATCTAGGCAAGCACGCTACACGGTGTTGCCTTTGAGCGTTGTAGGTAAATGGGGAAAGATCGTAACAGCAAGGCACTCTGTTACAATGAGGCTAGTGCTTATCACCTTTCCCGCACTGCTTTGCCTTCTGCATCCCTAAATATTGCACATTATTTAGCAGTGAAGTTGTATGTTGCAGAGTGGTGGCAAACGCCAAGTAACGCCAGACGACAGGGACGCACTCCGCAAACGTTTAGCGGACAGTGAAAGGAGTCCAGTGGTACCTGCTAGACCTTCATCCCCTACAGGGTACATTTTATTGCAGTTTATTTGGTTTGTCTTTTATCATTGTATATATGTTTATAAATGTCCATTTTTGACTACTTTGTACAAAGTCCAAGTGGAAATTTACTTTTTAAAACTCAGAGTTGACTTACCACTTTGCATGCATGCTCTACTGTCTCCAGCTTGCATCAAGGTGTGTTTGTCAGATATTTGCTTACAAATTGTACATTAATTTTTCTACGAATGTGTACAGAAAAGTAATACCATATACTGTTTTCCAGAAAAATGCAAATAATGTATTGCTAGTTTTACACAGGCTGTTTTATATTTTTACCACTGATGGTAATGCTAAACAATATAGCTGTATATTGATGTTAGACACCTCAGATAAAGCATGTGCATTTGTACATGAAGACATGGTATGTATGCATACATATGAATACATGCAATCACACAAAAGGTTTTTATTTATTTTCTTTTGAAACCATTGTCTTAGAATAATAATACTGTTAGTGTTCATTTGGGGCTGAAATCCAGAGCCTTTGTCATTATTCTTGACTATATAGCCCTGTGCAATATTTTGTTTCATTAATTACAGTGATGTTGAGCAATGCAAGTGTCTTTGCCCACAGAGCCAAAAGCAGCATGAGTGGGGGTGTCCCTAGGAGCAACCGGTTTGCAGAGCGTAAGGGGGCAGGAGAGGTGGTGAGCTCCTTTGGTGCTGTGGACAATGCAGTGTGGAAGGGAAGGGGACAGGGCTGTACCATCGCTCCCTACAACCCCACACAAAACATGGAAAAGCAGTATCCATACATGTTCCAGAAACTGGCAGACAAGGCTCTAGGTGAGGACTTCAGACTGCAGAATACTTTAGTACTCAAAGATAGTATGCATTAGGTCCCGTTGGAAGCATCATTCAGTTAGTCTGTGCTACTCTTTTTACAAAAGCATAAAATAACAATATACTAATACTTGTATTAATGTTCTATTCAAAAAAGTAAATTACAGACATAAAATCAAAGGAAAAGTAGGTTTAGCAGATACTTACTGTGATATATTTGAGAACTCATGTGAGGGCATTATTTTCCAGTGGGAAGAACTATGAAGTGCAAGACAGAAAACATATTTACTGTTTGTATGCATGTGCACTTCAGTTGTTCTTGTCATCTTCCTGAGGAGCCCATGGCCTTTATGAAACAATCTGAATCTGAAAATATTCCTTTTATCTGACTTAGTGAATACCAGTGTTTGTGCGTGTTACTGTTAACAGTGAATGATAGTAACTACCAATAATTGTGTGTGTGTGTGTCAGAACTGAACGATATTAATTACCCATGTTTGTGTGCATCAGCACTGAATGATAGTAATTACCTTGTTTGTGTGTGTCACTGATAGCACTGAATGATAGTAATTATCAGTGTTTGTGTGTGTCACTTATAGCACTGAATGATAGTAATTATCAGTGTGTCACTGATAGCACTGAATGATAGTAACTACCAATCTGTGTGTATATCAGCACTGAATGATCAGATAGAAGACATGGAGGACCTCCTGAAGGAACAGCATGGCTTGGAGGAACTGCCCCACATTGGGCTGTGTACACAGGTCAGTGATTAGGTGGGGGGAGGGTTTGTGTTTTGTGTAAGTGTGCGTGTATGTGTACACACGCATATGTGTGTGTGTGTGTTTCTGTCCCAAGTTCTGTGTCACCTTACAGGTGTTGATTGTTGATCTCACGCTGCTCATTCGGACTCTACAACACACCACCAAACCCAAGTTTATTCAGTCCAAATCCCAGTGCCAGCAAGGTCATGGGAGCCAAAAATGTTGAGCTGCCATGGGGCCACCCACCGGAAAAGACCCTGCGCTGCTGGTGGATAACTTTGGTGGAGTTCAGCAGTGCCTGTTCTGATCCAGCTTACCAAGGACACAGCCTACCAAACCTGCTACTTATGACAATAATCGCTCTGTTACGGAGCCAGACCTAGTGAGAGATGCCCCTGGGAAGGAGAGACCACCATTATGGCCCCCAATGACACCCCTGATGAACCACTGACACACAACACAACACAGCATGACACAACACAACACAACACAACACACACTCGTACATGTTCTCTCGATTTCTTTCTCATTCGCTTGTTCTATTTAATTAGTCTTACATACTTGGTCTGTCTTATTTGTTTACTGTCACATTCACTCTTCTTTGCACGCACACACGCACACGCACACGCACACACACACACACACACACACACACACACACACACACACACACACACACACAACACACACATACACACGCACGCACACACAAACGCATACACACATACACACACACACACACACACATATTTCCCCCCTCTGTACGCACACATGCACACACATACACACACACACACACACATATTTCTCCCCTCTGCACACACACGCACACACACACATACACACGTACACACACATTCCCACCTCTGCACACACACACACACACACTGTCTTTCATCTTTCTCATTTGCACATGCATGCCTGCAGGATTCATTTTTCTCCCTGTCTCTCTCAATCTCTCACTCAATTCTTTCTGAACATGCTGTTACTTACAGGACATAGTACAAGTAACCGGCAGGGTCGCTTGTGACAGTCACGGCAAACTGAACAGCCAGTCAGTGGTGCTGGAAGGGTCACGTAACACCTCATATGGTTCCTCCATACCCGTGGATCTCTCCGACATGAAGGAGTATGCGCTCTTTCCTGGACAGGTATGCCTTTATATTTATCACAGAACTACAGGTCTGTATTTTTTAGGGGATGGAAAGCGTAAAAGAAAAATTACTGTAGCGTAAAAGAAACCATGACTGTTGAAAGCCATGGATGACTCAAGACATAACCAGTTCTGTATGCTGTATTTTGGGCACTGTTAGAAAAAATTCCCCAAATTCTTGTCTTGGTGATTATAGGAAAGATGAATCTGTTCTGGATGCTTATTGTTTACACTTGGTAAATATTACTGTGAAAAGAAGATTGGGTCGTGCCAATATGTTCACCATCACCAAGAAATAGGCAAACAAAACATATAAAAAATGTGTTTTTCACCTAAAACATTTTTTTTCACCTACATGTAAAGTCTTGGTAAAGCATACACTCAGCAATAACTCTTCATCAGAACTTTCTGGATCAAGTTTTGCCTTCTGCTCCATGTCAAAGCCTTTTTCTGTTACTAGTCTTCTTCTGTTACCATTTCCACCACTTATGTGGCATTGAACCTTAATGGAATGTTTCAGGGCGCCTCCTTGAAAAGTTTGTAGTTCTCTCAAAACCTAGCCACAAACAAGAAGCATTCAATGCAACATGGTCAAAGGGAAAAACACTTGGGTAGGGAAATGGCCAAATATGTGATTCCCTCCAATCTAGTAGTGTGCCCCATATAATGCTAGTAGAAACTTCTGAAATCTGCTGTCTCCAGCAATGTGGCATGTCTGCATGACATGTCAGCTTGCCTCTTAAAGCGATTTGGCTCATGGGTTTGAATTAATGATTGAGCGTGTCTCCCAAATTGTGTGATTTTTGCCGTGGTTTTGAACTACTGTCTCAGTCCACCCAGCTATAAATGGGTACCTTTCTCTCTTAAAGACAGGGAAGGTAAAGAATCTAGGGAGAGGAGATAGACTGCCCGTATGATGCTGGCATGAAAAGTTGAGGTATACAAATACCTTGCGCCCCTACCCAGAGACAGAGATGGAGGATTGTGTTGAGAGTGCTGCTGCATCTCATCAGTTTTCCTAGCTGCCAAATTTGTTACAAGATCAGACGATGATGAAGGTGGTTGGACATGAGTATTTTATGTAGAGAAATTACATTATACGAGGCTGTCAGTCATGTGGGCTGGTTGCTTCTTTTGATAGAGACATGGACTCAAGAATTGATGTCTCTAGTTTAATCCCAGCAGCAGTATTAAACCTGGCCTTGTTTTCTGCCCATCTTAGTGTTCAATCATTCTGGTGGTGTCAGCTTAGCATTTCATAGGTCCTTCCCCTCCCTATTCCAAGATCTTGTCAGTGCATAGGGTTTTGGAAAAAGCTCAAGTAATCTGCCAGATAGTTGCTGGCAGATTTGGGAGGAACACATATGGAATTGTCTGAGTGTGATGAATCCCTCATGAACAAACTCCAGACCCCAAGTTCTGTCTGTGATACCCATGTGTTGTCTGTGATACCATGTGTTGTCTGTGATACCATGTGTTGTCTGTGATACCCATGTGTTGTCTGTGATACCCAGTGTTGTCTGTATACCCATGTGTTGTCTGTGATACCCATGTGTTGTCTGTGATACCCATGTGTTGTCTGTGATACCCATGTGTTGTCTGTATTGCAGGTGATAGCAGCTGATGCCATGAATGCCAGTGGGAAAAAGCTGCTGTTCAAGAAAATCTATCCAGTAAGATGTTTAGTACATACTGTGAATCTTTTTGCATGTTCAACCATTGAACTTTATTTGTATCTTTTGTCGTTGTTACTGTTGTTATGGGTTTGACAGCTTCAGAATGTTTAGACTGATTTCAGTGTCGCAAATTTAAGACAAATCTGTAAAGGTGCAAACTAAGAAAGATTGACTGTGTGATTTGAGTTGACTTGTGAGATTATCAGTGTAACTTGACCAGCTTATGGTCTGGTTTTAAGTTTGCGTATGTTCTTGGTCATTATGGTATTTGGTTAGTTTGTGTTGTCATAATGTGAGTGGGCATTTAAAAGTTTCACCATGCATGAAAGTCATTTTCAGTCCTTCTTTCCTATCATTTGTTCTGTCTTTCTCTTTTCATTATGTTTTAATAGAAACATGGTTGGGTTTTTTTATGAATAAAAGTGTATTTTCCTCTTTTTTGTGTTTCACAAAGGATTGAATTGTCTCATTATTGGTCTGTTTGCAGAGTGTCAAAATGCCTTTTCCACAGCTTACCGTCAAGGCAGAGCCAGGTATGTGCACTTTATTTATGTCTTTATTAATCAGACCGTTAAAACTAACTTTCCTCATTGTGATATGATCATTTTATGGCTGATTTCTTTATGTAGGGAGATTCGCAGAGACTTGATAAGTTAACGCAGTATGTTCCTTTTTTTTTGTACTGTCTGGTATCATTTACATGATATGATAAATATGATACATATATATAGGTATACAGTTATGAAAAAAGAAAACATGTACAATACTCATTGCATTTATTATACAAACAAATGAATATTGCATATACATGTAATAACAAGCACAGCCTTAATCCCTCAGATACTCAAACTGCTTGCCATCGGTATTCACACACTCCTCTAATCAAGAGCGGAGTTAAGCATTATAATAATGATGTGATACTGTATACCTACTTTTGCACCCCCCTGTATATATATATATATGTATATATATATAAAGAGAGAGAGATGCCACATCAAATAACTGCAAGCCATCTGTATATTCTTTACTATCACCTTCATATTTATTTTACATTAACGGTATAAATGCTGTGATGCAAGCAATGAAACAATATTTCTTATTTATTTTTTAACGATATCTTTAAGAATACTTCCGTCATGACTCAGGTCTCACCTGCAGCATAAAAATTGGCTTCTTCACTGCCCATTTTAATGCTCCATTTCTTCTCGTGAGGTGCTTCATAACTCCCATACTCCCCAGTACGTAGGTTTATTTGCAGGCGCAAGATGTTTGCCAGATAACTGCTGGCAGATTTGGGTAGAGCACATATGGAAACTGTTCAAACGCAGTGAATCCCTTTTAAAGAACTCAAGTTTCCACTTTTTTTAACCCTTTGGTTCCTTCAGCCTATCCCCTAGCATCATCCTTTGTCAACCATGACAGTAAAACAAAAATTTAACCATATGACTTCCTCACCCTATCCACCAGCTTCCTGCAGGAAGCTGATGGATAGAGTGAGGAAGTCATAGGGTTAAGTTTTTGCTGGTGGTGTGGATGGGGTGTGGGAGTCAAAGGGTTAAAGTGCATGACATGTAGCAACCTATGAAAGTTTAGTTGAAGTATGGAGTTTGTGTCTGTGTGTGTGTTAACCCTTTGACTCCTGCAGCCTATCCACCAACTGCAAAAACTTAACCATTTGACTCCCTCACTCTATCCACCAGCTTCCTGCAGGAAGCTGGTGGATAGGATGAGGAAGTTAAATGGTTAAGTCTTCGCTTTGCTTGCACGGTTGACAGAGCAGGATGCTTGTTGGAAGGGTTCTGGAGTCGAAGGGTTAAAGTCAAAACGACTGTTGATCCAACAATTTTTACGTGTGTGTTAGGCTCCAGTTTTGTGGCCATGGTGGCAGCTGGCCCTTTCACTGTGTTGGACGACCTGCACTATGACCCTCTCCGAGTTTTGCTGGACACCATTCGTAGGGACAGGCCTGACGTCTGCATTCTGGTAAACTGTCGTGACTTCTGTTACTTCTCATTATCATTTCAGTTGGCCAGTGACTGACATGTTTTTTGTTGCAGAACTGCTCTGTTTGGCACGGAGTGATTTTTCTAATCTCCTTTAATACAAAACAAAAAAGAATAAAAGGGATATTGTTGTATATCAACTAGAGAGAGGTCTGTGTCTGTAACAAAAACCTGTGAACAAGATTTTCTTATCTCTTCGTGGATACTATAGAAATGAATTGATTATTATGTTACAGAGCCTGGAATTCGTTGCGGAAACGAGGATTTCCGCGGAAATCAAAATCGAAAATCGCGCAAAAAAATATTTTTCGCGTTAAAAAAAAATCGACGACCATAGTTAAAAAAAAAAAGAAAAGAAAAAAGGAGCATGCAGAAATGGTCATTTGTGAGGCAGACACAGAGGGCAAGGACACCACAGAAGGAAAGGACATCACAGAGGATGAATACACCACAGAGAGCTTACCTGATCAAGCACAGACAGAAACCAAACGAAAAAAAAAAGCTAACATCTCTGGCAAGATTCTTTCGTCGTTCTGACTTGGATAAGCCTTCAAGCTAGTTTTGATGAATATGTCTGTGTATGAACACACTGAAACGATCTGCTGTGTATGATGGATCCTGATCTTGTGCCCAATGTTTATTAAATACTCTTTTGACTGATATTCATTGTGATTTTCAGTGTGTTAGATGCCTTTAAATTTGTCTCCAGAATGCCTCAGAATGCACAGATTTTAGTCTTGATTTTAAACATTTTCCGGGGGAGCATGCCCCCGGACCCCCCTAGAAGTTTCCTCTTTTTTTTTTCTTAGCAATTCCAGGCTCTGATGTTATCATCATCATTATCATCATCATCATTATTCTTGTTGTTGTTATGATTATTATTATTGTTATTATTATTATCATTATTATTATTGTTGTTGTTATTAGTATTATGATTATTACTATTGTTATTAGTCTTGACCATATTTTGGTCAAAGCAGTGGACAGTTGAGTCTCAGGAGCTTAACTTTGGAAGGTAAAGCTCCAAAATCAAGGTCACTTGGTTTAAAAACTGTGTATGAGATCAGCACTTTTGTAAGAAAATTTGTGAACAGCACTTTCTCAAGAATGCCTGGAAATATTTCAATTCTGTTTTCCCTGTTGTGATACAGACGCCTGCAATGCACATCAGAAGATTGTGATCAACACCCTCAATGACACATCCATGAAGTGGATTAGACTAGACTATGCGGTCCCAGTCTGCCCAATGAGCCCACAAAATGCTCAACTCTGGGAAGGAGCCGGTTGGGGCTGAAAAATCCCCAGAATGATTTTTGAAGGCACTGATGGGAATTCAAACCCACAACCTTCCAGTCAGTAATCCATTGTGCTAACCACTACACATGGCAATTGATTGCTTCATTGATTGTTTATTAAGTGCATTGTTTTGTATGTGAATTATAATGAATATTACTGTATGTTTGTTTTCAGATTGGTCCTTTTGTGGACATCAAAAACAGCATCATTGAAGTAAGTTTACTTTTGTTCTGTAATTACAGGTTAAGATGTCATCAGAGACACAGAAAGAGAGATCAGCAACTTGTTGTTTTGCAGCAGTGTGTGTGTGTGTGTGTGTCTCACTGTGATTTTGTTTTGATTTTCATTCGTGGGCTGCAGATCCTACACACACTCTCTGAGATATGAGTAGGCATTTCTGTGCATGGCTGAGTTTTTGCTCTGTCATTAAGACAACCCTACCCTGTTTTCAGGGGTATGTGTGCTTGGTGTTTTCATGTTTCCATAAACCACTGAACACTGACATGGTTTACAAGATCCTTAGCATGCATGATGTTCTGTGTGTGTGCGTATACACGAGTGAGATTGATGCGCTAGGAGATCTGCTCATGTCTTGACCTGAGAATTCAGAAAAATTGCCACCCTTCACCCGTAGGGTTGCACCCAGTAAGGTTTGAACCCAAGCCTTTTGTTCAGAAGACCAGTGCCCTTTGTCTCAATGTGACGGCTTTCAACCCATCGCACACAATATTGCACTTGCTCAGATAACACAGACGTCGGAGGTGCTGCGTATGTGTAAATTGATCATTGTGTCAAACAAGTGTGATAGTAGTTGCCAAAAGAATTGTGTAGTTGCCCGTTTCTCTTTTTGTATGGGCAGGTTGGTACTTTTGATAGGGCAGTTGACTCAAAATCTGATGTTTTAAAGTTCATTCCCTGCCGGCAACATAAAATCTAGCCTGTTCGCTGCCCATTTTAATGTTTCAATCATTCCAGTTATGTCAGTTCGGTGTTTTGTAGGTTCTCTGTTCCCCCATTTCAAGACCTTGCGTTGCATAGAGTTTTGCACAGGCTCAAGGAACCTGTCAAATAATTCCTGGCACACATATGGGAACTCTTTACATGTCTCCGTATTTCATTTGATATCTGTGTAGTACTGACAATATGTAAGTACACTATAGTCTTACACAGTGATCTCTTTTAGAGCATTCTAGCTGACATGTTGAAAATATAATCACAGACCTTTTTGAGGCTTGGAAACATTTCAGCCTGTCTTCATTTAATGTGAGTCTGAGGTAGAATTAAGGAATTGGCTGTATTCAGTTTTGAACAGAAGTGTTTGTGACTGTGGAAATCAGTCAGGTGACTGTCTTATCAGCGTTACATTTGTACAAATCTACCATGGTTGGTAACTTGGGAATGAGAGAGAGTGTGTGATGTGTGTTCATTTTGGCAGTTGTATTGTTGGTGTACATGCAAGTAGTGTTCTGTCATTTTGGTTATGTCATGTAATATGTTTTTTTGTGAACATAACTGAATGAGTAAGCAGGTCTGTGTGATGCACAAAATATGACCGATGCGAAGCCATGAATTATGTAAAGTGCGCGATCAGTGTAAATGTAAAATAAGGTATGATAAAAATTTTCCCTTAATCTGAGTGAGGTCATTGGGAAGAAAGATGATGGGGACTTAAACTTCTCACAGGATCAGCATTTATTATGAGAATATTGCCCATCTTATCTCCTTGATGATCTGCCTTCTCAACCCTTAAAGCTAATGATTTTGATGATAAGATACTTTCTTTACCATTGATACAAGTTATAAGCAGTAAAACCGTTTTTTCAAACTTGCCATTGATGGCATGCTGGGTGCTTTCATGGTTCCACGAATTTTGGCCACAGAAATGACTTACAGGATCTTTAATGTGCATATTTAATATTCTGCATGTGCATACATATACACATGGTTCCAGTGCCGTCGCAGGAGTTGCCAGAACGTTGCTGTATACAGCCTCGGACTGCCTTGGGGACTCCGGCTCCAAATTTTTCCTCAGGGTTGACTCCCGAAGCCTTTCCTATGAGTGGGTATGGCCGCAAGGCAGCAGAGGTTTGAAATCAGAGTTTTCCTTCTCTTAGATGAGCTGCCTTCCCAGACTGATGAGCCCCATCTACCCAAAGCATTGGTTTTCAGGCGCCAGTAACCTGCCTTCACCCCTTCTCCTATCAGTAGTAGCAGTTCCGCCGGGCTTATATCTAAGCCACACGAGCAGGCTAGGAGCTGGACTTAGTTGTCAGAGACTGTTGGAGATGCGTGCCTTGAGGGGCATTTTATAGACAATGGGAGCTTGACCCCATTGCCACCCCTCGACTATGACAACCTTGGACACCTACGTATGAAGGGGGTTTAGGCACTGGCAGATCCACACACATGCTGACCTGGGAGACTAGAAAAATCTCTTCCCTTTACTCACCAGCCAGAGGCGTCTTTGCAGATTGAACCCAAGACCTTCTGATTGGAAGTCCAGCATTTACCATCTTGACTTCAGGTCCCTATTTACAGCTGGATGGCATGTTATGCCAGCGTCTGATCCTTGTTGCCCATCCATTGACTTTGGCAACCATTCTCAACTATACACAATTTCAGTTTAAAATGGAGAAGGTGTTCTTATCGGCTACTGTTATCAGATGCGAGGAGCTAAACCAGTCAATTTGATGAAGTTGTAAGCACAGCGGCCATCAATCCATAATATTGTTATGGCATTTTTCAATCTTGACTGGTTCCTACTCAGATTTGAGCATGCTATGGGCTTGTTAGGAAGACTGTTACCACACAGTAGAGTCTCATCCACTCAATGGATGTGCACATGCTTCGTTCAGGATGTTGCTTAAAATTTTCTGACCAACTCTGCAAGTATCTGTAAAGCTTGGGCCTGACTAATGCCGGGACACATTATTATAAAAGCAAGTGCAGAGTACAGTCCTATCACACAGTCTCAAATCAAACATGGAATATCATAGCACATCACCATCAACTCTGTTCTCAACATCACAACATTGTGAACATTTTCCCAGATTCTGTGGCCCTTCATGCCCAGCTGTCATGGTGACCTCAGTTTTTGTTTGATTTGGAAACGTCATGAAGAATGGCAATGAGTGGTATGGGGTAGTGAACAGGGGTGGTGCAGAAGATGGAGCAGCAAAAGAAAAAAGATAGAAAGAATGAAAAAGTTAAGTATTTAGAATGAAGGGCTTTTAACTTTGGCTTAAGAGAATGAGTGCTGTTTCCACTGAGCGATTAAATGTGAAGCAGCATTATTAAACAATGTAATGGAATTGATATGTGAGGTTGTATTCTGTTCACAGCGTGGTATGATGGATGAAACTTATGACCAGACCTTCAAGAAATGCATGGAGCTGATTGCCGAAGACACACAAAAGTGAGTACTCAAGCTGTAAAGGATATTGATCACAGTGTCTATGGGTATGACTTATATTTACCCTTTGAAAATATTTTCATTGTTAAAGATATACAAAAGACACTGCAAACTAGGTATTTCTGTAGCCAGATTCAGATTATTAATAATAATAATGACCGCTTGTGTGCACTGCATCACAAGATGCTTACAGTGCTAACTTGATTTTAAAATATATCAGTATGGATTACATATAGATTGCATTTTTCTCTCTAAAGTCTACCATAATTATAGTAAACATCTGTGTGGTTTGACATTGATTCAAGATGTTTCATGTCTTCTTGTGCGTTCAAGCTTGGCCTTGCCCCAGATGTTCACGTCATCTGACTGAGACATAATTGTATGGGCTCTGATGTTTGCATGTACATTGTTCTGATGGTTTGGTCCACCCTGTGCATGCAACATGTTCCATGGTCTGCATACTCTGACTTCTGTGGGTAGGAAAGAAAGAGACAAAAATATACAAGAATTTCTTGAACAGATACAGGCAAATGACTCAGTAAAACTAAAAGAGAGAAAGGAGGAGGTGACTGCAATAGAAAGGAAAGAAAAGGCAGAAACAAAGAGAATGATAGAAAAGAAGTACATTTCAAGCACAGAATTCCCATAAGCTGGGGACTCTGTTATCAGTTAACATTGTTCAAACTTTGAATTATTGTGTCCATTATAATTGTATTAAATATTCTTAACATATCAGAATTTTCAAAGCTTTCTTTTCCTGCAACCTGTGGCCTCAATCAGTGTATGTGTATAGTGTTATCTTTCTGAATTTGTTTTTAATCTTTTTCAGACTGAACTGCCAGATTGTGGTTGTGCCATCATGGCGTGATGCCCATCATGATCCTGTTTACCCACAGGGTCCCTTCACATGGATCGACAAACCACAGGTACTCCCCTGACTTTGATCCCTTCCGCCTGTCTTGTCTTTAGTCTGTTTAATTTTACATGTAACCATGGCATAAGCCATAAGCCTTCACATAAACTCTGAGTGCTGGAGAGGTCTTGAAGTTGTACGTTAGGTATGGATTCTGTGATTTTGTTGCTAGTGCTGGTGGTGGTGTTGCTTTTCTTTCTTGTCTTCATCTTTTTTTTTTCCTTTACAGTGCATCGCTATGCTTTGATTTCTCTCCTTCTTCTTTTTCTCTCTCTCTTTTTTTTCTTTTTCTTTTCTTTTTTTTTTTTTTTTTTTTTTTGCTTATAATTTTACGTGTGTGTAAAAGTGGATTTACCTACATAATTTTGCCAAAGAAAAATTTTGCCTCAGTGGGATCTTTTGTGTGGGCTAAGTGCATGTTGCTCTCAAGACCCTATCACCTTGTTGAAAATACAACATTCTAGCCAACACTATCTTGCATTCTTGTCATCAACATCATCATCATCATCATTCTTCATTATTACTAATATTGATAGTATTTTTAACAGACATTGAGCTATGATGTGTAATATCTGCACGTGACTGACGATGAACTGTATAGTTATTTTCTTCCCAGCACCTGCACTTTGTGACGGACCCGAGCACTCTGGTCATTAACAACGTCGTCTTCGGTATCACCTCCACCGACGTTCTCTTTCACCTGGGGGCTGAGGAAGTGGCTCAGTAAGTGTGTATTGTGTTTGATCTTTTAGTTCCCAAAGCTGTATATGCAGTGCTCTGTGGAGAGGAAAAAAAATGAAACCCAGCCCAGTGGGTGCAGTAATCAAGTGGTTAGGACAATTTGTCTTCCAGTTGGAAGGTCTGGGTTCAAATCTCATTGGATATCATCTGGTGGGTAAAGGGTGGAGATATTTCCGATCTCCCAGGTAGGCATATGTGCAGATCCTTGCTGGTGCCTTCGTGTGTGTATATGCATGCAGAACACCAAATACACATGTTGTAGATTCGGTAAGCCATGTCAGTGGCTTAGGGAAATATGAAAACACCAACAGACACACCTTTTGCCATACATGAATTAGCCCACTTATATTCTGCATGCTTAAGGTCTGTATGAAAAACAACAAAAAATATTCCACAAATTCAAAACCCTTCTGTCAATTCCCATGCCTGAGAATGCAGCAAGATCAAGAAGCTAAAGCCTTAATGAGGATGTATGTGTGTGTGTGTGTGCGAGCGCATGTGTGTGTGTGCGCGCGCATGTGTGTGTGTGTGCACATATTGCCTGTAATTACAGGTTTTGTGTTTTATTGTACAGGTGTCCACCTGGTACCACAGATCGACTGGGACGTCTGGCTCAGCACATGTTGGACCAGCACAGGTGTGTGCCACTTTCCTCTCTCCTGCAATCTGTTTAATTGTGTGGTTCTGTTGACAGAGCTGTGGACTCCAGATCTGATATCTTGAGTTCAATTCCAGCTCACAACATAGAAATTAGTCTCTTTGCTGCCCATCTTTTCGCTCCGTCATTCTAGTGGTGCCAGACATACTGTCTTATAGGTCCTCTTCCCCAGCTGCCTGTTTGCATGTTAAGACTTCATCAGCACAGGGTGTTTTGTAGGCTCAAAATGTCTGCCAGATTATCAGTGGTATATTTGGATGGAACACACATGGAATTGTCTGAGCATGATGATCCCTGTGAAACAAACTCTGATTTAGTGCATATGTGCAATCTGTACCACTGTAATGGAGTGAAGTATAGTATGGTATAGTTCATGTCATTTTGTCCATCCCTTGTATGTCTGTCTTGTGGAATTAGGGTTTGAACACTATTCACACAAACACAGATGTAGACAAACTATGTTAGTTATGTTTCAAAGGTAAGTATGGTTTTATTGTCTTGGAATGGGTGTGTAATTTTTGTCTGTTGTGTTATTCATTGTGATTTTTTATGTGTGTGTTTGTATCTGAAAGGGTGGGGGGAGGGGGAAAGGGAAAGTAATAGGGGAGAATCTTGTTCTAGATTTTGAGATCTTGCTCTGGCTTTTCAATCTATTCAGAATCATTTAGACAACAAATACAGTGGGTTAAGGAATCAACACCATTCCTGTAAGTATGATTTATTTAAATGTTGCTGTCACCATCCTCATCATTATTGATTGATGATTATGTTACATCATTTGTTTAGCTACTACCCACTGTACCCACCTGCTGATGATGTGAATGCAGACTTACAACACTTTGAGGAGTATGTCAAGATGTCAGTTGTCCCACATATTTTGATTGTTCCTTCTGATCTACGTTACTTTATCAAGGTAAGTCATGCTGGTACTTAATTAGAAAAATGATAGAGACCTTATTTTTGATGACATTGCACAATTTCGCAGACAAATGATGTACTTGATGCAAGTAGACAAACATATACAGACATAATCAGACAATAACGTTGATGACAGTAACATAAATAATAATGACAATAGTAAAACAGCAGCACTACCAGTGATAAAAAGAAACAGTTATGATAACAAATAATTTATACATACACATAGATTCCCTCTCACCAACCAGATCCTACAGGCTTTCAAGTCTGCAACAGAATCTAATGCAGAGTTTGTACTGATGTTTCATGCAGACATGTTTTGTCAACATATCTTTCTGGCACAGTATTTTCTTGTATTAGAGGACTAAGTATTAATGATGGAGATGGAAGTTTATGGAACTTGGTGAAGCTACAGAATGAAGTTAATGATTTTTGGGGGAAGGGGGAAGAAGGGATTCCAATTTCAGTTTTTTCCCACACGATAAGAGGATATGAGTGATGAAAATCTTTTTTTAATGAATAATAATGTATACACCATCTTTGTCCATGAAATTTGTATAAGATGGTGCATACACTATTCTCTCTCTGTGGGTGAACATCAGACTTCCATTCAGAAACACCTGGGTTCAATCCACCTAGACACCTCCACCTGGTGGGCAAAGGGTGAAGATGTTTCTGATGTCTTATGTCAATATATATGCAGACCTGCCAGTGTCCAAACCCCTTCATGTATATTTGCATGCAGAACAGTAAATATGTATGTTAAAGATACTGTAAGTCACGTCAGTTGGCTTTTGGAAGCATGAAAACACCCAGCGTGCAAGTAACAGCAAGTTTGAAGAAATGGTTTTCAGCTAACAATTTCTACTGTTGGAAAATAATCATTCTCTCTTTCTCCCTCTCTCTCCCTCTCTCTCTCCTCTCTCTCTCTCTCTCTCTCTCTCTCTCTCTCTCTCTCTCTCTCTTTCTCTCTCTCTCTCTTTCCCTCTCTCTCTGTCTTGCTCTCTTTCTCCATCTCTCTCTTGCTCTCTCTCTCTCTCTCTCTTTATCTGTTTTGATTTTTGTTAATGATAGATAAATGAATACTAAAAAAGAAACTGTAAACAGAACATGTTTGTTTACAAATGCTGTAAATTAAGCATGTAATGAAAGGTGTTTTTTGGATAAAAATTATTGATCAGTAATTTGCTTAAATTTGGTCTTCACAAAAAAATAATTCAATATTAATTAAAATTTGGCTTCTTTGTTTTAGAGTTGCTTGCTTCGGTGTAAGTGCAAATATTTGTAGATAATGGAACTTACAGTTGAGTTATTTGTTATGAACTTGTTTGTTGTGTTCTAAATGTTGAGCAGGACTGCAGTGGCTGCTGCTGTGTCAACCCTGGTCGTCTGGCCAAAGGTCAAGTGGGTGGGACCTACGCTCGTCTTGTTCTTCGGCCTTCCAGTTCCAGCATGCCTACTTCTTTTGTGGCTACCACAGCAGGGCAGATTGTGAAAATATAGACAGCGATGATATGTGCACTTAATTTTTTCCAGGTTTTCATTTTTCCAGGGTCATTAATGTGTTCAGATGTGTGTGATTTGCTTGAGATGGTTATAGCCCTGATATGGCTCTGAGCTGTCAGCTAGGCTTCAAACTTTACTTGTAATGAATAACTGATGGACTCAAGAACTAAGTTCTCTGATTCAGTTCAGGTTAATAACATAAACCTGATTTATAAGGGGTATTAGAATCATGAGTGGTCATGATGTCATTGTGGCTGGGGAAGTATTGACTGCATTGTTTCATTAACTGGTTGTCACAGACACCAGGAATTAAAAAACATTGAGATCCACTTGTATCTCTGCCAGCATGGAGTGTGATGCATGTGATTTCAGCTTGTAATACTCTGCATGCTGTCTGTCTTGTTGTGCAAGTCTCCGGTGGTAGGAATTTTGTTTTGATATAGATTGTAAGTCCCGTCACCATTTTATCTCAAAATCTCATTTACATGTAGATATGATTTGTGTAGTTTTGATAAAATTATCCAGATGATTAGAAGATTTGGGTCGAGTGTATGGAATTGATTGCATTGGATCATTTGCAAGCAAATTCTGAAGGGATGTCTTTGGTTCAGGTAGTCTACCATTCTGAATCAGAGTGACTGCCAGCGTTCAAATAGTTAGAAATCACTCAGACATGAAACTAAAACATGCATTTAATCGACAAAACAAGACTGGCACAAATTTTCAGCGATATTATCAAGTATACTGAAAAGACAAATGTAACTGGCCTGTTGGGGAAGTTATCAGATATGTTATTTTTTTGTCATAAATTTTGTGAATTTGTTAAAAGTGTTCCCGACATAGTTTTTAGATAGATGGCGAGTGACACAGTGGACATGACTACTTTAATGCTAACTTTATGAGATCAGGGCTCCCTGTAACTTGCTGGTCTAGCTTTTCCAACCCTGAGCAAAACCAGGTAACCATTTACAGCTAAATAAGATGGAGGCACCCACATTTTTTTTTCATCCAGAAAATCCGGTGCAAATTATTACATTTAGTTCGGAAGGCTACATAATCCAGGTCCCACTTGTAGTGTAGGAAAGAAAACAACACATTGATGATGATTTTGACTGTTTGAACTAGTGTGAGTGATGATGTTTCTGGCTATTTGAACTGATGAAGATACTGTTAAAGTGTGGTGGCTTGTAGTAGTGTATAGTGGTATAGTTGATAACCAGGTACAATTCTGGCTATTTGAACAAATGAAGATATGTACATAAATTGTGGTGGCATGTAAAGTGTATAGTGTGACAATTAATAGCAGGTATGATTCTGGCTATTTGAACTAATTTATACTTATTTGTGGTGGCTTGTAGAGTGTAAATGGTAAACTGATAACAGGTAACTGTCATGCTATATGCTCATATTTACTGAATGATGGGTTATTAATTATAACTGATGATAAGAATTTATTTATACAGCACAAATAGTCCATGTCAGAGAATGCTCATTGCACATTACAAAAAAAAAAAAAAACATCTGTGGAGGGGCATTGCAGTGTCAACACACCAGTGCAGTACAAACATAATCACATACACACACAGTGATCAATATAGTATAAACATACAGGAGGTAATGATACTAATGCACCCCACCACTCAAAAGAAAATGTAGGGAAGAAAAATGTAAAATTACCTGATATATACATCTCTCAAACCTGTAGACACAAGAAAGTAAACGTAGGACACACATGAATATACTCACATCTACATGCACACACATTTGAGAAAGGGGGGGGAGGGGGGATGGGACTTGAACACATGTGTAATGTACATGTATACTATTCACATCATAAAATTGTTATTGGGGTATGGTTTTGAAGAATAACCGTTGTTTTTTCTGGAATCCTGTTTCCTCATGTTGTACAGACTCTAGATTCATTCTGCCTTATCAAGGCTTATGTCCTTGTATACATGTGCTCATGTACAGCATCTGACATCGTAATTCATGTTTAAATTTGTTTCTGGGGTTTGGCTATGAGCGATAGATGGCTTATTTTGTTAATGTTCCTCATTATGTTAAGTAAAATATTCTGAGACAGTATGATAGTCAGATGGATGAGATGTCTATTTGAAAGGTCTGGAGTTCAATTCTGCTAGGGTATCACCTGCCTGGTGGGTAAAAGATGGATTTTTTCCTATCTCCAGGTCAAAATGTGTGCAGACTGATAATTATATACCCCTTTCATGTCTATGAGCGCACAGGACGTCCTGTAAATTTTGTCAGTGTCTGTTGACTTACGGACACATAAAAACACAAGCATGCATGACCCGAAGATGAAATATGCAGTCTGTCAGCAACATATTGTCTGCAAGTCTGGGCAAAACATTGTATTAAATGATTTGCGAAAAACAAAAGAAAAGAAAGCAAGCAAAATGAAAAAAAAAACTTGTAAAACAAACAAAAAATGGAACTCTTGAAAAACAAACAAAATGTGAATTTTCTTCAATAGTTTCCTTTGTTGTTAAGAAAAAGAAACTGAGTACTTGCAGGCAGTGTGCATTTTGTGAAATAGAAATCTTTCTGAGAACTTTATATGAAGCAAGCATTTTGTGAAATAGAAATCTTTCTGGAATACTTTATGTAAGCATGCATTTTGGTTACCTTACATACATATGAGTAGGAAGTCTGTATGAGTGTGGTTTGTTTGAATGTTAATTTTTATCTTTTGTTGATAAAGTGAACATACCTCTTCTGTTAAAACAAAATATGTGCTGATTTACATGGATGCTTTCAAACAAATAAATTTATTTGGAAGATGGGCATTGTTTTTGTTTCTTGTCTCTGCTAAACTTCTTTTGCTGTCTCTTGTTTAATTTTTGTTGTTTTTGTTTTTTGTTTGTTTCTGTTTTGTGCATGTGGTTTTGTTTTGTTGTTGTTTGTTTTCATTATATATAGTTTTCTCTTCTTGTTGTTAACATTTTAACGTTCACAGGAACCAGAAAGAACCTGAAAATAGAATCAGAACGCGTATTTAACATAACCAGACGAGACAGGCACAAATTTTCGGCCAACTGGCCTTTGTCAAGCGTAAACGTAAGATCACAAACAAACAAACCACAAATACGAAAATTAGAAGACTAAAACCTCCCTGCTGCTTTTGTCCAGTGGGAGAAAAGGACTAAAATTAAATCATGTGGTTGTGAGTAATGGTAAGAACTGGGGAAGGGGAGGCAAACATGACATCAGAGGGGAAGTGAGATGAATTCTGCAATGAAATGTCTCATGACTGTTTACTGAAGAGGCCCAGGGCTAAAACGATGAAAACTACGATGCACTAGCTGAGAGTAGTTTTTGGAATATAAGTATATTACTATTAAATAACGCATAGATATACATGCATATTCATAAATACATACACACATATCCATATACACACATATACGTGTACATGTATATATATACCTGCAATATACATACTATATATTACACATGCATACACATGGATACACATACATCCCCACATAAATATAAAAATAAGAGAAAATATTGGCATATGATTGACTGAGTGGAAAAATATATTGTCAAGAGGTATGGCTGATGTAAATGGATCATGCCTAGTGCAACGAATCCGGTCTGACCTTGGAATAGGAAGAAACAACATTCTAAACCAACAGCCAAGGACCCGAGTCCCTGGAGAAAAACCCCTTAGTCAGACACAGCTGGGCCTGTCTTGTGAAACAAGAATTGAAACACTAAAAAAAATAAAAAGCCATACATGCAGCCACAAAGCCAAGACCTCACTGAGATGGGAAAATGGTGATAGTATGGTCTATTTCAGTGGGATGAGATATGGAGAAGGGGGACGAAAGTATCACAAATCATCATTGAGGTAAAAATATGCATGGACCAAGGGCTCATTGAAAGAAAATTGTCTGCATAAATTCATCCAAGCAGCATAAACATTAACTATACATGAAGGACAAGGAAGTTAATACGTATACATTCAAGTGAATACACATGCACACACATACACACCAAGGTAAAAGACATGCACAAAGAGCCATGTCCAGATAAAAGTACATGAAGTGACATTGTACTGAATTCTGTCATCAAATTTAATTCTCACATCACTCTGTAACTGACACACAAAAACAAATTATCCCGATATCACTCATCAACTTAGAAAAAAAAAACAAATTAACAAAACACAATTCATTAAATTCATTGCAACAAGCCAACCAAAATTATTCTCATATCACCCATTCTAGTTTGATGCATGGACAGACCACCATCATGTCCTGCCAATGGTAATCACTATGAAACCTGCCAGCACAGAAGACTTGTCCATGAACTTGTCAGCAGAATTTGGGATGATCATGGTTTAAACTTTAAAATTTTTTTTCACGTATTCAATTTTGGTAAACCTGTGGTCTTAGGAGAATAAGGAAGCAGAGACTAACTTTACTGAGGGACAGCATTATGAAAATTATGATATCTCCGTCATTGTGTTATCTTCCCAATCCTGCACAGCTACTTATTTACAGTTGGGTGGACAGGAAGTCATGCAATTTTTCTCGAGCCAGACTCGATTGTGGTGTGTGCGTTTTCATTTGTTTATTTTATCGAATTTGGTTGGTTATATCCAAAACTTCAATTAAGGACAATTTCATGACAGAGCATGTTGGACCTATTTATTTTTTTCAAATATTATCTTATTTATTATTTATTCAATTTTGGTGGGGGGGGGGCATGCACTGTCAGCTGTGACGAAAAAAAACGGTCCATGGATATGAGGTAGATCAGGCCTACTTAATATTCGTAGCACAAAACACACGCAATATCTCATGTGGAGCATTTATCTTTGCTCGGTGAGCATTACTGGTGTCCAGGTAAGTTTTTGTCTTTTGATTTAAAATAACACCTCATACGGATGATAATATCAAAATACTTCGATCATAAAAGTAAATTATAAATGAATTGAAAGACTACCAATCAATATGTATTTCGTTATGATTCCTGTCTTTAGACTTCATAACTCTCGATGTAAACAAGAAGGGACATAACTGTGACTGTTATGTGACGTTTCGTTGGCGGGAGGTGCAAGTGATTTGAGGTGATTGATAAGCAATTATATCTCAGCTGTACAGCCAGGTTAGAAACAATAATTTCATTGTGTTTATGTTTTTTGTTCGGTGCTGAGATTATTTGAAAGCGGAGGTACAAATAGAAAGAAATGCGTGTATTTGGTTCCTGTACGAGTTTTTAAACTCGTGATCTTAACGACTACTACTTTACTAAGCCTCTCGAGCCATTCGTGATTCTACGTTGGTCGTCTGCAACAGCCTGAACAGGCACAATATATATTTATAGTATTGATTATCAGATAGCGAAATTTATTATGTAAGTAGGTAGTTTGTTACAAAAAATGTTTGTGTTAGTTATGTATTTGTTTTACTGAAGAGAGAGAGAAAATGCACTCGTACCCACACCGACGCCCGTCCACCCACACATACACACTCTGACACTGTAAACATTGAGTCAAGTGAGGGACACAAATTGTAAAACAAAACAAAACGATACAAAAAAACAACCAACTTAATCATGGGGGGTGGGGAGAAGACAAAGAAGTACCCAGTAAGAAGTACTTTGATTCAGATTGTTCATTTGAAATCAATTCATATTCGTAGTGTGACCAAAGTTCAAGTTGCAATATTTTTGATTAGGCATAGATTTTTAACATTTTGTGGCGTTGATGATTGGGATTTGGGTGGGGCAGGGCAGTTGGAATTAAAATATCATCCATATCCTAGATCAGTCTTCTGTTTAACAAATTTTTATGACTTATATCGTCGGTGTTCTGAATAGCTCAAAACTGAAACGAAATTGAACATGGAATCTGAATTTAATGGGATAGGGTGCACTTGTTTTATTCTGTCAGTCTCATTTTGCAGTACAGTGAGTATAGTACCCCATATCACTGATTTTTTTCAAGTTTTTTTTATTGTAAGGTGGTCTTTTTTGAGTCCATGCATGTATATTACATGTCTGATGCATGAGTGCGCTTTGATTTGAACTATCAAGATTTGCCACTGTATTTATAAACATAATTATTATTGAATTTATTGTTATTAATTATCATTATTTAATTATTATTATTATTATGTATAACACTCATCTTACAATGTATTGTCACTATTGTGTGTGTCACTGTAATGTATATTTGTGAATGACTCATTGACAGATATAGACAAAGAAAGAAAAAAGGAAAATTCATTGCAGTGAGAATATCTTGGTTATTTTGATCTTCAGATTTAATTTTTTAAGTTTTGTCTCTGAATATGTTAAACATATCTTTTATCAAGTTTAAGACTGATAGTCACTGCTCTGAGTTCTTTGAAACTGTGGAATGCTGAGAAATTTAGACAGTAATAATAAATCTGCTAGTTACAACTTGTTTTGAATTACAACCAACATATTTAAAGATATACATGTAGGCTCCAGTAGGGGGTCTAATCACTTTAGGTCTGTCATGGAGTTTTCTCCTTTGAAGCTGTGCCATGTAAGGCCTATCCATCTGGCAAAATCTCGGCGCAGGAAAGCTTTGATGGAGAGATGGAAATCTGGGAGAGACCTAAAGTAAACCATTACCTACTACTACTACTACTAGGCCTCCCTCGGTCATGACTGACCATGGTCAAAGTACATCCGTTCTAATGTCTAGATGGGCTGTCTGCTTGGTCCAAGCAGCGTCGCCTGTGACTGTAGAGACCAATGCGAGAGAGGCAGTCTCTGTCGCAGCGGTCGCACGTGTATGCTGATGCTGGTCTGTTGGCTGTCATCCCTTTTCTACGAATTCGCTTTTCTGCTGCAGCAGCTGATAGTTTGTCCTCACCAATCCGCAGCTGTTTCTTGAGAGTGGTTCTCCAGCTGTTGCGGTCGTCTGCGAGGTCCTCCCAGGACTCAGTGTTGATCTCAAGCACCTTCATGTCATGCTTGCAAACGTCTTTGTATCTCAGCTGTGGGCGGCCAATGTTTCTGTGCCCTGTGGCAAGCTCACCATAAAGGATGTCTTTTGGGATGCAACCATCTTCCATGCGGCGAACAAGGCCCAACCAGCGCTGCTGACACTGTCTCGGCATGGTATGCATGGTTGGGAGGTATTGAGCCTTTTCTCCTGATGGATGTCAGCCTGGGCAGTGTAATATGGAAGACAGGCTGTTGCCCATGCAACTTGTCCTCCCTCTCCACCTCGTTGACAGATCCAAAGGAACAGCAGGGTTGTTACGTTTTGATGCCAACGCGGCCGCAGGAGCTGCCAGAAAGTGACAAAGTTTGCCATCCAACGCCTTAGGGGCCCCACACCGGATTTACTGTCAGGGCTCTCCAGAGCTGGCGCCCTTTGATGGATCTAATTTATTTCCACCAGGGTTTCTACTATTCTAGTCACCCTCCTCACCATCCTCCTGAGAGGACTGGTGGGGGTGCTGGTTTAGTCGCCAGCAATTTGACCCTGTGACAGGTAGTACTGGGTTCCAGGTTACCAGTAGCGGATACATCTATCCGACCTGACTGTTAAACCATTACCAACATATTATAAATAACATTACATCATATATAATAATCATAGGAACAAATTATGTAAGACAAAGACTAAGAAATCATTGAAATTGGCTGTATTTGTTCGCTGATTTGCAGGTTGAATTTATGTTACAGGATAACAAGAATATTGGCATCTTTACAGGAAATAAGAAAAGTTAAATCTGTATAACACCATAAGATCACCATGGCAATGCAAGAAAAACGACAGGAGCAAGAATCAACAGCGGAAGATGACACATTTGGCCCTATGCCCCTTGCCAAATTGGAGGTTAGTTTATTTTTGTTTTCATTTGCTGAGTTTGCTTGTTTGTTTGTTTGCATTTTACTTCAATTGATGATGATAAGTCGTTACATAATATCAGTATCATTTTGATTTATGCAGTAAGCTTTTTTTTGGATAGGATGAGGGAATGAAAGGGGTTCATGCAGAATCATTGCCTCTGGAACTGCATTCTGTTTTACAAATTGCATTTATTTGATTTTTATCTCTGACAACTTGCAGTACAGCTGTTATTTTTTTCTCTCTAATTCTCACATTTGCAAAAAGTTCAGTGTGTGATTGTGACTATCTTTTTTATATTATAATGATGGCAGTGATGATGATTTTCTGTAGAGTTACACATAAAACATTATAAAGTATAACACTCTCAGAGAAAACTGCTTTTATTTCGTATGGTGCAGATCTATGGAATGTTATACAAAACATCTATTTGAGTCTTTGTACTGAAACATTTTAAGAAAGTAATGACACTTTGAGCTCTATCTTACCAATTGGGACATGAGCATCTATATTAATGAGTATTGTATGAAATGCTCATTATTGTGATTAATCTGTATATCATTAATCATTATTATCATCATCAGTGTTTCATTTGTAGTGAGCATCCATATTAATGAGTATTATATAAAATGCTCATTATTGTGATTAATTCATATATCATTATTACCATCATCTGTATTTCATTTGTACTATTTTAAACAGTTGATTATTATTATTATGATCACATGTGCAGGGTAATGGGATCAGCGGTACAGATGTAAAGAAGCTGGAAGATGCAGGATTTTACACAGTAGAATCTGTGGCTTTCGCTCCCAAAAAGACACTGCTGGCCATCAAGGGTATCAGTGAGGCCAAGGCCGACAAAATAGTGGTTAGTGCTTCATATTTGATGACTAGTTCAGTTGTTGATATATTCCGACTTACCGTAACATGTTTGCCAAATTAAAGCAGTGAAATCCTTATGAAATAATCATTACTATGTACTGTTGTGTCGTCAGAGATCAAGACCAGTTGTTCAGATCATTTCATATTCAGGTTCAATTTTGCAAACAGGGCATCACTATGCTTATATGATATATGTGGATCTGATTCTGATTCATATGTGCATGTACTACACTACCTATTCAATGGCCAGATCTTATGGTCAGTTTGTTTGTTTGTTATTTCATTGACCCTTTTATTATGTTCTTGTTCTGTGCTTGTATGCTTGTTTATTTTTTTAAATCTTCCTTTGTTTAAAAAGATTATTTCATATTACGCAGGAGGGATATGTGTGTCTGTCTACCCGTTACCAAAATGTGTTCGCAAAGTTTTCTCAGCTGTTTCTGGATGGATTTTTAGTTTTCTGAATTTTGGTCAAAGATATGGACCATTGACATGATGATTGAGGAATCACAGATTATTATTATTATTAAGGGCATTTAGAGCGCCTAATCTTTCTGGAAAGCCCTAAGCGCTTACAAACTGTACAATACACATTACATCGAACATAGACACATAGGCCTAATATAATTTTCATCATACATGGCGGACCTCTGTCACTCCATCCCACAAGCACATACACACCGTTAATAATATCAAATATTAGTACCTACTCTCTGGCACACACACACATATCCTCCTCCCACCCCGAGACATATCTATAGGCGCACAGCAATAACATACACAGAAGCACGCTAGCGCGCAGACAGCATAGCTCTTTTAGGTTAATAAATTTCAGAGAGGAAAGAGATGCGTTTTCAAGCCAGATTTAAATGACTGAAGACTTGTTTTGTGCCTCAGCGGGTAGGGAAGTGAATTCCATGAGGAAGGGGCTTGAAAAGAAAAGGATCGCTCACCATATGATTTTGTTCGAAAAGTTGGGATTCGAAATAAGCGGGTATCGGCTGAGGTACGAAGATGACGAGATGGAACGTATAGTTGAAGATATTCAGACAGGTAAGAGGGAATAGAATTGTCGAAGTATCTGAAGCACTGAACAGCAATTTTATGTTGGATCCTTTTCAACACAGGTAACCAATGCAAGTCTTGGAGAAGAGGAGAGACATGCTGAAATTTGGAAGACCAAAATACTAGCCGAGCGGCATGGTTCTGTACTTTCTGAAGTTTGTCAAGGAGCTGTTTTGGGGAACCAGACAGAAGGGAATTACAATAGTCAAGACGAGAAAGAACGAAAGCACAAACTAATATTTTAGTAGCTTCGAGAGTAAGGAGATGACGGATGGAACCTATTCTACGAAGTTCAAGGTAACAGACACGACAGATGTTTGAGACATGCTGCTGAAAGTTAAGAGTGTTGTCGATAGTGACACCTAGATTCTTAACTTTTTGGGAGAGGGTGATGTCTGTCCCATTCAGTGATATGGAAGATGGAATTAAGTCACAGTTGAGAAGTTTTTTAGGAGTAATGAAAATCATTTCAGTTTTGTCTTGGTTTAGTTGTAATTTGTTGCAAGTCATCCAGTCTTTCACGTCGGAAATGCAGGCTTTAGTGGTTTGTACGATGTTGTTTACATTAGAGATGGGACCAGAATTGTAAATTTGATTGTCATCTGAGAAGCTATGATGTGATACAGAATGGCGGAGAATAATATTTGCGAGAGGCTGCGTGTACAAAACAAAGAGAACTGGACCCAGGACGGATCCTTGAGGAACGCCATATCTGAGGGCTGAGGGAGGTGAGGGCAAGCCATTTACAGATACAGTCTGTGTGCGGTCAGAGAGATATGACTGAAACCAGGAGAGAGCGGAGCCAGAAATTCCGTAGCAGTTGTGGAGGCGCCAAAGCAGTATCTCATGGTCTATAGTGTCGAAGGCAGCAGACAAATCTAAGAGAGAGAGAAGAGAAATGTCACCATCATCAAGGGATGTCAGAAGATCGTTCACAATTTTCAATAAAGCAGTTTCAGTGCTATGTCCTGATCTATATGCTGACTGATTGGGATATAATAAATGGTTTGATTCAAGATGTTCTAGAAGTTGATGTAAAATAATTTTTTCAGTTACCTTGGAAAGAAAGGGGAGATTGGAGACAGGCCGGTAGTTTTTGAGAATATCTGGATCAAGAGAAGGTTTCTTTAGGAGAGGTTTGACAATAGCTGATTTGAATGAGCTTGGGAAGATGCCTGACACCAGTGAATGATTGATGACAGATGTAAAGAATGGGAGTAGAGTATCCAAACATTGTGTCAAAACAGAAGCCGGGAGGGGGTCTAATTCACTGGTTTTGATAGCAGAGTCCTTGATAGTTTTCTTCACAAAAGACTCAGAGACAGGCTGAAAGGATGTCAGTGGACAGCCAGAGAAGGTTGGTTCAGGCATTGAAAGAGGAGGGGTATTTTGCGAATCGAGACTATCACGAATGTCAAAAAGTTTCCCATTAAAGAAGTTAGAGAATGCTAGAGGAAGGTCAGCAGGTGGAACATGAGAAGGTATAGGGCTGTTTTTAGTTTTACAGAGAAGAGTGTTAGTAATGTTGAAGAGCTGTTTAAAAGTTGTGGCAGACGTAATTTTAGCATTATAGAATGAAACCTTTGCACTATGGACAAGTTTATCAAATGCTTTCTTTGCAGACTGGAAGGATTGTTTATGCACAGTTGATTTGTGTTTGATCATCCGTCTCTCAGCACGTCTTCTCTCACGCTTGGCAGCCTGGAGCTGAGGTCCAGCGGCAGCATACCAGGGTGAAGGGGGACGATGAGAGACCTTCCTTTGGGTGGTTGGAGCATGCTGATCGAGGCAATTGCGGAGGATAGCGTCAAGATCGTCGGCAGAAGTTGGCTGAGAATTGAGGAGTTGGGAATGGAGGTTGCTGTTGAACGATGGAAAGTCGATGGTTGACAGGTTTCTGGCCATGACGTAGATTTGACGTGGAGGAGGTTTTGATAGTTGAAGTTGGCTCAGGATGCAGTAGTGGTCAGAAGGGAGAGTTTGAATGACATCAGTGGACTGGAGGATATTGTCACTGTCTCTGTGTACAAGCCAGTCTAGTGTATGTCCTTTAATGTGGGTTGGAGTTTGGATGGCTTGAGTTAGGTCGAAGGTGTTGAGTAACTCGGTAGTCTTTGCAGTCAGATTGTTGGAGGGTACGTCGTAGTGGATGTTGAAGTCGCCGGTCAGAATTAAAGATCCTTTCAGATTGTTGCAGTATTCTAAGAGGTCATGAAATTGGTCAACAAAATCAGAGTCAGACAGATGGTTCTTTCTGTTTGGTGGTGGTCTGTAGAGGCAGAAAATGTGGGCGCAAGATTGAGGAAAAGACAGTCAGTTGTACAAGTTCAAATGAGGAGTGGTGGAAGGGAAAGCCGGACACAGTAGAAACATATGGCAGAAGGGGAGAAGCAATGACGAGAGCGATGCCACCTCCACGGGATGACCGTGGGAAAGAGAATGTCTTAAATCCCGGAGGTGCCAGATCCTTCACTTTCGGTTCATCACCCTCAGATTTGAACCACGTTTCGGTGACACAGAAAATGTCAACATTGTGTTCAGTAATGAAGTAATTCATAGCTGACTGTTTCACTTTCGGGCAAGCAGACTGAGCATTGAAGATAGCTAGGTTCATGGATGTTGCATTGTGAGAAGTGGCAGCAGCAGGAAGAAGAGGAATGTCAATCAAATTTCTGACATTGACTGAAGGTTTGGTGTCGACACATGGAGAAGAATTGTCCAGTTTCAGTGGCAGATTCGAAGTTGTAGGGTGATAAACTTCATGCACCTGTGGATTTTTAGTATCATGTTGGCCAAATCTGGAGCTTAACACAGTTATTTTTCTTTGTTTTCGGCGTCCACCTCTGTGGGTACGTGTTTTCGGAAGATGGTAGCCAATGCCAAGATTCTTGATGGCAGAGACAGCAGAGGGCTTCAGAGTTGAAGGGGTTACGACCAGGAGTTGTTCACGTGTATAAACAAAAGTAAACAAAAGTACAGATACAGAAGTTTGGAGGACAAGGGACAGTGTCAAGATCAGACGGATCCAAAAAGTGTCTAAAATCACTTTTCTTGAGGATGTGTGTGATTATGAACAGCACTTTCTTGGGAACTTCTGACATTTTAAAACTTTTCACTGTTGACACAGTCTGCAGTTGTCCTTTCGGCACGCTGATTTTATTTTAACTGAAGCTTCTTTAAAGTCACTGTGAGCTTGAGAAGTACGAAGTGTACAAAAGCTTCTTCAAAGTCGCTTCTAACTTGATAGTGCGTAGTGTACAATTTTTCAATAATAATGTTTGTATGAAAGGAATGATTGTCAGAATGGCTGGACCATCCAGGTTTTTGTTGTTGTTGGATATTTTTTAAACACCAGTAACATCTTTGTCAACAGAAATTGTAAAACTTTGTACATTTTAAATTACAGTTTTAACCTTTTTACCCATCAGTTCATCTCTTTGATGGAATGAAGTAGCCGTCATATCATCTTTGAAACTGAAGAGTTGACAGGCAAAGAATGAGATATACTACTATGTTGCAGCAAGAAGCTGCCAAGTTAGTACCCATGGGTTTCACCACAGCCACAGAGTTCCATCAGAAGCGTTCAGAGATTATACAGGTCACCACAGGCTCCAAGGAACTGGACAAGTTGCTGCAAGGTGTGTTTCTTCATTCTTCACTTTATTTTACATAATACTCTTACAGTTCCAGAAGGATTTCAGATGAATGGATAGTAATGTGTCGGTTGCATAATGCTATCTCAAATTCAGGATATGAGTTAGAAAATGAGTTTTTATTCATAAGATGTATTTTAAACTTTAAGTATTATAGAGGATGTATTGTGAACATTTAGTAACATGATGCTCTCATTTCATAAACAGGCCTTATTAAATTTCGAGTGTTGACCGTAGACAGACAAAAGCCAATTAAAAAGCGCAAATTTTCCTAATATAATTTTGACAATAAGTTACAACAGGAAAACACCAAACTAAACCAGTAACAGTAGTAACGGGTAACATAGTCATGTGTGTGTGTGTGTATATATATGTGTGTGTGTGTGTGTGTAAAGAATAACCATTAAAACTGCAGAAAATTGCAGGAGCAAATACCAAATTTGACAATAAAGAAAGTGAGGGTTGTGTCCCTTGTATGATGAATGCATGATTACTAATAGTTGAGAAACCAGTTTGGTTAGTTGTTCAACATGCTGTTGTCATCTTGATTCAGTTCATTGCTTTTATCTCAGCTCTTTCAATATTGTTTTCAGGGGGTGTGGAGACAGGATCCATCACAGAGATCTTTGGAGAGTTCAGGACTGGAAAGACTCAGCTGTGTCACACCATGGCTGTTACATGCCAGGTACATGAATAGATAGTTGGCACTGAATGTGAATAGATAGTTGGCACTGAATGTAAAGTGAAATGATACTACCATTTAGGAGCTAGTTATTCCTGTTTTCAAAGTTTTTCCTTTACTGTATTTTAAATAACATAAATCAAACACCGAAAATGTAATCCCTGTTTGAACGAAGCAGTGCTTCACAGAAACTGTAAAGTCACAGGCTGAGTGATTGTCTCGTTTTACCAAGATCTGACATATTGCTCTCTGTCATAGTCAAAACCGCTCTGAAATTAAATGTTGGTCTGATTTGTGTACTTGTCTAGTAAGAGGATCTTTCTTCAGAATACTCTTTTGATGAAAGTTTTTTAACTTTTCTGGTGAGCTTTAAGTCACTGACAGCTCATTCGTTATCAGTAACAATGCCATGAAAAGATATCTGCGCAAGTTCTGCAACATCACTTGGCAAGACAAAGTGTCCTACCTTCAAGTTCTGAAGAGGTGTGGCTAGCCAAGTACAGAGTTTCTACTCATCAAATGCCAGTTTCATTGGACTGGATGCGTTGTCGCTATGGAAGAAAAACACATCCCAATGACGCTGCTTTATAGAGAGCTGAAGCTAGGACACCGTGACCAGGAAGACCACTAAAACAATACAGGGACACACTGAAGACTGACCTCATCAGCTGTGGTATCAATACCACCAACTGGGAAGACATTGCCTCAACAGTGTAAGTTGGTGACAACAGGGCACGATCACATTTTAACAGCACAGAACAGCAGATGTTTAACAGAAGAGGGACCAGTGAAGCAGAACTCAGGTTGCAGGACTCCTTCCCAAGCAGCACCCGAAAGGAACATTTGCTTCCAGAATCGATCTTGTATCCCATGTGAAAACCCATACCAGGCGGTAAAGTTTGCCTAAACTCATCCGTCAGATTGATGGCAAGTCCAACATCATCATGAGCGCTAACTGTTCAGATGAAATGACAAAAGGAGGATCTGACAATATTCAGTAAGTTTTTGTGTTTCATTTTTCCAGTTGCCTATAGACATGGGGGGAGGAGAGGGCAAAGCCATGTACATAGACTCAGAAGGCACATTCCGACCAGAAAGACTGCTGGCTGTGGCTGACAGGTGAGTGTGAATTTCATATGTTTGGCCACAGCTGCAAAGGGTGTATGGTGAATGAGACTTGATTCCAAAATGTATGCATTACATTACATTTTAGCACAGAAAATGATATGTATAGTTCCAGTAATGCAACTTGATTCTGTTTTTGAAATATACAGTGCACTACAGTGATACCTTCAGAACTACAGTGTATAGAAGATGGGGCAGTCGAGACCAGTTTTTATGTGGTACATTTTGTTGTGATGATTTTTTTTTTAATCAAAATATGTACTCACTGAATACAAATGGGGGGTTGTTTAAGTGGGTTGAATTGATAGAACTTAAAGAAAGCGGATTTTTCTTTCGACTTTGGACATATTTCAGTGCAAGTGTGGATTTAGGATATTAAATTCAGTTGAAATTTGTTTCAGTAATGTGTTACTTATCAAAATCGAGAAATATTTTTCACAATTATATTCTTAAATGGTATGTGTATGTGTGCAGGTATGGGTTAAAAGGCAGTGATGTGCTGGACAATGTGGCATACGCACGCGCCTACAACAGTGACCACCAATCACAATTGTTGATACAGGCTGCTGCCATGATGGCAGAATCCAGGTCAGGATTTATCTCTGTTTATATTATTTAATGAATAAGTCATATGTATTTCTTTTAGATTCTACAAAAAGTCGTCTCCTTTAGTATTTGCAAACTGTTGAAAAAACGTTTGTATTGCATATCATTTATATTTATATTTGTGCTTTTCAATTTTGGTATGTCTTTCTTTGGGTTTGTCTTTTTTATGCTGTTAAATGTGTGCTTGAAGGCAAATAAAAAAAGGCACACCAGAGCCCGTTAATGCAAATTCCTTTGTTTAAATACATTTAACCAATTATCATTGTGAATGACAGGAGTTTCTTCACAGAATGCTCCAGATATGCATGCATGAGTCTTTCTTTCATATTGATGGAGTAGGGTTTAATTCGATATTCTTGTTTCAAAACAAACTGTATGTTTCAGATATGCGCTTCTGATTGTGGATAGTGCCACAGCCCTCTACAGAACAGACTACTCTGGCCGAGGAGAATTGTCTGCCCGACAGATGCATCTGGCGCGATTCTTGCGTATGCTGCTCAGACTTGCTGATGAGGTTTGTGAGCTTTTGTAAGACTAAAGAGGGACTGAAGCTTTTGCTTTAGTTCTGCATGTATAATAGTTCTTAACAGTAATCATACCTCACTCCTTTGCTTATTGAATCTACCTAGCTCCTGAAATGTTGTTACCACAACATACCACTCTGTTTTCATGCCTTTGCACTATATTTAGCGTTTCAGAGATTGTACTTTTTTGGTTTGTTGAGATGTAGAAATTATGCAGAAAAAAATCTGTGTTGTGAAAGAAGATGCCAAGGTCAGACAGCATGTCACTTTGGATGTATGTGTAAATTACTTGAAAATCGATAATTAAGAAATGTTCGTCTTGACTTACAGAGTATGGTTGTCAAAGTGAACATGAACTTGATTTAGTATCATAAAACAGTGGGTGGTCAGTATGAATTGTAGCGATTGTAGAGACTGTTTGCTGCCTGTCTTAATGTTCCAGTCATTCTGATGGTGTCAGTTCTGTTTCATAAGTCTTGTTTTCCCCCTCTTTCCATCTCAAGACCCTATCATAGCATAGGGATTTGCACAGGCTCAAGGAGTGTGGCAAAGAACTACTGCTAGATTTAGGTGGAGTACATATGGAATAATTCAAACATGACAAGTCCCTCTTGAACAATCTCAAAATGACAGAGTCAAGGAATAATGTTTGAAATTTCAGTTTTGTCCCTCACACTATGTGTGCAGTATGGCGTGGCAGTGGTCATGACCAATCAAGTAGTAGCTCAGGTGGATGGAGCAGCCATGTTTTCTGCCGACCCAAAGAAACCCATTGGCGGCAACATCATCGCCCATGCCTCGACGACCAGGTGAGACTTGTTTTTAGAAAAAATATAATATTCCTTCTGAGGGATTGCTTACTAAACCAGGAGTCACACTGCTACAATCAGTTGCATAACTACAACTAAGTCACACTACTACAACCAGCAGTCTTTCGCTAGGACCAGTGGTCAGCCTACTGTCACACGGCCTGTCCATATAAAAAAGAATCATAGAAGTATTGCAGACTTTTTCATAAAAGTAAAATGTCTTAGTATGTTAACACAGAGATATTCTGGACTTATGTCATGCTTTGAGTGGGTTGTAATCGAGAATTGTAATAAATCTACATAAGGTTTTCTCTGTTTTGTAGTATTTTTGTGCTCAAAATGTTGAGAAAATTTTTTAATGTGAACTGTACATGAATTGATGCTGAGGAATGCTTAGATTGCAAAGATTTCGATCTAGGAAAAGAACGAATTCTTGGTGGATGGGTGGGCGGGGCATGTGCCTGGACCCCCCATAGCTTCAGAGCGTTTTGTCTTCAGCAGTCCCCATGCCTGGGTGTTTAACTCTGTGTATGAATGTGTGTGTGGGTGTTTGTGTAAAATTTTGTGTTTGGAAGCATTTTTGAACTAGGAACAGATGTATGCACATACAGACATGAATATGTACACAAGCAGACCCACACTCTGTGCACATCTGTGCTCACACACAGACGCACACACACACGCACACACACTTTTTTTTTTTTTTTTTTTTTTTTAATTTCCCCTTCCCCCCCTCCCCCGTCTAATATCACTTATAGTGAAAAGACGTTAAATTAAAGAACGAACGAACACACACACACACACACACACACAACCTGTTATCCTAATGACAGAAGAACTGTAGTTCAGTCAAAATTGATCATGATTTTGCTTCCCATTTGCAGACTATATCTACGCAAAGGCCGAGGTGAAACTCGAATCTGCAAAATCTACGATTCACCATGTCTCCCAGAGGCAGAAGCCATGTTTGCTATTGGTGCAGATGGAATTGGTGATGCCAAAGACTGATTTTTTTTTTTTTTTTGTAAGTATCATCGGTACTTTGAATGAAAAATTGAACTGGACTTGTCTTGCTCATTCTACTCACCGGATAAACAGTGTTTTTCATGATCTGGATGTTTTTAAATTGTTTTCAAACAGTGTTTATCATGATTCGGATGTTGTTAAACTATTTTCACCTAGAATAGTTGCCTGTTGTTGATCACTTGCAAACTTTTTGCCACAGGGCATTCATCAAACATCACATGTGTAGTGCCCTGGTAGCATTCCTCCTCTTCTGCATTTCTGGATCTGGCTGTATACGTCTCTGAACCAACTTGATTATATTGCGACATTTGAGGACTGCAACATCTACATGCACTTGTATACACACGTAAAGCTGGGATTTTTTTTTTAAACATGCTATGGAGGCAGACTTGTTTTCAGGGATGTGCATGCTGGCTGTTTTTGTGTTTCCATAAATCATTGAACACTGGCTTACAAGATCTTTGACGTTTGTATTTGATGTTACGCATGTATGTGCACAAAGGAGGAGTAGCAGGTCTGTACATAGTTGACCTGGGAAATTGGAAAAATTCTCCATCCTTTACCCACCAGGTGCTACCAGGCAGGGTCAAATTGAGACTTTCCAACTGAAAGGCCAATATCCTAACCAACTTGGCTATCACCACTGTCACGTGCAACGAATTTGCCTTCTGAGGTTTCATCAGGCATATGTGACGCTGTGGTAGTGTTCAGCTTGTTAATGATCGACAGCTGATGACTACTGGAGGCGAGAATAAATTTAGTGCTGTAAATCACAGATTGGATACAAGACTTTGTGCTTTGGTCCTGAAGTTTGTACCAGGTAAACTGTGTATGTTCTGGTGATATTGATGATGTTTGTTCTTTTATTGTCTGAAATGTGTTCATAGAGTATTGGTGCTGATTCTGGCGTTGAACTACTTGAAATTGCAATGTGGTGAGATTCAGCACTGTAGCTTGTATATATATTACATTTCAATAAACTGTGATTATAGTAAAGTTCTGTGGAATGCAGTCTTTTTGCTTGTTTATGAATCTGTGACTTCATTGTTTGCTTTTGTTTCGTTGTTTGCTTCTTTAAATCTGTCTTTTCCTCGACGGGTCTTCTTTTTCCTCTGTTAAATGTTTTCCTCTCCTTTATTGTGCATGTTTATATATCCCAGTTACTCTGAAACTGTTGTTTGTTGATAATATGTTAAGGGGTTATCCTCCATGCTGTAATATACGTTAAGGGATCTTTGAACTAACTGTGTATTTGGGCAACAAAAACACAGATTAACAACATAGCAAATCTGAAAATTCGCAAATCTGAAAATTAGTCCTTTTTCACCAGACAATACCTCGTTTAATTTCAATTCAGAGCAGGTGCCTGTCTATCCTTGTGAAGTAAAGACAACTTTTGTCGCTTATTCAGTTGTATGCAAAGTTCCCTTGTTTGCAAATGCTACGCACTTTTCTTTGATACATATGAAATCAGAATAAAAATGTTTCTTAACAGAAGATATGTTTGTTCTTGAAATTTTTGTTCATGTTCTTGAAATTTCTGTTCGTTTGTTCTTGAAATCTTTTTATCAGTTTTTCTTTCTAAGAATAAGAGACAGATTTAGAGCAACCGATGCCATTGTGTATCTTGTCTCTCACTTTGTGTGTGTGTGTGCTAAACCTTTTTCTATTTCTATCACTTTCAGTTTTCTGTGCCTTCCTCCTCCTTCAGACGAAATGGAGATTTTAAAAGGGAGAAGACAAAAGAAGTTGGGGGGGATTTATCCATGCAGAATTTGAAGGGTTTTTTTGGGGTTTTTTTGTTGCTTAGAAAATAATGAATTTGGTGGAGTCTTCCATAAAGACTGAGAACTTATATGTGTCATATGCTTTAATTAACTGGTCATAAACCAGGACAAGATCAGACCTGTGCATGTGAGGACTCAAACGTTCTGCTGTGTCTGGACCTGATCCGGCACAGCATCATTTAAAAGTCTTAGAAAAGTTTTTGAATCGTAAATGTAAAGTATTTCATATGGGACTGAACGATGCTCAACTTAAACAGAGCTACTGGATAGCTTTTGGTAAAATTGTATTGAATATTTGACCAACCATTTGTAAAATTCAGCCCAGTAATATCTGAGAAATTGTTCCTTGTTCTTTCATTTCTCTGTGTGTGCTTGTGAACATATAAACAAAACAAAACAAAACAAAACAAAAACGATCAATTGCCATTTAAAGTGTACAGCAGAAGTCATGGCTGCTCATAGTTCAAAATGTATCATTTAGCCAGAGAGTCTATATATGTAAGTAAACGTGAGCAGAATGGTCTGTGAGTTTAAACTACCCTAAAAGCCAATGGCTGCTTCTAGTGAACAAATGTAATCATAATGGTTCGGTTGTCTTTTAGTTCTTTTATGATATATGACAAGAAATTTCCGTTGTAATCAGTCCGTTTGTATCTCCTTGTATTTTCTTGAGCAATTTGTTTATCCACTGCCGGCCTGCTAAGCCAGTCGCAGCTTCACCAGTGCCCCGTTGGCCAGCATTACCTGTTTCCACCTTCCACGACGAGGACGAGAGCAACAAGAAATTGTCAATTTTGCTCAGAGACATCTGCCAAAGACAGAACTCTTCACTGGCAAGTTATGTTGTAAAACACATACGATGCCAAGAAACAAAACTCCGCACAGATGCATGCTTTCTGTCACTTTCCCTTCTGTCAACAGGATACAAGAGGGGTAAATAGAATGAGACGCAATGTTGCTGTTGTAACCTTGCAATGCCATTAACTGGAATTAGAAAGTTAATCGAAGATGAATGAACGTTTGGTGACAACGAAACGTAGCAAACAAAACGAGACTAACAACAAAAAAAACATTTCTACCTCTGCCTGAAACAATTTTCCATTACAATAAAGAACACACATACTACGCACATACATCTGCGCCCTTAAACACACACGAACCCACCCTTGGGAGCAACTTGAGAAATAAAAATAGCTTCATCTGATTGAAATGAGATTACTGGTGAAACTTGCCTGCGGGAGAGAAGAACTGAGTGGCATATAATTATGTTTCCTCCTCTTCTTGTGGGTTTGAAAGATCAATTCCAATTTCTTGATTTTAATTTAGAGCTATAGGAGAAGGGGAGGGGGGAATAGGAGATAATCCTGCTGGCCTGATTTGATCATCATCAGGTGCCCTGCCGCATGGCGTTGGCGATCATGGACTTCCATCTGCCTCTATCTCTCGTTGCCCCTAGCATGTCCTCGTCCCCAGCCACTCTGCAAGTCCGTCCAGCATCTTCTCCCTGGGTCTACCCGGTGCTCTCTTTCCCTCCAGCTTTCCCGTTGTGACCAGGTGCTCCAAATCCCCCTTCCTCATAAAATGGCCTATAAATGTTGCCTGTCTTTTCCTAATCTTCCTTATGAGTGATCTACTTGTGTCTGCTTCCATCAAGACTCTCGTTTGTTTTCTTTGCTGTCCATGGAACCCTCAACATCTTCTTAGAAACCACATCTCGGCTGCCTCAATCTTGTTCTGGCTTTCTTTGTTGACTGTCCACGCCTCGCATCCGTACAACAGTATTGGTTCTATATAACATTCAAGAACTCTCTTCCTGATGTTAATTGATAGGCATTTGTTGGTACGAATGCTTGTCATCTTCTTGAATTTTGTTTTGGCTTGGCCGATTCTGCTGGCTATTTCTGATGTGCATCTGCCATCTGATGAAATGATCGTTCCCAGGTATTTGAATTTATCAACCTGTGTCAAGGTTGTGCCATTTGCTGTTATTTTGCATGAGGGGATTTCATGTATTTTACTGATCACCATGACTTCAGTCTTCCTGCTGTTTAGTTCCAGCCCCTTACCTTTGCTTTCTATTTCTAGTATATTCACAATGTTTTGTAGGTCTCTTTCACTTTCTGCAATTAGCACGGTGTCATCTGCATATCGAATGTTGTTTATCATTTTCCCTCCAACCTTTAATCCTGAGTCTTCTTCTAGGTTTCTCATGATGTTTTCGCTGTAAAGTGAAAACAGATCTGGTGACAAAACACAACCCTGTCTGACTCCTCTTTTGATACTTTGGAAAGAGCTTACATTGTTTTCTATTCTCATTGCAGCTGTTTGTTCCCAGTACATATTTCTGATTATTCGTAGATCTTTTTCATCAACATCGAGCCTCTCCAGTTGGTTGATCAATTCATAATGTCTTACCCAATCGAAAGCCTTGGTGTAGTCAACAAAGCATAAATAAAAAAAATCCTTATTCATCTCATTTGACCTCTATGATAGTTCTTATGATGTATATGGCATTAATAGTTCCTTTCCCTTCCACAAATCCACACTGTTCTTTTGCTATTTCTCTTTTGATTCTATTCCTTGTCCTCATCATGATTATTCTTAACAGGATTTTTTTTACATGGCTTATCAAACTGATTGTACGATGGAGTTCGCATTCTGAAGCCCCTGTCTTCTTTGGAAGTGCAATGAAAATTGATTTTGACATATCTTTGGGGATTTTTCCAGTGTCGTAAATTTCATTTAGGAGGACTTATTTTTTCTATACCAAATTCCTCCAGGGCTTCAATCATCTCAGTAGTAATGTTGTCTGGTCCTGGGGCTTTTCCCGGTTTCATTTTTTTCAGTGCCGTTCTAACTTCATCTTTCATTATGGGTGGTCCTTCAAAATTCTTTTTTTATAATGTGTTCTTCGTTTCTGTCATCCTCAAAAAGGTCTTTAATGTACTCTCCCCATCTGTCTAATATTTTGTCTTTTCCATGATATATAAGCGCGCCATCTTTCGATTTCAAGCAACCAGTTGATGTGCATGTATTTTTTCTGTGGACAATTTCTTCAATTCGTCTGTACATACCCGGAGGATCCGTTTTGTGTCGGTCTTCCATTTCTTTGCACTTTTATTTCAGCCAAGCTTCCTTAGCTTCATTGCACCTATTCCTGATCTCCTTGTTTATCTTCCTGTAGATCTCCTCATTTCTCTTTGCCTTCCTCCTTTCCTCCATCAAGCCCAAAATTTCATTAGTCATCCAGTTCTTTTGTGCTTTTCTATCTGCTTTTGGGATTTCATCACAAGCTTCATTTATCGAATTCCTCAACTTTGTCCATTGTTCCTCACCTGATTTGATACTGCTGATAAAACAGCAGCCCGAAAGTGTCATTAACTGGTTTTGCTTCCATTCTATTGATTAAACTTTTAGTGTGATGATGGACACTCCTTGGTCTGACGGATGAGTAGGCGTCCAGGTCTTGGTGTGGATCTTCATGTGGGATAGAAGACCGATCCTGGAGATACATGCTCTTCTGTGTGCACTGCATGGGATGAGTCCTGTGGCCTTGGATGCTGCTTCTGCCGGTTTTTCTACTGAACAGCAGCTGTTCGGAACGATTCAAATGTGATTATGCACTGCTGTCAGCAGCATGCTTTGTTGTTGGCAGTGTGTTCCCATTTGGTGGTGTTGATGTTGCAGTTGATGAGTTAGCCTTCACAACATTCTCATATCGTTTCAGTGGTCTTCCCTGGTTACAATGTCACACCACTACAAAGGGTGGAGGTTTTTCCATCTCCCAGATCAACAACATGTATGCAAATCTGACAGTGCCTAAATCCTCTTCGTGTGAATATGCATGGCAGAATATCAAATGTGCACGTTTATGATGCTGTAAGTCATGTCAGCGGCTGGTCTATGGAAACCAGAAAACACATAGCACGCATGCCCACCAAACTGCAGACTGTGCAACAACAGAGTGGCATGAGATCAGCTCTCCGTACAGCTCGGGTTCTCCATGCTCCACTGACAAGCCTTGTCAAAAGTCTTGTGCACCGAGTCCAAATAAGTTTGGAGAATCGCCCCGTGGGGATGCCGTGGGCTCTTTCAGTACAAGTAGTGTCCCCACCTTCTGGAAATTCGTGCTAGAAATTTCCTCATTGCTGTCGCTGTCTTTGTTTCTGCTTTGTTCCTTTGCTCTCTGTCATTTCTTCCTGCCATTTTCTGTCATTGTATGGAAAACCCAGAGGACAGAAGTCAGAGGTACCAGACCTGCAGGCACCTTCTGACAACCATGGTACCATGTGATATGCTGAAAATGTCTGCACGGTCATCTATATCAGACGAGAATGACGCTTGATCATTGCACCAACCTGCCCCTACGGTCCTCGAAAGGCAGCTGGCAGGAAATGACAATGACCAACAATGACAATGAATTATATCTCACCAGCAATTTCGGTAACAGAGCTGGAACGTATAGAATGGAAGTCAGCAACAAGAAAAGTAACGTTACACTCAACAGCACAAGCAACAGTGCTGTACAGCTGTAAAGAATAATGGCAAACCACAACAACACAGAGAGAAAGAGATAGGCATATGGTCCGGAACTGGAAAAAGTTGACCGTTCCCAGTACTTGGGAGCTACCCTTCAGCAGCAAAAATACACGTCACGAATACAGCATCAATAGCAGCAATGGCCAGAGCAAACAAAGCCTGGAGAAGCAGCAACACCACCTTCACTATTAATTAAAGTTTCAGTTTCAGTTTCTCGAGATAACGTCTCGGCGCTCGGAACGTATTAACGTATTCCATACACATTGATGTCACTGATGCCATGTGATGGAGAAGATCCTAAATGATTATAGCACAAAGCTTATTAAGCCCGCACAAAAGCCTAGTGCTTTGGCAAGGTCTTGAGGTCCTACCTAACGTATGAGTTTTATATTTCATACATGTATAAGTCTGTCACTGGAACATTCTACACTGTAGTGATGTGTACCTACTTCTGTAATATTTAACTAATAATTATAATAAAAAGAAAAACGCCGGAAACGTATGAAAACACAACCAACCACATATCTCGTCAACGTCTTGTATAATCACATTACAGAAATCGCCCCCGATTGTAAAGCACATAATAATGTTTGCAATATCGTCCGTTAGTTATCGTCCCCCGAAAACAAACGAAGGAACAAACAAGCAAAGAAAGAAACAAACGAACAAGGAAACAAACAAGGAAACAGACAAACAAACAAACAAACATACACATATATATGAATATTCATAACGACACCAGAAAACAATACAATGAATAAAGCAAGTAAACAAAACAAAGACAAAACAAAACAGAAAACACACACACACAAAACAAACAAAGATTGTGATAAACTTAAAAAAACAAACACATGAACAAACACTATAACAAATGCTCAGCTCACTGGGACGAGGATTTTCCTGTTTTCTCTGTTACATGTCGTGTCTGGGCTGGGTCTCATGCTTTTCATGAGACAACACACATACAGAGAGAGAGGGAGAGAGAGAGAGACATGCGCGCACGCACGTACGTACAGAGAAAGAGAGAGAGACGCACACACACACGGACGCACGCAACGCTCACGTACACATACACATGCATACACACATGCATGCATACACACAACTGCAGTATATACACCTGTACAAGTACACTCACGCACTCACACCACACACACACACACACACAAACACACACACACACACACACACACACACATGTACACACAACGCACACAAACACACACACTAAACACACACACAAACACACACCTACACACACAAACACACACTACACACCACACACACACACACACAAACACACACAAACACATACACGAACAAACACACAAACGCATATATATACACACATACATGTATACACACTCACACGTACACACACACACGTCTACACACACACAACACACTACATACACAAACACACACACACACACACACACACATACACACACACACACACACGAACAAACACACAAACGCATATATATACACACATACATGTACACAACACACACTCATACGTACATACACACACACACGTATACACACATACACCTACACACACACACACACACACACATTCATTCACTCACGCGCTCGCACGCAAAAGGTATTGTGAGCAGTATGCACTTATTACACGTAAAAAGACCCTACGGCAACAAAAGTGTCAGATAGTGCTGTTCCTGTATATGGCTCTATAATAGAAATAGAAAGCAAGAATAAAGAGTTGGAGCTAAATAGCAAGACGACTGAAATCATGGTAATCAGTAACAAACATGAAATCTCCTCATGCAAAATAACAGCAAACGGCACAACTTTGAGACAGGTTGATATATTTAAATACCTGGGAACGGTCATCTCTCCAGACGGCAGCTGCACATCAGAAATAGCCAGCAGAATCGGCCAAACCAAAACAGCATTCTTGAAGATGAAAAGCGTTCTTACCAACAAATGCATATCGATTAACATCAAGAACAGAGTTCTTGAGTGTTATATAGAGCCGATACTGTTGTACGGTTGTGAGGTGTGGACAGTCAACACGCAAAGTCAGAACAAATTTGAGGCAACTGAAATGTGGTTTTTAAGAAGAATGTTGAGAGTTCCATGGACAACAGAGAAACTAACGAGACAGTCTTGAGGGAGGCAGACGCAAAAAGATCATTAACAATAATAACAGAGAAGATTTGGAAGAGACAAGCAGTATTTATAGGACATTTTATGGAAGAGAGAAATTAGAACACTACAAGAAAGCTGGAGGGAAAGAGAACAACAGGTAGAACCAGGGAGAAAATATCAATATCGAACGGACTTGCAGGGTGGCTGAAGACAGAGAAGGTGGGAGATGTACATGCATCGACAAGGGATAGATTGGCATGGAGGGCCATAATTGCCAACGCCACTCGGCAGGGTATATGATGATGATGATGATGTATACGTCTGAAGGGAGTTAACAATGCTTCTAAGTCCCTCTGGCCATTGAAACGACTTGGTCAGTGCACAGGGACATGGAAGTGTAGTTGTCCCCCCTCAGCCGGGTACCGTAACAGCAGTGCATTTAATTAAAGCTCTGTCTGTGCCTGGCAAAATTGTGTAAACAGTCCAGTTCAGTGGGTTAAAAGATTCGATAACAAAGAAAGAATGCTTGTCTGCAAATAGAACAAAACACCCGTGTACGCTTAGCTTTCATCCCTTTACTACCCCCACTACTAAATTTCAAATAGGCTCGTAACACACAGACTAAATTTAGTGAAGCAAGGAAAACTCAAGCTGCTAGGAGAGCTGACCGCACTCAGCAAAGTTGCTTACAGACTGCATCTTTCGAGAGCGTTCGTCCTGGGTGTTTTGGTGTTTCCATGAGCCAGTCACTGATATGACTAAAAGGATCTTTAATGTGCATGTTTGATACTCAACATGCATACTCACATGAAGCGGGTTTAGGTTCTGGTCCGTACACAGATATTGGCCACCTTCACCCTGCAGACGAAGGATCAAACCCAAGCATACGATTGGAAGTCGGGCGTCTACCTACCTGACCATTTCGTCCGTCAATCATTCTGGTGGTATTAGATTAGTGTTTCACAGGTTTTTCTCGGTCCCCCTACCACATCCCCCTACTTCCATTTCAAGCTCCTTTCCAGCGCATAAAATTGTATACTGGCTGTAGAAGCCTACCATATTATCACTGGCAGATTTTAAATTAATGGAGCGCAATTTTTGAAAAGTGGTGTGTGTGTGTGTGTGTGTGTGTGTGTGTGTGTGTGTGTTGTGCGCGCGCGCGTGTGTGTGTTTGTGTGTGTGCGTGTGTGTGTGTGTGTGTGTGTTGTGTGCGTGTGTGTGTGTGTATGTGTGTGTGGTGTGTGTGTGTGTGTGTGTGCGCGCGCGCGCGCGCAAATGTGTGTGTTGGTTTAATGGAATGATGGTCGTATGTCTATCCACATCTATTGCTGAAAAATAGAGATTTCCATAAATCTTGAATAAAAAGTAATAAAATAAATAAAATTAAATTAAAAAAAGAAAAAAAAATCTGATTTGATTTGAAAAAATGTTTGTGTGAAAGAAATGACAGACATGGCAGACATAGCTTACACAACCATGCGTGCATGCACACATGCATTACTATACGCAGGCACGACATCCATACGTCGTTTTTCTTGCCAGCTGCAATGTGTGTGTTGGTTTAATGGAATTATGGTCGTATGTCTATCCACATCTATTGCTGAAAAATAGAGATTTCCATAAATCTTGAATAAAAAATAATAAAATAAATTAAATTAAATTAAAAAAAGAAAAAAGAAAAAAAAATCTGATTTGATTTGAAAAAATGTTTGTGTGAAAGAAATGACAGACATAGCAGACATAGCTTACACAACCATGCGTGCATGCACACATGCATTACTATACGTAAGCACGACATCCATACGTCGTTTTTCTTGCCAGCTGAGGCAGTGTTCCGGGATGTGGCACTTGAAGCCAGCCGCGAGAGATTTAGTAGATAGATGGGACCAGTGTTTCCGTCCATTCTATAAGTGAGATGCAGCTTCCAGGGAACAAAGGTACTACACCTATCCACAGCTCCCTACATCTATACATGATTATATTAGTATACCCAATTTTTCTAAAGTACAACTCCCTATATTCCTGCATGATTCTATCAGTATATTCAACTTCACTAAAGTGCAACTCTCTACATCCCTACATGATTCTATCAGTATACTAGACTTCACTAAGTGCACCCCCCTACGCTTCTACATGATTATATCAGTATACTAGACTTCACTAAAGTGCACCTCCCTACACTCCTACGTTATTGTATGAGTATATTAGACTTCACTAAAGTGCACCTCCCTACGCTTCTACATGATTATATCAGTATATTAGACTTCACTAAAGTGCACATCCGTACACTCCTACGTTATTGTATGAGTATATTAGACTTCACTAAAGTGCACCTCCCTACACTCCTACGTGATTATATCAGTATATTAGACTTCACTAAAGTACACCTCCCTACACTGCTACATGATTGTATTAGTGTATTAGACTTCACTAAAGTGCACTTCCCTACACTCCTACGTGATTGTATGAGTATATTAGACTTCACTAAAGTACACCTCCCTACACTCCTATATAATTGTATCAGTATATTAGACTTCACTAAAGTACACCTCCCTACACTCCTATATAATTGTATCAGTATATTAGACTTCACTAAAGTGCACCTCCCTACATCCTTACATGATTATATCAGTATATTAGACTTCACTAAAGTGCACCTCCCTACGCTTCTACATGATTGTATCAATATATTAAACTTCACTAAAGTACACCTCCCTACACTCCTACATAATTGTATCAGTATATTAGACTTCACTAAAGTGCACCTCCCTACACTCCTACGTGATTGTATCAGTATATTAGACTTCACTAAAGTACACCTCCCTACACTGCTACATGATTGTATTAGTATATTAGACTTCACTAAAGTGCACTTCCCTACACTCCTACGTGATTGTATCAGTATATTAGACTTCACTAAAGTGCACCTCCCTACACTCCTATATAATTGTATCAGTATATTCAACTTCACTAAAGTGCAACTCTCTACATCCCTACAATTATATCAGTATATTAGACTTCACTAAAGTGCACCTCCCTACACTCCGACATAATTGTATCAGTATATTAGACTTCACTAAAGTGCAACTTGCTACATCCTTACATGATTATATCAGTATATTCAACTTCACTAAAGTGCAACATTGAACAAGATAAAAGAGACCACAGATTGGGGGTTTTGTTGTTCTGTTTTTCGTTTTATTTTTGTTCTTTTTTTCATATTGACAACAACCAGAAGACAGTACAAGGTGATTACATCAGTGCACATGATTTCAGTAAAGTGTAACAAAGAACACGAAGAGGCTACATGGTGATTTTAACTATCAGTATCAGTCATATGATTTCACAGAACTCTTGAAACATGACGGAGATGAAATAACTGATATCCTAACTACCATCTGCAACAAAACCTGGTAGGCCTACTCAGGCGTGCCTTGGCCCACATCATGGACACCTCCCAAATATTTACCTATACCCACATACTACTACCACTAACGATGATGATGATGATGATGATAAGGCGCCAAATCTAGATACAAGAATCAAACCAAGGCGCGCATTGTCATCATTCACCAAAGCAATCACCCGACAAAGACCAAAACTCCAGGGCACAAAGCACACTCAAACTGGGAGGGAGAAGACAGGAGAGGAGTGGGGTGTGTGACCCCTGACCCAAGCCGTCATCCTCCCTCTGCATGTCTGTCTGTATGTCTCTGTCTGTATGTCTGCCTGACAGTCTGTCTGTCTGTCTCTTTGTCTCTCTCTCACACATACACAAAAAATGCTGAGCCAGAGTAAGCTCCTTGACCTAAGTTGTCATCCTCTCTGTCGCACACACACGCACACATACACAGATCATGAGCATGTTGAACCAATGTTATATGTTCAGTAACTTTACTTCGTAAATAGTCATTCATTCATATCATAAAGAGGAAGGGGGCTACAACAGATCATTGTCAGATACGCATTTAAAGGGATCGTTTTGCTGAAAAACATAGGCCTAAGTTTCCAATTCTAGTTTGAAACACTCAGTTTTCCATTAAATACTAATAAAATCATAAATGTATGCGAACGCGTCTGCACGCGTGCGCGTGTGTGTATGTTTGTCAGTGTGTACGTGCGCGCGCATTCCCTCTAACTGACAATTATAATATGCACCGAAAGGCTATAGATTCTGACAGGTGGGGGAAGGGGGTGGGGTGGGATGAGGGACAAATTCAGTCACTAAGTATCATGATGCCAATAGCTGAATGATCTTAGGGACCACTGGACAAGAGATATTTGCTGCAATTAATTATTCATTCACTAACGTACAGATCGATATGAACAGCGATAGACGTCAGCACTAGACATCGTCTGCTAGAGTCTGCAAGTGCCTGTCGCTTCATCCGCCGCGCACCTAGGAAGCTGCACCGGTGTCTGCTGTTTTATGTATGGTGCTATGGTCTTCGTGCAAGATATTTGGAGTGCCACACTAAACGAGTTTTATAGATAGCTTCTTTGATGACCATTCTGGTGCCAGTTTTGTTGAGATTATCGCTGATTAAATCCAACCGCACGTACTGAATCCGGTCTGTGGAGCAGACGATTGTTCTTCAGTCGCTTTCAGAGGTGAAAGTTTACAGGTCAAGGTCGTATGATCAGTCAGTATGAGAGTTCTGAATATGGCGGAGCTATCATTCGAGGCTCCACTGGCAGCGTTCGAAAACGAGGAGTGGAATGAGTACCATGACTTTCAGAGTGCTAATTTGGACAGTATGAATTCAAACAAGGATACCTCAACCGAACAGACTCAACAAGTGACGAATAACGGTACAGTGGCAGAAAATTTTCGGGAGGCATGTTCAGGTTCATTGGAAGATCTTGTGAATTCGTTTGATGAAAAAATCTCGAACTGTTTTTGTAATTTTGAAGAACAAGTGGAAAAAATTGCTCCTGTACAAATACGATCACAAGAAGAAATAATGAATGACTGCCAGTAAGTATCAGTGACTTGTTTTTATGAAAATATTTATAATATTTCTGTGTTTTGGTTGTGCCATCGATCGTTGATGGAGCTCACTTACTACTAGAACTGTGTGAGGGAAATTTCAGTTCGCAGCGTCTGCTTAGTGCTTCAGTGCCAGCAACAGGGAATGTCGCTGGCTTGGAGCCTGCAGCTGCTGTGCTGAGACATTTGAGATAGTTACATGTACAAGTGGTTTTCGGTTTTAGATAGAACTTGGTTGGATTAGCCTGTGTTGAAGTGACTTCCCATTAGCCCATCCCATTAATTTTGTTAACTCTGATTCAGCAGCCAGTGATACTGATTCATTTTCCTTCTTTCACATCATCAGTTTCAAGATCTCTTACTCTTAGCTATATATATCTGTGTTCCATACAGACACACTCACACGTATACACACACACACACACACGCACACACACGCACACGCGCACGCACACGTACACATGTATTTATGTGTGTGTGTGTCTATAGATAGTATATCTATCTATCTATCTATCTACCTATCTATCTTGTCTGTGTATCTGTGTAGATCTATGTATCCATGTATATCATCTATCTATATGTGTGTGTGTATGTGTCTCGCTAGGCCTATATAATAATCTATCTATATCTGGTCTATCTACAGAAATCAGTAAGATATCTGTCTCTGTATCTGCCAATGTATCAATTGGCCAATGTACAGAAAGTTTTGCATTGGTCTAATTAAGTAAATGAAAAGAAAATGACAGCCAGAGAAAATGCTGTCAAGTAAAGTGAATGAAGTGTATTGCTACATCCCCAAGAGAGGGAAAGCAGTGGTGTCTCTCATGGATAGGTATGAACTGACAAAAACAAGCAGACTAAATAGACCTTTTAGTTTTACTAGACAGAATAAATTGTCTGGTCTTAAATATAGAATGAAGCAGAAGCCCAGTGAGGAAGTTAAAGCAAGAGAAACAAACCAAACAAAAATGAATTGAATATGAAAAGGAAAAAAAAAAAGAAGAAAGACTGCGGAAGGTTAATCTATATAAGTTTTAGCAGTTGTATTACATACATTTATACAGTTGGTAGAGTTACAGGCCTACTATGTAATCCCTCTCAGTTTCTGTTGCCACCCACTCCTACCCCAGTCTTCCAAACCCTCCCATACTGTAAAACGACATTGGTTCCAGAGTTTTAAATTGCTTTCAGAGAAGTAAGAAGAAAAAGAAGAGAAAAGGAAAAAACTAAAAGAAAAAGCAGAAATTGGAGAGAGATGTATGTGTCTGTGTGTATCTACTCTATTTGACAAAAATTCTTTCGTGAAGTTTTCTCAACTGTTAACCCTTCATATTTACCAAATTTGGAGCAAAAGTACGGAATATTGAGGAGTTGTGATTCATTAGTTTGGAAGAAAATGACCCAGACAGCGTCAAACTAACAACCATGGATCAAAAACAAAACAAAAACAAAAACAAAAACGAAAAAAACAACAACAGCAACAACAACAACAAAATACGTGTACCTTTTACATAGAAACTTGCCCCAAATATTGTTTTTGCAATTGAAATCCATTTTCGCGATTGAAATTCAATATTCACTTTTCTTCACTATTCCCAAATTTTATTCTGTCTTGAGTTTTTTAAGTCACAATGACCATGAGAAGCAGTATGGCGATATGAGTTATGCTATATCCTGTGATTTTTCTTCTTTCCATTTGCTGACTACATGGTCAAGCCATATAGATCTGGCGATGAATGTAGCCATATTTTTCAGTTCTTGCTGTCTACCATGGAGCTTGGTAGTTGGTGGTCAGAAGAGTTGTTGGCCTTGTCTCCTGTTGCTCCTCTTGATAGAGGTGATCCGTTATTGCTGTAATATATATATTCACTGTGTCCTGTGGTAAACAGCACCTGGGACATTTTAACATCCTTTATTTTCCTTAGTCATTGGTAATCTGATAAATGTGATTTTCAACAGTGACAGCTGACATTAGTATTGTATAATTTTAACTGCTGAACATTACAAAAGAAGTGTGATGGCATATAATATATTATATCCCTTCTTTTGTCATAAGAGCCATGGAATTAAAGAATGAAACATTTGCTATATTATGAAATTTGCATTCATGCCTTGATTTTTGCTCATGATTGTAAAAGTTTGGATTGCCTTTAGCAGCAAAGTCGAGGTAGTAGCTGTAACTTATGAATTATACAAGATTTAAAAAAATTATATTTACACTTCTCTAGCAGCCATAACTTATGAATTATATTTATAAAGGATTTTTTTTAATTATTATTATATTTATGTTTCTCATTGTAATTCCCATATTCAGTATAATCTCATTGTAATTCATTTTATAATCAGGCTTAACTCTGACTCCTGCACCCTGTCCCTCATCATCCTGTATTGTCAACCATGCTAGCAAAGCAAAAATTGAACCCTTTGATTCTCTCACCCTGTCCAACAGCTTCATGCAGGAAAACTGGTGGATAGGGTGAAGGAGTCAAAGGGTTAGGATTTTGCAGTTGGTGGATAGGGTGCGGGAGTCAAAGGGGTAAAGTTGAATTATACTGACAGTTTGTAACATGTTTACTTGAAGTCTAGCAAGTAATGTTTCATATTATCAAGATCACTTTAACCTTCACAGAGATCTGGTTGGCATCTAGAGATTGAGCCCTCACTTGCTGTTCTTACAGTCTGGCTGTGTGAGTTTGATCTTGCTGTGTGAGTTTGACACTGGCTGTGTGAGTTTGACACTGGCTGGGGAAACTTTGATTACTGTGTCAGTGACTGAGTGAGTGGCCTTCAGTCTACTTTGCTGTGAATAGGTCATCTCTACTCATGTCATATATACTCATACGATGATGTACATGTATGTGATAACATATACAGCAGTGTGTGTGTTCATGCACATGTTACATATTTGTGTGTGTGTGTGTGTGTGTGTATGTGTGGTGTGTGTGTGTGTGGAAGAGAAGCTAAAATATTCGATCACTTCACTACGCCTTCTGTAAACTGCTGTGTTTTCCATTATAAAACCATGGTGATTGACATTCTGACAGAAAGTGAAATGTAAAATTTAAAAAAAACTAAGTTTGATCATGATCTTTTTTATTTAGTTTGTTTTGTTATGAAATATTAAGTATGCCTTGATCATGTTGATGATTTTGACTCTTGAGTATACTTATGACCTAAATCAGATCTATTGTTTAGCTGTTTTTTTTTTTACACCCCTGCTCCCCCCCCCCCCCTTTTTTTTTTTTAATTTTATTTTTTTTGATATTTACTGTTTGGTTGAAAGTTTGGGGGGTGGGGGTGGGTGGGTGGAGAAGGCCTTAAAATACAGAATCTGAATTGTGTTTTGTCTAATTTTCATGGTTAAAAATAATTAACATGACAACAAATATTGTATGTTACCATTTTTTGTTTTAGTTTCTTAAGATAGTGTCTTCAGGCTCAAGATAGTGTCTTCAGGCTCAGGATATATTATATACTTGCTGATATTGCAGGTGCTATTTGATGGAGAAGACCCAGAATGATTACAGAATATGACATTGTACGCCTGTGCATTTATAATCTGTATGCAATGGCAAGGTTTTGAAGTCCCACCTATCCTATGGATTCCGTATTTTCTCTGTATCAATCCATTATAGAAACCACTGAGGCAGTTTTTGTGACAAGCATTTTATCTCCATTTGCAGTTTTTCATGAATTAAAGGAAAAAGAAAAAGAAACCACTGAAACTGTTTTCATGACAAGCATTTAATCTCCATCTGCAATTTTCTGTGAATTAAAAAAAAAAAAAGGAAAAATACATCTATAGGTGAAAACACATCCAGTCCCCAGCACAAAGTAACTGCTCCAGTGCCCAACATAATCACATCATGGAAAGTAGTGCTTAACAAAATTAAATCAGCAGTTTCATGTTGTTCTTGATTCTCTTCTGTTTCATTTTTCATTCTTACTCAGAGGAATGCTGTCCTCTGTGGGGATGCCGGGTATGAATAGTATCCCCACCTTATGGAAATTCTGTGCTAGAAATTTCCTCTTTCCTGTCACTCTCTTTGTTTCTGCCTTGCTCCTGAAGTTGCTTTCTGTGATTTCTTCCAATCATTTTCTGCCTTGCTGGTCCAGTCAAATGTATGTGTTCAATAAAATCAATTACATTCTTTCCCTTAGGAATGACAGTTGGGTATGTATAGTAAGGACATTTTTGGCTCTAGGGAAATGAGATATATACGGAAGCAATTTTAGGTAATTTAGGCCCGTTTTAGTGTCCTTAATTATGTTTAAATTTGTATTCAGGTATTTTTTTAAAATCCCTTGTGTGTAAATTGGATGGAGTGGTCAGCGCCACAGGAACTCCTTAGATTATGTGTGCGAATGCATTGATACATGTACTTAATTTTCTGTTGTTTTTTTTTCCAGTTGGGGTACTGTATGTGTGTGTGTTGAACTGTTTATAGCTTTGACATGGCTGTGCGCAGTCGGTTGGGCTTTAAACAACAATAAGAGGAATGCTGGCTTTTCATATTGTCTTCCAAGTACTCAGATTCAGAAGTTTTCAGAGATTAATTTTTATAGCTTGATGTTGTTCATAATAGTTTAGTAAAGAAAAAAATTGTTTAGTTTGATACAGAACTTTACAGAAAATAATTAAAACATAATTCATATATTGTATTAATGATGCACATTTCATGCATTTGAATGTCCATTAACAGTAAAATTATTGACTTCTTAAGTTCTTTAAAGAACATGGTGAATTAAAAAAAAAAGAGGAAAAAAGTTTTATGTTCAGTAAAATTGGAAATAAGGCCTGATTGGTAACCTTGATGTCTGTAGCTTTTCCAGTCTCATATACCAGGTCAGGCTAGATTTAGAGAAAGCAGAGCAGTAAAGAAGATTGCGCCCTTTGTGAATTAACAATACTAAAGCTGACTGAAAAATAGTTAGGTTTCTGTCTATTTGCGCAAGTAACCTTACTGAACTACAGGTATAAAACATGTTTTGTTCATTGAACAAAACACTGGAGACCTGTACCTGTGATTCTTAAATTACTTCTTTCATATCATTGATTTTATGTGATGTTGAACTTGAACACTGGTGCTGAGAGCATCTTAGAAAGCAGGTAAATTTTCTGTTGGAAGTCACCTGGTGACTGTGAGTGAATTGAAGGTTGTGTATAGGCAGGAAGACCGAATCATTTAACCCTTTGACTCCCGCACCCTATCCACCAACTGTAAAACTTAACCCTTTGACTCCCTCACCCTATCCACCAGGTTCCTGCAGGAAGCTGGTGGATTGGGTGAGGGCGTCAAAGGGTTAAGTTTTTGCTTTGCCAGCGTGGTTGACAATTAATGCAAGATGCTTGTGGACAGGTTGTGGGAGTCAAAGGGTTAAGACATGATAATTGATATAGTGCCTTAGTTTATTTTCCAGAAGATGATCATAATGGGAGCAGCGGTTACTTTGTTTAAATGCTAGTGTACACAAATAAGACAGTTAATCAGTGTAACATTATTATGTGTGTTAATCAGTGTATCATTATTATGTGTGTGATTTCAGGATGTGGTGGACAATCACAGGAAACTTCGGCAATATACTTCCTATAGACTGGTCCAAAAGCTACACGCGACAGTTACAGAACAAAGTGCTTCATTTACAAGACAGACCGGTGAGTCAGTTCTTATAAGAAAAAAAACAACAACCAAAAAACAAAAAAATGGTCATTTCAAGAAATTGAAAATTACAGCAAATATGTTTTTTCCCATGCATTTCAGAATTCATGATAAAGTGACGTCATAAACTTAAGCTTGATAGTGCAGATCTGTGTATGTTGTGTGGTGTGCAGTGTGCGTGGATGTATGTGTGTGTGTGTGCGCGCATGCAGCAGAACCTGCAGAGTCCATTACATTAATCGTTTTTATGTAGTCTGTATTGTTCTGATTTGTTTGTGATATTGTTCTGATTTGTTTGTGAGAGGTAAACAGACAACATTTTATCTATTTTTTGAAGTCACCATTCTATCTTCTGTTTCCAGTGATAAATGCTTCAAGTCTAGTTGTGAATTTCTTAGGAACTTCGGTTCATCAGCTAGCAAAAGAACTCCTTTCTCTGGAAGTAATACTCTTTTTTTCCTTCAGTTAGTCATCAGCTTGTGATGTGGAAAGGTCAGTAGTTATGTTTCAGCTTGATGCCCACTGTGCTGTCAGCTGTTAAGAGTGGTTCATGTCTCAGTGGGAGGCCCTCATGTGTTGTACAGGTTATGCATCTTCGCGCTTGAGTTTGATTTTATCAGATTTTGCGCTATTGAATTTTATATAACTTATTAGTAATTATTATTATTCTTCCTTGTTACATCTCTTCTTTTTCGATATTGTAATTGTAATGTACATGTAGTAATGTGCACTTTGTTGTTTTAGTTTTTTTGTGTTTTATTATGTGAACATGTGAATGTGTATACATGCGTGTGCAACATGCCTGTGATGCTTGTTGTGTGAATGTGTGTGATGGTGATGTGTGTGTGTCCGTGTTGTTGTGTGATGTGTGTGTGTGTGTGTGTGTGTGTGTGAATCTTGTAGTGATACCTTCATTGGAACAAATCAGAACAATACAGACTGCACTGAAATGTCGACTATTTTGATTGCTGTTGTGCACACAAAACACCAGACAACAGAAACACACACACAGACATACACACAAGACACACAGTTACACAGACACAGACACACACAACACACACACACAACAGACACACACACAGACACACACAGTGATACACACACACACACACACACACACAACAACACACACACACACACACACACACACACACAACACACACACACACACACACAGACACACACACAGAGCACCTTTCTCTTCAAGCACTTCTAATCTTTAAGAATTTTCTGTCTTTATCATTCATCCAGCAGTCTGATTACCTGCATGTTTCCCAGAAACATCCTCTTGCTTCCACCCCAAGATTATATGGTACTTTCATTTTTATTGTTAGCAAAGCTTTCTTGGATTCGAATATAAATATATTGCCCTCTTTTTGTGGGCTATACATGTTTCTGCTCAATCTGTGTGCCCCATCTTGCATGTGTGTGTGTGTGTGTGTGTGTGTGTGTGGTGTGTGTGTGTGTGTGTGTGTGTGTGTGTGTGTGGTGTGGTGGTGGGTGAGTGGTGGTGTGTGTGTGGTGGTGAGTGTGTGAGTGTGGGTGTGGTGTGTGTGTGTGTGTGTGTGTGTGTGTGTGTGTGTGTGTGGTGTGTGTGTGTGTACTGAATTTACTCATGTCCCCTTAATGAAGCCACTGAAGATTGACAGGGCTTACAGGATTATTAAATGTATACACACCAAGGGGTTCAGGCACTAGCAGATCTGCTACTATCTATTGACCTGGGAGATGGGAAATATATCCACCCTTAACCATCTAGATACAGTCCTGGTTAGATTGAACTTAGACCTTGTGGTTGGATGTCCAGTATTTTAAACACATGGTTATCACCTCTATAGACTTTAACACTTTTAAAAGAGTAGTGATGAGCTTTCTGACTTAACTTCCCTGAAAAACATTGATCCCTGAAATTTCAGAGAATTGTTATTTATGTTATTGCCCATGTGTGATCTGAACTCATGGACATAAATTTCCAAAATCTATAATAATTATTAATATTGGGTCAGTTTAAAATCAGTGTATGACTCAAGATTTAAAATCAGTGTGGTTTGAATTAAAATAAATGTATATTATTATGATGGTCTTCCAGTGAAAAGTGAGATGTTAAAAATGAGATACTGATACATTTCTGTTTTCTTTCTTTTCTTTTGATGCAGCATTCCATTTTTTTTAATTGAGATTCTGATCTGTTGGGAAGGTCTGAGTTGTTTGTTGCTATGTAGCCAGAGTTGATATATATTCTACCTTCTTGGCAGCCTCTACGTCCAAGTCAACAAAGTTGTAGAACATACACCAAAGATGGGATGGTTCTTTCAACTTGGGGGAATAAATCAAAGTCTTGGGGACTCCATCTGGAGAATAAGCGGGATGTGGTAGACGTAGGTAGAGTGTACCATTTACACAGCGTCATAAGTGACATTACCCTCTCTGCTTAGTGGTAAGATGTATTGTCATGTATTTGTATTGTAATATCAATGGCGAATCGTTTAACTTGCTTTCAGATTGCAGATCTTAGTGTTTTCATTAGAAATATTCTGTAGTTGTAAGCCTTTATAAATTAACAGTTTACCCCATTGAAATGCTATGCTCTGTGAGTACCCCCTTGTTATCATATGTATCATCATCATCATCTTTAAATTTCTTTGCTTTGTTCTGAGCATGATGGATCTTGGAGATCTGACAATTATCTCTTTAATGCTGGCTCATAGAGCTGTCTAACCCAGTTTTTGCTGATGGCAGCTGTCTGATTTAAAAAGCTGTCACCCTCGTTTTTATACCTGTTTAACACAGTCTCTGCAATGGTGATGCACGCCTGTTTTTAATCTTCAGTAAAGCATTTGGAACACACTTTGCGGCAACACATCTCATTCCATATTTACTCATTAAAAGCCCATAAACTGGTCCATGACTGTTACCAGTGTCATGAGCGATTTCTTCCACATTATTCACCTGTCTTCATTCTTCAAAATTTCTCAGTTTTAAAATGTATAATTTTCTAGTCAGTAGCTTCAAGTTCAGCTGGCCGACCTGAACTATACTTGCCTTTAACATCATTTTGTCTAGACATTAAAGAATGACACTCACATATCCTATGAAAACAGCTTGTGTCCCACACACACTTTACATACTGTTTTGTGTCACCAGAACTTCCTTTAAATTCTAATTCAGTTAAATGTGAGCACATTGCTCTTTAATGTCAAAGGTGACTATGTGGCTGCACCCAGCATAATGTCATGAAAAATGACGTGCAGTCTTTTGCATGTAATTGCGTAATCAGACCAAGATATTTTATTGCCAAGTTCAAAGAACAGAAAGTTGTGTTAGGTGACAGTGTGCTCTTGCAATGCCATTCACAGACACATCTCGCTTGTGAGATGGCAATTCCTCCTGCCCACTACCCCTCTGTTCTGTTACTCTTCACTACAAGTACTCATTAAAATAAGTAAAATAATAAAATATGTTATTTTACTGATTTTATATATCTTTTGTCATGGCTGATTTACCATGTGAAACTTGGGTTGCTCTTCATGATTTTCAACTGCCATGGGGTCTTTAATTTGTGCAGGCCAGAAGGCACACAGGTCCGACTATGACATATATTCATACACATGTCATACACATACATACACATAAATAGATTATAATCAGAATGGGTAAAATACTGCATCGCCATCATAAAAGCTAATTGCTGATTCAAAACACACACACACACACACACACACACACACACACACACACACACACACACACACACACACACACACACACACACCACACACACACACACAGAACACACACACAGCACACACACACACACACACACAACACACACACACACACACACAGACACACACACACACACACACATGCACACCACACACACGCATCACAGACATACACACACACACACACACACACACACACACACACACACACACACACACACACACACACACACACACACACACACACACACACACACACACACACACACACACACACACACACACACACACACACAAGCTAAAAAATTTGAAAACCTGGTCTCATTACAACTGATCTTTTGTCTTTAGCGTCCACCCACATTTGATTGTCCTGTTTGTTCAAGATGCTGTTGAAGGTGATCCACATTTCATCACCTGTGATTATATCACATAGTTGTGTATGTCCCTCTGGCTCAAGCATTTCAAACAGTCACTTACAACTCAGAACACTCTGATTTTTCTGCTGCTCTATCAGAAAATGAGTTATCTACATGCTGTTTATATCTGGCAGCCACTTTCCCTGTCTCAAGATTATACCACAAAATCCGTTCAGCTGTGCCATATATGAAACACCATAGGCTTCACTTATTTCATGAAATATTACACAAATCTACTTCAGCTATTTTTTTTTTTTACAAGTTGAAGAGTTTGCTTGTTCTGGGCTTCACTTGGTGTCCACATTGGTATCTTTCAAATCAGAAATTTGCTTGTTTGAAACTGTTAGTCCAGTGCTTGTGGCAAACTGTTCTTATGGCTTTTCGTCATATCAAACGATTTGTGCAACGGCAGACTGTCTTGTAATGCATACGTTTGTCTCCATACCCAACTGTTACATCGGCATGAATTTTTCATCAGAGTTTGAGCTTTGTGAAACTGCTCTGTATAGATCAGATGCTAGGATGATTTTCTGGACATACAGTCGCATTCCATTTTCATTGAGGTCATACAGCTAAACTAGATGTGACATCATTATAATTTTGTGATGTTTTTGCACAAACTGTGACAAAGGCTGTATTTTATCTCAATACAAGTTAAAAGTATAATGAACAATTCAGAAATGGCAGCCTAATTGGTAGGGCTAGTGATCAACTTAGCATTGTTATTAATGATAATAAAAAATGGCTGCATCTGATTCGCAAAGTGCCAGTTATACTAAATTTTGTAACTGTAGACGGAAATGATGTTCATTTGGCTTTGTATGTAGCTGTTTTTGTTGCTTTCATTTCTAATGACTTGGCCGGTAGCCAGGCATGTGCAGTTCCCTGTAGGATTTGATGCCAGGCCAAGTAATAACATTTAAAAGCCTTTGCTTTTTTGTCTTTTTCTTCATTGTTTTGTTGGTTTTTTGTTTGTTTGTTGATTCTTTCAATAGTTTAATGTAACATTTTTTCTAATCTCCTTTTTTTTTTTGGTCCTATGGATTGATGAAATGTTTTCACAGACTTGTATTTTTCATACTGTCACATCACAATGAACTGTGGATATGACTTTTTTATCGGAGTTAAACTTGACCATTTTCCATTTCAAAACTTGCAGGTTTTTTTTTTTCTCATCCCTTCTGGCTTTATGATGGATCAATATCCATCAGATGAAAAATGATGCTGATCTGAAACTGTGATAGCTGTTCCCACTGGCCTCATTTCAAAACAGAATGCAACATGATATGTCAGGAGATTAGAGTCTGGAGGGGATGAAATATTGGCAAGTTCTCCTCCACTTATACATGATCATGGTGATATACCGCACATCTAGTGTTTGGAGAGAATTGATGAAACATGTTTTTACACTTCAAATGATTGGTTATGTAATCTGTACATTTAATGTTTTATTGATTAACCCTTTTGACTCCTGCACCCTGTTCATCAGCATCCGGCATTGCCAACCTTGCGAGCAAAGCAAAAACATAACCATTTTGACTCCCTCACCCTATCCACCAGCTTCCTGCAGGAAGCTGGTGGATAGGGTGAGGGACTCAAAGGGGTAAGTTTTTGCAATTGGTGGATAGGGTGCACGAGGCAAAGGGTTAAGATGATGGAGTTGGGTTATGTCAAACTGTGTATGGTATTAGTTGATTGGTATGTTGCATTTGGTACAAGTTGGCTTAGGGAATAACTGAAGTAAGAATCTTACTAAGATATAATATAGAACATTGGCAGTCTACAGCCTTATTATTTTTGATAATATACATGTATCAGGTTTTATAAAAATGTCAAGATTCATTGTCAGGTAATATAAAAAAAAAAATGACCAGAAGCCTTTTTGGGATGAGGACGCACATTGAGGATGGTTTAAAATGTCAGCAGAAACAGGAGTTTCCATGGAATCCCTGCCCGAAGCTAGACAGGCCAAATTGTGAAAAATCTCTCTATTCTGTGCATGCATTCTTCGGCAACACTCTCACTGCAGCCCCAATTTCCACAGTCTCCATCTTATATTACAGCACCTGTATTGATTGGACCTGTCTAGGGCACCTTGCTGTCAGCCTGACTGTAGCTGAAAGGTGTTTGCCTGTACCAGTTCAGTCTCTCTTGAAAATATTGGAGATTGATATATTTATATTGAGTAGATATTGGAGATATATTTATATTGAGTAAATATTGGAGACTGAATATATATATTTATATTGAGTAAATATTGGAGAGTGATATATTTATAGATTGAGTGCATTCTTAGACCCCTTCCACTCTTCCTTCACCCACCCCTTCCCATTCTAGTTCTGTGTGTGCAGTTTTGTTGGTCTGTTTTAGAATGAATTGGTTATTTTATTTCCATTGGTCATCTGTTTTGCATTGTATTAATAGTATATTGACATTATTGTTAGATGAAAATGGCAGTTGTAAAGGTTTTTTTTGGCTTTTAATGGAAAGATATACCAGATTTACAACAGAAAGCTCAGGTCACTAGGGCATAGATGTTTGAGTATCTGCATGTGTGTGAACTTGTACAGAATAGCTCATTTTGGGGGATTAAAGTATGGAAAACAGCAAGCATACACGCATGAATGCGCGCGTGCGCGCGCGCGCACACACACACACACACACACACACACACACACACACACACACACACACACACACACACACACACACACACACACACACACACACACCACACACACACACACACACACACACACCACACACACACACCACACACACTCATCACACAAACTCACACACACACACTCTTCCTCTCTCTTTCGTCTGATTCTTTCTCTCACTCACTCACTCTCTCACACACACACACACACACACACACACCACACACACACACACACACACACACACACACACAACATGCACACACACACACAGACATGTACATGAACAAAACACACACACACTTGCTTCTATGCACTCATACAAATAGTTTACATGCATCGACAGCAAGAAAAACAACTTTAGTATTTTTTGGTTTACCAGGATGTCCTGGGATGGGTAGTGAGGGTGGGAAATCAGCAACCTGCATGCCAAAGCAGTGACAAACATCAACACCAGTTGGATTGGACTGTGAATGGTGAATTTGGGGTACAGCAGTAAAAGGCAGTGTGTACATTAGATCAGACTGATAAAAAATAATTGTAAACTGTCAGACTGGTAAAAATAGATAATCAGTCTATCAGACAAAGAAAGAAGTAAATATTCGTAGATGAAATTAGATAAAGGAAAGTGGGTTATCAAAATAATGTGGGTAATGAAAAGATTTTTTTTTTTTTTCTCTAGATTTCTCCTATCCAGCCTTTTATTATGGATTAGACATTAAATTATTTCCCTTTGCCCAGACATCCAATTATCACAGAATGGATTCGGTTTCGACAAGAGATGAGTAATGGATCATTCTGTCAATGTAAGTGGGCGAGTGGGGACCATTGTGATGAAGTGGAGAATAGGCAGAGTGTCACATCACGCCATGCAGGCGCACGCAAACTTTTTTGTTGTTGTTGGTGGTGTTGCCCGTGGGGACATGCACAATGTGGTCATTGACATACACCATGTTCCATATTCACCAGTAGACAAGGTTATTCATATTCTTATTGTTTTTATAGCCTAGTGGACTGCACAGAAGCCATTTCAAAATGTACACAACATCTGAAAAAAAAAAAGCTGGAAAAGAAAATTAAGTTTTAGTTGTGTAGTTTAGTTTAGTAATTAGGTATATTAAGTAGATGGACAAACACATTAGCCGTTTGGCTATTTCAAGTCCCATCATTTTTATTTTTATTTTCTTACACTCGTAGTCAAGGTCTGTCGTACGCCCAGTTTTTTGATGATTCATTCATCATATTCGTATTTAAGTTCAATGTAATGTTTCCAATGGTCAAGCTGGTTTTTAAACGAGTTTGTGTTTTGCGCTCTTTTAATTTCGTTTGGTAATTTATTCCATACATGTGCAATTCTATTTGTAAAATAAAATTTCTAATGTTAGTCTTGCAATATTCTATAAATATTTTATCAAAACTATTATTTCTTGTTTTGTCATAATTTGTCAGTTTGAAAAATTCTGTTCTATCTATGTCATCTATATTGTTAAAAATCTTGAAACTTTGGATCAGATCTCCCCTCATTCTTCTTTCTTTTAAACTGGGTAAATTGAGTAATTCTAATCTTTCTCTATATGAATAAATTTGAAAACCATGAATTAATTTAGTAGCTCTTCTTTGTATCTTCTCTATCAATGCTGACTGTCTTTTAAGACGTGGAAACCAAATAATGTTACCATACTCCAAATGAGGCCTCACTAAAAGCCTTTGTACAAATATAAAAATGTCTCCCTGTTTATGTATGAGAATGTTCTTTTTATGATTCCAAGCAACTTGTTTGATTTATTAACAACATTTTGAATGTGATTATCAAATTTGAGACTTTTATCAAATATTACCCTAAATCTTTTTCTTCTAAACATTCTATTATTTCACAGGTAATACCATCATTTATCATAGAATGTTTGTTACATGGGTTACTTTTTCCTAAATACAAGACTTTACATTTTGAAGCATTAAAGAAAAGATTCCAAGTTTCTGACCAATGGACCAATGTATCTAAATCCTTCTGCAATATACTATGATTAGAAGATGTATTGTATATTTTAGTGTCATCTGCAAAGATCTTACAAAAACTATTAATTTTCTGAGGTAAATCATTTATGAAAATAGTAAAAAGAACAGGACCAAGTATACTCCCTTGAGGTATACCTCTCAGTACATCTGTATATTTAGAGTAATCATTTCCAACTCTAACTAACTGTTTTCTGTCTTTTAAAAAATCTCTAATCCAAGCTAGTAACTTACCTGTAATTCCATAATACTGCAGTTTGATAAGCAATCTTTCATGCGGAACAGAATCAAACGTTTTTCTAAAATCCAAGTAAATAATATCTATATTCTCTCCTTTATCCAATAGATTAGTAAAATAATTCATTACTTGTAATAACTGGGTAATCACGATCTATGTTTCGGAAACCATGCTGACATTCTGTGTAAAGTTTACTTAAGTCATGTGATCAACTATAACATCCCTTATTATAGATTCCAATACTTTGCATGATACTGAAGTTAGGCTAACTGGTCTATAATTACCAGGATCAACTTTTTGTACCCTTTTTGAATAAAGCTGTGACTTATGCATTCTTCCACTCTGTAGGTACTATTTCCCTTTCCAGCATTTATTAAACAATATGCTGAATGGAACAGATAGTTCTTTACTCAGTTCTTTTAAAATCCTCGGATGAATATTATCAGGTCCTTGAGCCTTATTTACATTTAACATCTTTAACTTATTTTCAACTGCCTCAGGTGTAACTACCAAATCTGTTATTGTTTTGCCATCTGACCAATTTGCTATATTTATAGGTGGTATATTTTCCAAGTCCTCTTTTGTAAATACACTAGCAAAAGATTTATTTAAGGTATTTGCTTTATCAATGTTTGGATAATGCAGTGTCACCATCTGCCTTAGTCAATGGTACACATATCAGTGCATGTGCGCACATAATCTAAGGATATGCCCCTGGCGTTGACTGTTTCATCCAATTTATCTCCAGAGGGTTTCAAAAAACAAATACAAATGAGAACATAACACTAAGGACACAAAAGCATACATGTATACAAAAATAACCTGAATTATCTAAAATTGCTTATGCACAGCATATTTTCCTATAGAGCCAAACATGCAATCAGCACATGTAACTATATTCATCAGTCCTAAAAGGAAGTATGTAAGGCTTTATAGAAGACAATACAGGTGAATGGACCAGCAAGGCAGAACAGAAAAGAAGAGATGACAAAAAGCAAAGGAGGAAGGAAGAAACAGGGAGACTGACAGAAAAGAGGAAATTTCTATCACAGAATTTCCATAAGATGGGGATACTGTTTATACTGAAAGAACCTCCGGCATCCCCACAGGGTACAACAGGAAAGGGGGAGAGACCTGTGTTCAGTCTTTGCGAAGGGGATGGAGGAGAAGGAGTGTGTGTGTGTGTGTGTGTGTGTGTGTGTGTGTGTGTGTGTGTGTGTGTGTGTGTGTGTGTGTGTGTTGTGTGTGTTTGTGTGTGTTGTATGTGTGTGTGTGTGTGTGTGTGCATGTGTGTGTGTGAATGTGCGTGTGTGTTGTGTTTGTCGTGTGGTTTGTGTGTGTGGTGTGTGTGTGTGTGTGTGTGTGTGTTGTGTGGGTGGGCTTTAAATAAAAAAAAAAACATCTCTGTGTGTGTGTGTGTGTGTGTGTGATGTGTGTATAGTGAGACTGACAGGAGAAAGAGGAGTGATTAAGGAAATACCCCCCCCCCCCCTTTTTCTTTGTGTGTGTGTGTGTGTGTGTGTGTGTGTGTGTGTGTGTGTGTGTGTGTGTGTGTGTGTGTGTGTGTGAGTGATTGGAAAATGATGTTATTGGCATGTTAGTCAGATTATTTGTTTATGCAACACTACAGCGCAGTGAGTCAAACTGAGAATAGCGCTATACAAAAGCTATTTATTATTATTATCATTATTATTATTAAATTTATAGAAGGGAGAGGTGGGAGAGGGAGAGAGAGAGAGAGAGAGAGAGAGAGAGAGAGAGAGAGAGAGAGAGAGAGAGAGGAGTTTAGGATTGTTCACTTTTTCGTCAAATTCAATACAAAATAAAACTTTTGCATATATTGTATTCATACTTTTAGACTTATAACTTTCTAATCTTACTGTTAGGCCTATGCTCTGTATGTGGGTGAAACGGTAACATGTAACCAGGGCACCTGACTTTGGGTGTATATAATTCATACATGCACGAATGGCCCGTCACTGACGTTCATAATTGATAATTCATGCTTGCAGGGATGGACAGTCACTCGTATTCATAATTGACATAATCACACACTCTGCAGTGAATATGGTCGCTCTTACGTGGGAATGTAATGATTCAGAAAGAGTTAATGCCAGAAATGCAGTTTTGGAGAGAAGAGAGGAGAGAGAGAGAGAGAGAGAGAGAGAGAGAGAGAGAGAGAGAGAGAGAGAGAGAGAGAGAGCAGTTACGTGGAATTGAGGTTTATTAGCAATGTGGATGGTGGAGAGTATTCAACGAATTCAAGTATGCATGCTATCAAGTCTTCTGAACGCACAAGTCATACACAACGAATCCCTGTTTCTAGCTCAGTCTGTGTAGTATGGTCTGTCTCTCTTTTTGTGTCTTACACTAGTTACAGGCAGTTTTTGAATGGCATGGCCATTATCAGAATTTTAATGTGGTCTGATGTTGGTGTGTGCAATTCTGAAATGTAACCAGTGGAAAGAGGAAGAGACACTGATCATGCTATCATGTTTTGTTGGCAACTGTGTTGGTAGAGTTGCACAGGCAGTGTGTACATATATATATATGAATTCACTGAAGAATGTTGCCAAAGACAGAGTATGGGATTCTCTGCCAGATTGCCTATGCAGATTTAAGACTTGACAATTCAAATTTCATATGCTAAATAAACTTGAAGGTCCTGCTGTGCCATTTGATTTAGATTGTTTTTTGATTTAGAATTTTTTTTATTGTATTTAAAATTTTTTTTTTAAAGAGATCAGAGTTTGTTATATTCCACTCTATAATGTGCAATGCAGGGTGAGCGTGATGCATCTTCACCACTGCTATGGAGTGGGAGAATATGAGCAACAGGAATCTGTGCTTCTTTTTAGATATCAAATGATCAAATGGGCAAAGATAGTTTACAGGCACATTATGATCAAATGGGCAAAGATAGTTTACAGGCACATTTATACACATATTTATACTACACATACACACATGTGCATACCCCCACCCCAAACAGACATACACTTGCTTAAACACAAGTTGCTATTGTCATTGTTGTTATTGTTGTTTTCATAATCAAATGCATCATCGAGTCAAATTTAGTTGTTTTCTTATTTACTGCATGCTTGAAATTCAAGCAGAGAATTGTCATTCAGTTACAGTGAAAGTAAGATAGGAAAGAGAATGTCCCTGCTCTCAACTGCCTTTCTCTGGCTATGTCTAGGCTCTTAAGATAGCAGAAAAAAGGACAGCTCCTGCATGGTTGGCTGCCTTTCTTGGCAAACAGAACCAGTGTTGCTAAGCTATCAAGTGCTTGTTCTCAGCTACTCTTACTCTTGTCCAGTCATCTGTTGTGCACAAGTCACTCCTTACCTGTTCCACAGGTTACTTTTATGATAAGTTTTCCTCAGCGTTTTAACAAAGAATAAAATTTATCTACTTTGTTGAAATCATAATTAGTTATTTACTCTTATGACAGTGCATGAAGACGTTTGAAGACTGCAGATAATTTGAGTACACACACACACTCTCTCTCTCTCTCTCTCTCTCTCTCTCTCCTCTCTCTCTCTTCTCCTCTCCTCTCTCTCTCTCTTTCTCTCTCTCTCTCTCTGTCACTGTGAGGGAGAGTATGAGTATGCATGCCATCAAAACCTCTGAACACACCTGAACCATGTATTCATCCTTTTAGTTTTATACCCTTTGCTATTGCCCAGTCTTTTTCTCTGGCATATCCTAATTTTGAGGTTGAAAATGAACAGTGTTAGTGTATTTTATAAGTGTATGTATTTTGCGTGTTAATTATTTTGGTGACATTTGGTTAAGATGTAAGAATATACAAGCTGTACAAACTCTCAAGAAATGCATATTGTATAAAAATGTGGTTACTTTCGCCTTCCAGAATTGTTATTATAAATATATGTTTTGTATAGTGCTATTCTCCAGACTCATTTGGACTTATTACAATTACACATAATCATACTTCTTAGTGGAGCACAGAGAAGTGGAGCTGTTAGATGAGCTGACCACATTCCACTATGTTGTTGCACTGAATCTCCACCCCCTGCTACAAGGGGGACTTGGGCCCAATCTTCTGATTGAAAATCTGACATGTATCCATGTGACTTAAGAGTTAAGTGCCTGTCAATGTCATGTGTCATGTCTAATCAGAGGAAGACTGATTTTTGTTTTCTTTTGTTTTGTTTGTGATAATCAGAAAATCCTTCAACTTTTTGAACCCTTTGACTCCTGCACCCTGTCCACCAGCATCCTGCATTTTCAGCCATGACGGCAAAGCAGAAACTTAACCCTTTGATTCCCTCATCGTATCCACCAGCTTCCTACAGGAAGCTGGTGGATAGGGTGAGGGAGTCAGAGTTAAGTTTTTGCAGTTGGTGGACAGAATGCGGGACTCAAAGGGTTAAAGTTGTTGTGCTCTTACCTTGTTTCATATTGCTTATTGTAGCTGTCTGCTCTCTGACTTGCCTGTTGCTTCTGTCACATGTTGCTAGTGTATTCAGAAATCTGCGGCCCGTCTTGCCCTTTGTAAAGAAAACGGGCATGATCATGTCAGGCACTTGCTTCATTTTCTCCACTAGTTGCCTGTTACTCAAAGAATTTCATGCAAAATTATATATATATATTCTGCTACAAGCACCTACTTACTGTTGCGACCACCTCCAAATGCCCGCCCCTGTCTAACCTCTCTGTTCTGCTTTTGACATTACTTGTTTACAGCTTCTTTATACAGACGTTCCACAGTTTGTCAGTGCTCATTTTCTGAGTTTGATCCACACAACTGGAATGAGCTTCCCCTGTCTTGTCAGGAGTCACACACTCTGTCTGCCTTCAAAAACTTGAAGACGTACATTTTTATAATTTTTTTTATTATTATTTTTTTTATCGAGTAGTGATTTCCATCTCTGTGCACCTACCCCTTCATCCCCCTCCTGTTCTCCCTCTCTCAGTATGCATGGTTGCGCATGCATTATACTGTTAAGTTAGTTCTGATTTTATTTTTGATATCAGTATTTGGTGCCGTATTACTGTTACTTTTAGTGTTAGTGTTATTATCATTCATATTATTATTATTATTATCATTATCATATTCTGACAGACCACAGCTTGTGACCAACATTTGACTACACAATGTAGATCCATCTATAGATGGTTGAAATAGGAAAAATCAATCTTTCCAACACAGTCCTTGTTTGTGAATGTGAGTACAGAGATAATTTAGAAAACATGTGTGCATTTGTGCATTTACACACTGCATGTTTACACTCTAATTATTGTCATTCTGAACCTTCCCCTCCCTCTTCCACTTTTTGTTTCCCTGTTTTTAAATGTAAACACAGAGTGACAAATAATATCTTTTTACACTTTCAGTGAATAAATATTGGTCATGTCATATGTATCAAAATCCTATACACGAATCAGAACTACAGTTACACATCTTTTAGTGAAATTTTAAAAGCAGATGTGCTTTTTCGTTTTGAGGAACAATGTTAGAGGGGTGATACAGTGTTTAGTTGGTAGTCTCATCTGGACTAGCTATTTGGCACCCATTATTTAGTGACTGTGCCCATAAAACTTGTTCCACCCCGTACCACCAGGAAATGAGTCACTCCACTCAGATCTGACCATCTTTTGTATCACCGCAAAGGTGGAAATAGAATAGTCGGGCTCTACGTCATGTGAATAGTTTGTCTTTCCCTGCACTGTTTAATGCTTTTGGGGGGTGGATATAAGAGATTAGAAAGAAAAGAAAAGAAAAAAAAGGAGAGAGAGAGAGAGGAGAGAGGGGGGGGGGGAGGGAAGATGGAAAGATAGGAGACTTTTGGCGTTGTCAATTTGGAGAATACAGATGTTAAATGCTTCCTTGTCAGGTGGTGTTTATTCTGTCTGTAACCATTAGTGTCAAAATGCATATTTCTATGAATACATAGGAGTAAGAATATAAGCTGATCAGTATAGAGCAAGGTCCAAATTTAAACCTGGGATAACCATCTTGTTTTTGTGAATTTTTTTATATTGGACTATGAAGGTCACAGTTTCTCACATAAACAGATTTGTATGAAGCTATCCGAAGAGGTGATTTGGGTGGGTTGTTTTTGTAATAATTTAGAATGTTGTATGAAATTGTGGTTTGTTGCCAGATTAAGTTTTTACAGATGGAGGTTTCCATTTTGCGCTGCCATGTTTTCTTGAAATATCCTGAGTTTGGGGGCCTTAGAAGATTCTAAGGCATAAGATTCTAAAGTAAAAAGTTGATGGATTGTGTTAACAGATGCCATTTTGGATTAGTTATTATAGTTGAGTTTGAGTTTGAGCTTAATTTTGGTTGTTTTCTTTCTTTTCTTTTTGTCATGAACTTTCTTTGACGCTGTCAGTTGTTATTCATCTGTGGAAAACTTTGTGATTTATGATGTCCAAATTTGGTAAAAATGGAAGAAAAAGGTCTCAAAATGTAGTTTAAGTTTGGTTAAAACTGGAAATAGTAATGAAGGCATGCTTCCTACACATGCAAGACTGTTTGCCAGATGACATTTAAAGGTGTCTTTCAAAGAACAGCCTGTCTTGTGCGGGTAGGTAAGATAAAAACAACTTACTGTTAAACTTAAAACCTACGCAACACATTATTGAGTTTTATGAGAGTTGTCTGGTGCTCCCATTCCTGGCAGGAAGTAGAAATCAATGACCAGCTTACATTTACAAACCAGTCATGGCTTTCATCTTGATACCTAGTTAGCAGGCACTAGTGGATGATTCAGCCAGAGTGAAGTGGGCGTACTTGTACAGTATGTGTTCTGGCTAGACTCTTGGCAGAGTGGAGTGGGGTGGAAATAACATAAGTGGTACTGGCTGAAAACTGTGATGCCAGCCACTGAAAAGACAGGGAGAAAATGGGGAATTGGTAGACTGAGTGTCTATGAGCTTTAATCTAATAATGGCTTAGTCTGTAAGTTGGTTCCTAGCCAGTCGCAAGTAAGAGACTTTTTATGTCCAGCATGTTCTTTCAATTCTTTGTGAAAGAAAGATCTGGAATGTTCTGCTAATAGAGCCCTGGCGTGGCAGCCTCTCAAAGTAAAAATGAAAAA
>JAPXFY010000012.1:24475680-24478180 GCA_030674185.1 Monoplex corrugatus
AAAGCTGCAGGAAAATAACATTTCTCATTTTGTGCGTTGACACCATCTGTGTTATTGTTTTGCAGTCGGCTGTCTGGATCAATATATTGACATGTTTGTGAATAATGTATAACAGGATGCATCCAGGAAACAATTGTTTACTGCCACAGTATTTTGGGGATGTATCTGTTGTTACATTTTTTAGTATGTTTCTCGTGTGTTCATTGCTATAATTAGATATATTTGTTACTGTATTTTTGAGTATGTTTTTCCTATGTTCACTGCTTGGCTAGACATATTTGTTAATACATTTTTCAGTATTTTTTCCTATCTTCACTGCTTTGACTTTTGTATTGGTCTTCACTGACTAAATGGTTTACCTGTAAGTCCTATAAATGTTGAAACAGAATAGTCCTATAAATGTTGAATTAGAATATTAATATTAAAAGAGAATATGAAATTTTATTATTTATATGTATTAGCATTTTTGAAGGGTTTCCATTTTTCTGGATGCATTTATGCACATTGTTTTGCCCGCACTGTGCAATCAGTGTATTACTGCAGTCTGCATCCTCCATCTTGGATAGGCATGCTTGCTGTATGTTTTCAAGTTTCTAAAGCCACCAGACATTGACATGAAATACAGGATATTTAATGTACATGCTTGATGTTCTGTGTGTGTATACACACGATGGAGGCATAAGCAGTAACAGGTCTGTACACATGTTGACATGTAGTAGGCCTCCCTTGGTCATGGCTGACCATGAACAAAGTACATCCGTTCTAATGTCTAGATGGGCTGTCTGCTTGGTCCAAGCATCGTCGCCTGTGACTGTAGAGACCAATGGATCACAAAAATCTCCACCCTTTACCCACCATGCAGGAGTTACCTAGGCTGGGTCAAACCCAGACCTTCTGATTGGAGGTTGATGTCTTGCCCATTTGAGTTCCACGTCCGTCTGAACAATTTTGACATTACAGATTGTGGTAGCCATTTTCCTTTCATATATATGAATGTATACAATCGCCTAATGCCCACCCTTTGTGCTTCTAAATCCAATTGAAAAACCCACCTCTTTTCCCAAGAATGAATTCTACAACTACTTCTTTCCCTCAGTCTCTGTGTTAAATGCTTGGTCAATTGTATGTATATGCCTGGTGCATGAGTGCACTTTGATTTGACTTTGATTTGAATCGTCAAGATCTGGCGCCGTCTAAATACTGTAATTATTATTATTATTATTATATCTGAACATTTTCCATTGAACTAGTTTTGATATGATGTGGACCAAAAGATTAAAAAATCAAAATGTAAAATCTTGTCAGCTTGTGTGTCAGGTGCTTCTCTGTATTGCTGTTTACCTCATACCAGCAGACAAACATTCTAATTATGTTGTCCAACATAGAATGATTATCAGTATTACTTCCAAGTACCTGTAGTTGTCAGTGGAAATAAGACTTGCTATGAAGGCATACTGTCAAGTGGGTAAAATCCAGATTTCCAATTGGAAGGTCTGTGTTTGATCTTGCCTGGATTTCTCCCACTAGATGGCTGAAGGATGGAGATTTTCTTTCCTTACAGATTAATGTATGTGGAGACCTGATAGTATCTAAACTCCCTTCATCAGTTCATGTGTGTACACACACACACAAATATCACAAATATGCACACTTAGGATCTAGTAAGTAATGTCAATATCTGATAGCTTATCAAGAAGTGAAAACACCCTCCATGCATACCCATCAAAGATGGAGAATGCAGACTGTGCAGCAACATACTGTCTGCATAGTGTAGGTAAAACAACGTGTACCCACACGTCAGAGAAAATATGAACGCTTTAGGAAATTGATTGAAAAAAAAAAAAAGACTAAAACTGTCAGGGGGGCAGGTCACAGCTACCGAGTTGTACAAAACTGTTCAACAGTAATGTTTTCTCTGCCAGTGAGCTGGTGTTGATGTTTCTTGAAGTTCACAGAACCGGTAGCAGCCACTTGTGAATCATTCATTGAGCCTCCTGAAGAATGCTTCTTTTCATTCTCCGCCCATCTTCAGGGCGTTTGACATAGGCTCTTGACGGTGCTATAGTTTTGTTTTAAAATACAAGAAAGTCTGACAGTTTTGTTTTAGTTTATTTTGGTGGCTGGTTGGTTCTTTTGATAGAGATGTGGACTTAAGATCTGATAATTGATATCTCGAGTTCAGTCCCAGCCTGCAGTAGGAAAGACTGGCCTGTTCGCTGCCTATCTTTAAATTTCCATCCTTGTGATGTTCCATGGATTCTCCTCCCCCTCCCTCATTTCAAGGCCTTGCCTTGCGTATAGGTTTTGCGTAGGTTCAAGGGATTCTGCAAAGGTATTGCTGGCAAATTTGGTGTTTTGTCGTGGAATTGTATTATGTTGAATCCCTCTTGAACAAACTTCAAATTCCTGACAACTTTATCTTAGGTTCATGGCCCTAGGGTTGTAGAGGAGTGAGGTGGTAGGGACCATTGGTTCATGGCCTTGAGGTTGTAGAGGACTG